>OZ038433.1:13572060-13943756 GCA_964036275.1 Litoditis marina
CAAGCCATTTTGCAATCAGCTCGTGTTCGCTCTTCGTTTTTTATTGCAACGCGCGTTCCGCTTTTTCCAATTTCTTTTTTTTTTCGCTTCTCTCTCCGTTTTTATCACCAATCGAATGCCGTTTTCGGCTATTTTCAGTCGACACAACTTTTCGCTAAACTTTTGGCCAGTTTTGCGATAAACTTGTACAAGAATCACAGTTTCCTCACACGTTCATGTCACAACTTTATTGAGAGTTACACTTTACTTACACATTTCTAGCCCCATTTGTTTTGGTATGTTGAAAACTGACCACAAAACTTTGTAACTATGAAAACTTTTTTAACAATTTTCTCAAAACTTTGTATCACAGTTTCTTCAACATGCAGAAATTATATTTTTCACGCAAGTCTACAGGGGAAAACTGTACAATATACCGTCCATACAATAATGTACAATATACAACTATGTAAATGTACAAAATACAGTTCAAGTTCTACAGTTCATAAGGTTTTTGTTTTCAACATTTCTAACCCCATTTGTCTTGATAGATCTTGGTAAGTTACCACAAAACTTTGCTCTACTTTGAAAACTTCCAACTTTCTCAACGCTTTTCACACCGTTTCAATTGAAACTTTGTTCCACCCAATTTTACTGGAAAAAAAATTCCTGGAATTCTCCAACTTTTAAACAGTTTGAACTGTTTTTCTCTGTATTCTCGAACATTTTCATAAATTGATGAATTATGGTCAGTCAAATGACTAATTCACTCTCTATTAATTAGTTTTTGGCATCCTCTATTTGGCGACCTACGCCAGACTACGGTGGTTCTGTTTTTGTCTGTGTTGATGACGTCATAAAACGAACAGACAATGGTTTATGGACACAGTTTATGACTTATATTTACCATCGCGGCTGGAGATCCCCGCATTCCATTCATAATATCACGAATCTCTCTCTCTCTCTCTCTCTCTCTCTCTCTCTCTCTCTCTCTCTCTCTCTCTCTCTCTCTCTCTCTCTCTCTCTCTCTCTCTCTCTCTTTCTTCCTCTCTGGTTATGTTTCTCATATTCTCTCTCTTTCTCTTTCTCTTTCTCTCTCTCTAGTTCTGTTTCTCTTACTCTCTCTCTTTCTCTGTCTCTCTAGTTCTGTTGCTCTTATTCTCTCTCTCTTTCTCTTTCTCTCTAGTCCTGTTTCTCTTACTCTCTTTCTCTCTCTTTCTCTCTCTCTCCCTCTCGCTTTCCTTTTTCTCCCTAGTTCTGTTTCTCTTATTCCCTCGCGTTCTCTGTCTCTTTAGTTATGTTTCTCTCTCTTTCTTTCTTTCTTTACTTCTTCCTTTTTCTCTATTACCCTCTCTTCGTCTCTCTCTTTCTTTCTCTCTCTTATCCTCTTTTCTCTTTCTTTCTTTCTCTCTCTCTTTCTCTCTTCCTCTCGCTTTCTCTCTCTTTCTCTTTCTCTCTCTCCCTCTCTCTGTCTGTGAAATGAGTGAGGGGAACAAGACAAATGAGCGTCTTGAGAAATGTCGCCTTCGTTTCAAATATCGACTCTCGTCTCCAAGAAGTTTGCAGTAACTCCTGCAACTATAAACCTACTTTTATGTTCACTTCGGTATCACAACCTCGAAACGATGTAAAGTATTTATAGAAGGACGATTATGTGGTCCAATCGCAACGCTTCAGTCCTTTGAACTGCAATACATTTTTCAATTGCAGTTTAAAGGACCGTTGACACGAGATTGGACCTCATAATCATCCTACCTTAAAGGGGGACAGAATGGAAAGCTAGTTTAGGTACCCCGGGGTACCTAAATATAGCGTCGCGCGCGCCAAAACTGACTAAAACATGTGAACCGTATGCAAATTAGGTTCGTTAGTTTGAACTAAAAATCATATTTATCGGTTTCTCTTGATAAGCTTCTTATCATACGTGTTGCTCACAAAGGTCAGTATAATGTTTGCTCTTTCAGAAGCTAGCCCATGTTGTGTATATTGATCAGTGTTTGTAGTTCGATTGTGTCTCTTTCTGATCGAAATTCGTGAACATAACACGTTACAAGACTAAACTACAGCAATTATTCGGTCACGCGTAACATAACTTACGAATGAATTATTATTATTATTATTAACTTCTGCTGTGTTTCTTTCCGTACGTTTGGCGGCGACTATCGGCGAGCATTTGCTGTCTAGACGGGTTGTTTGAGCTGTTTTTATCCCTTTTTCTCTTTCTCTTTCTCTCTCTCTCTCTCTCTCTCTTCCTCTCTCTCTTTGTTTGAGCCGTTTTTCCCATGTCCAGTCGGTCATTCCGTGTTTGCATGAGATCGCAGGCCACGCCCCTTTCCGTCAGGCCACGCCCACCGTTTCCGGTGCAGGAAATAAGCCCTGAGGCTACAAGCAATCATTCACACTATTACACACTAATCCGCAAAAACTGGAATATTTATTGATTCGCTCGAAACTTATGAAAAAAAATTGTTTTGTAAAGTATATTTGATTTGACCAACACACGCCAATGTTTCGAGCATTCCCTACTCTTTCTTCCTTTTTCTTCCCCTCTTTTTTGTCTCTATCTCTTGCTTCTTTCTATTTTCTCGCGCAACACTCGAAATTGACAGGTTTCGATTCGTTTTTGCTTCGAAAATGTGAATGCTGGGCGTTTTTCACATATTTCAGTGTAGTTGAGTCACTTCGTGATTTAACTATTTTCTGTGTTGATTGAAATAGAACAGACGCTATCTTGTCGTCTTACACAGCCAATTCCTTTGTTCTCTTCTTTTCTTCTTTTCAAGAGTAATCTTCTTCCTCCTTCTCAAGCGTCCTACTTTTCGTTTATTCTATAGTCCTACTGTCTCTTTCTGACTCGCTCTGTCTTACTTTTTTCTCTTTCTCTATTTCTCTCTGCCTCTCCCATCTCCCCCTCTCTGTTCCCTCTCTTTTTCTCTCTCTCTAATATCTCTCTCCCCCTCGTTCTCTCTCTCTCTATCTCCCCCCCCCCTAATGTTTCTACCCTTCCCTTATCTCTCTGCACCGGTTCTATCCTTCATTTCTTCTCACTTTCTATCTGCTTTTATCAATTGAGCGACAGCCATGCGTATGTTTGTTTTCCATTTTACTATCACATTTCATAATTGAAACAAAGAATGAATAGATTCTTTGACTGAAATTCACCGTTTGATAAAAAACAACGCATTTTACATCGTAATTCTATCACAAGCTTTGTTCCTTACGTAGTGTTTCTTCCTTACCCATGAAAAAGTCCAAGCATTAATTTTCATTCTGTTTCTGACAAAAACAATTAAAAAGTTTGTCACTTGTCTTTTGAAAATGTGTAGATCTGATTAATATTCTGACAACAGTTTTGACCTACCCTCCATATCGATTGGTTTCAGCCATGGTGTCCATCTATTAGAGATTGAGGCACTGTCTATTGATCTGAAAACCTATTTTACCTACTCTCATTATTAATTTTTTTCAGCCATGGTGGTGGTAGAACAAGCATCTTTACTGGAACGGGCCGATTTGTCCCGGCCCATCCCGGAAAATGCCCGAAAACTGGCCAGTCAAGTGAATGTGGAGGGAAGAACTGTGGAAGTTGGGGTCAGTCCAAAGGTCAAAGTTCACGTGAGAATATTCCCATACTTTCTTCCTATTCCGGCTTTCATTCTGATTCTCCATACAAATCATGTAATCATCCAATCAATCAAAAGACATCCAGAAAAAACTAGATTTGGACAGAATTGTAGAAAAATTGGCTTGTTTCCTATTTTGACATTGTTCAGTTGAGAACTGAACCAAAATCAAATAAGTCGCACTTTGGAAACTATGCTTCGATTTGAGTTGAAATTTGATCTTCCATACATAATGCATAATCCAAACAGAAAAGTTTCGTTTACTACTTTTGAAACTTTCCAACTTTGTTGATTCATATTTCCGAAATGTCCATTCTGTGCCATGTGTTTTATTCTGGTTTCCCCCAGGTTTATATTACATTGCATACGCAAGAGCCGCCGCCGTAATAAAATGGAGTGGCGCCCGATTTTCGAACAAACAAATTCCAGAAAAAGTGGATCTGAAAGATAATTGGACTTGGAAAACTGATTTTTCTCAGAAATAACAATCTTTGCCGAAAAACAATCTCAGTTCTAATTTTTGCATTATTCAAAACGGTAGATGGATTTGAAAGAATTACACTTAAGTCAATTTTTTTTCGAAGTTTTTTTCAGTTCCAGCCATTTCATAACCATTCTTTGGAACCAGATAAGGGGTAATTGGACAGATAACCAATACACGTGCATTATCTCAGTTATTTGAACAAACAAAAACCCTTTTTACAATGTACAAAAACATTCGATCGGATAGTGGCAAAAAGTAGTTTTCTTAGCAAGTTTAAAGAGTAGCAAATAACCTCCACAATTCCAACCGAGCTCCCAACGCGTTTGAATAATTACATGATTAGGCGTCGGATTTTTTCGTCGAAGGTCGAATGTCCGCTTTTTACGATGCACTAAACAGCGGGCGCAAATGCAAATCGCGGGGAATACGTCAAGTCATTTTCGAGTCAACTTGGCAGAGGAAAATTTACGAAAATTCTGTGCCAAAAACATTGAAAAAGGATTACGTTTGTGAAATGTGTGTTCAACAAACCTTTATGGCATGAAAGTAGAAAAGATAATTTATTTAGTTCTCGACTGTTTTAGCGATGTTTGTTTCCAGGGATATTATATTCACAAAACAGTCTAGTGTGTATTGCAATTTCATTTCTACTATAACTTTTACAGTGAGAACAAAACAAATTCCATGCTTTAAGTCATTTAATTCCTAGCCAAATTTTAACCAAAACTGTATTAGAAAACAGTCATTGGGAGGTTCGCGTGTGTACTGTAGGAATATCAGTAGGAACGATGTGAACTATAAAAGGCATTCGTCAGGCGGCGTAGCAATCCATCAAACATCTCATGAGATACCTCATGAGCTATTGCTTCTCATGAGATTGTATTGATTGCTATGCTACAACATTGAGGGTTTACGAGTAGCTCATTAGGTATCTCATGAGAAACTCATAGGAACTTCTCGTGAGATTGGAGGGAATGCTACGCCGCCAGATCTCAACGGACAAATTCATCAGTCCCAGACGTCTTTTTTTTCAACGAAAAAAGTTTCGGCCCACATGCATAACTTATCGACTAGTTGAACAACGAAGTTGACGCCGTGATCAAAAACTGACTCAAAGGGAGGCTGCATTGAAGGCCGAATTTGGCTAACGGCGTTATCCGAAAAGGCACGAGAGTCAGAGAAGTCCGCGCAATCAATATTCATTCACTCCAAACCATGCTCTGCGTCTCTGACAGTGAGCAAAAAGTTAGTAAAATTTTGAAAACAGAGCTTTGAATTGGACATTCTAGTAAGAAAAGGACTACTATCGAAATGTCTCAGTTCGATCTTCTATTTGAAAGTTCATTGCAGCCCTCCTTTAATTCAAACGCGACATTTTTCGCGGCACGTGACCACGAGTTGTGGATAATGGCATGAACGGAAAAATCAAAATCTCACACCTCTGAGTTTCTTCACTCTATTCGTGGCACCTTCTGTGGGTGTGCCAAATTCATGAATTTCGTCTCTCGCCGGATTCGAACCTGCGAGCAAAAGATTCATAGCTCGGCGCTAACCACTGCTGTGGAGTCGAGTACATGTGCCGGTACACAGCGTAAATTGACATATACAGTACCCTCACGCTTTTCCGTTGGGGACAACTATAATAGAAAACCATAAACTATTGCAAAAAGTCTTCGCCTGACCAATGAGAATGAGGGAAATGAAACGGATTGAAATTTTCGTACTACTACTGTAGGAGTCTCTACCTTTAGAAAACAGTCAACGTTTCGAATGCATCCCGATTTTAAATCCTTGAGATAATCACATGCTTACTTTTGGGAGCATTGACTTTTTACCCCCCACCTTTCTGAATTTGTATTGCGTTTGGGGAATTGTAGTTTGACCCCCCCCCCCCACCGGGGGGTTATAATTCAATTTATCACCTGCAATACAAAAGTTTGAGGGTGGGGGGTAAAAAGTAAACATTTCCGGTATTGAAGTTCAGCCCCCCACTCGTTGAAGTTTGACCCCACACCATTCAAGTTCTACCCCCCGCCGACCCAGGTGGGGGTAAATAGTAAATGTCGAAGTTGAATTTTGACCCCCCCCCCTCTCCTAGATTTTCAGGTTTTAGCTTGGGTGGGGGGTTGAGGTGCTACGGGGGGGGGGGACCCAACTAAAGTGGGGGGCGATACAATTTTCCTTACTTTTTAACGTGTCCTTAACGTTTCACGTGATTATGCACGTGACTAACGAATGTTTACTTATCTCTTCTCAATGTTTACTTGCATTTTCCAGGAGCACACGGTTTTCATTCGCGAGGCAACTCCCCCCGGAAGCAACTATTCCAAGGCGTGTGTCCTGTTTTTACACGGACAATCGTACACGTCGTCCACGTGGGAACAGAATGACACGTTACGCACAATTGCGGCCCTCGGATACCATTCCATCGCCCCGGACCTGCCCGGTTGTGGAAAGGTAATCGATAACTATGATAAACAGGAAAGACTACACCCAAAAATTAGGTTCGCATAAATACTGAGAACTCCAAAATACGCTTTCTCTCACAAAAGCTTCAATACTGAACTCGAAAGTGAGAAATTCAAAAACTCTTGTGTTTGAATCTACCCGGTTGTGGAACGGTGATCGATAACTATCTAAAGCGTGGGCGAGAAAACATTATATGAAAACGTTTTTGCAGAGTTCCTAACAAAAAACTTCGAATCTGACTTCCCTGCAATTAGCCAACGCTCAATTCAGCATAAGAGCTGTCTACTTCAATATTCAGAATCTACATGAACTTGACAAGTTTCATTTTTTGAGTGGGCGATGATTCAGCTAAAACACTTATGTCTCGTATAAAAACTGTATGAGTTATTTTCTTTCATATTTGACCAATCCTGTTTTATCCATACATAGTATCCATTGTGAAGTTATAAACTATCAGTTCAAGTTCTTACTTGAGTGATAGATAGTAGCTTAACGCATTCCGGCTGAATCTTCGTCCACTTGTTTTTTCTGTTCCAGACGCGAGGTCCAGCCGTCTGCCAACAAGATAAACCGTCGTTTCTCCTAAACTTCATTGCATCTCTGGGTGTGAAACAGGTGTGTAGTTTTCCATCGAAACTAAAACAGGGTTGACCATATAGTGAGTGCCAATTTTCTGTCGCTCACCGGAATCGAACCTGCGAGCAAAAGACTCGTAGCAAGGTGCTAACCACTGCGCTATTAGACCACATAATCGGCAAGCTTCGGAATCGAAGACATGTGTGCGTACACAGCGAAAAGTTAGATATACAGTACCCTCCCGCCTTCCCGTTGGCGACGACTTTATGGGCTGAACTGTAGTTTGAACTCAACACTCGCCATAATTCACAGCATCAAACTACAAACGACCGGGCCACAGTGGCAACAGGGACCTTAGACTGGTCTTAGAAATAAAAACCTGTAGATTGTTCTACTTGCCTGTAGACTTTCACAGTCTACATCTCAAGCTTTCAGACAAATTTTGGGAATTTTAACTTTTTGAATGCTTTGAAACACATCCATCCATGACTTTCTGTGCATTTGTTACCACCGCAACTCTCACTGAACTCGATGTTTCTATGTATCACTGTTAATGGTTGAGGTGGGTTGAAACAAACCATACGGTATCTCTACATTTCTTCTGTGTTCAGGTCATGGTGGTGGCGGCGTCTATGTCCTCCCAGTACATCCTCCCCCTCATGTCACGTGACATTTTCACGTGTGTCGTTGGAGTCGCACTCTCGAATACACATGAAATCGGACAGCCGTCTGCATACAGAACACCTGTGCTCGTTCTTTGGGGTCAGTTCCAAAAATAAATATCACGTTACGGCCTAGATCGGAAAGGAGAACATGTTTCTTGTGCATGTAACAATATTCAGTTGCCTAGTCTTTGGGGTGAGTATATGATAATCACGTTTCTCGCTTCATTTCTTGTTTTTCACCTGAACACGTGAGAATTCTTAGTCGTAGAAAATATTAATAGATGTTCTTCTTCATTCAATACCAGCTACAAACCACAGTATTTACATTTCTTCCATTCATATTTTTCATGTACCTTTTCATGAATACCTGTGAAATCGTGAAGGAAAAAAGTAGAATTCTGGGAAGTAAAAAGTAGAAACAAGTAAAAAGTATCGTTTTACAAAGTTTATGTTTTATTCGTTTGCATTCATATTTGGTTTTTGGCTAGCACCTATTCCCCTGTGATCTGCCAACGTCGTTATCTAACCACGTATCGTGTTTCGAGTTTGCGCAAGCGTATCGATGTTAGAAATATCATTTAAAACAAAACTTTGATAAAAAGATCAGAATTTTTTGTGTAAATTTAACAGCTGAACGTAAATCTTGGTATTGGCACAACTTTCAGTGTCAATCCTATTATCTTATACGACATCTAGTATAACTGAGAAAACACGTCACTGGCCCTTCCTCGGGTAAAACAAAACAGTACACAATACATAATGTTTTATCAGTATTAATATTAATAATAACATTATTCAGGAGACCGTGACACTTTCCTAGGCCCTTCCTCGAATAGAATAAAAAAGTACATAGTGCAAAACATATAACATTTAATAATTCAATTAAAATGAGTGTATTGCCCTTTCTAGGAGACCGTGACACTTTCCTAGGCCCTTCCTCGAATAGAATAAAACAGTGCATAGTACAAAACATATACCATTTAATATTTTGTAATTTACTTAAAATAAGTTTCATTTCCTTTCCAGGAGACCGTGACACTTCCCTGGGCCCTTCCTCTGCCGCGAACCTTCGTTGTCTCCCGAATTCCCGACTGGAGAAGATAGCTTCAGCCGGCCATGCCTGCTATCTCAACAATCCCAAGGCTTTCCAAGAACTATGCGTCAATTTCTTTGAATTAGTACGCAATTATCACTCCTTGTAGATTATTCGCCAAGATTGTAGTTTGAGAACACAAATTTTGACCCAACATTTGAGAAATTTGACCCGAAACCAAAAAAATCCCAATCCCAAGGCTTTTCAAGAACTATGCGTCAATTTCTTCGAATTAGTGCGAAATTACCATTCTTCGTAATTTGAACTCGATCTTCTAACCAAAATTTGGAAATTTTGACTTCAAATCAAGAGAATCCGAGAGCTTTTCTTCGAATAAGTACGCAACTATCCCTCTTTGTAGTTTGAACTCAAGTTCATACTTTTGAGATATGAACGAGTTTTGACGCTGTCTTTGTTTTTTTTTTGCTGTGCTCACAACTATGCAACCATGTAAATGTAGTAACTTAGATTGGTAGTATTTTTCAACCGCTATTTCAACACGAAGCAAAGTACCTCCTTCAACAATTTCTACTTTTTTCATTGTTTAGTGTTTATCGTCGTATCTCCCCAGTTCTAAACAGGTCCAACTGAGATTCTTTTATAATATTGATTTTTGCCTACCCGTCTGCGTCTCTCTCGCCGCAACGCTATTTCTCACTTTGATTCTCGTCTTTCCCAGTGGCCATATCGGTTGTGAACTACTTATCTCACTTCCTCAATTTTTATTGTTTTGTAAGTTCTGTTGAAAACCATTTTAGATTTGGTTTTGTAATGATGTTGTGTGTTTTTGAATAAAAATTGAAATGAAATGTTGATGGTTTGTGATTCTTCTGTTCACAGTTTCGCTACACTAACAAACATATCAAACTCCTGTCAGACCACCTTTAAAGAAAGGCGAGGATATACTGTATATCTCACTTTGTGCTGTGCAAAAACACATATATACGCATCGTCAAAAACAGTGCTATGCGCCCAGTTGATACAGTTGTTAGCGTCCGCGGCTCCGAACTTCAAAAATCACAGTAATCAGTTCCGAAAATCGATGTTAGGTGTTCTACGTAATCCATTTAAAATTCATTAGTTCATATGGATAGAACTTTTACACTGCTATAAAGAAACAACTCAAGATTAAAATTCAATTAGAAGCTTTTTTATATTTTCATAACTGCTTATTGACAACTGATGAAAGTGAGAAACATGAAGGCAGAAAGCAATTGAAGCAAATATGAATCTATCAGAGGACAAAACAAAATAGATAAAAGAGATCAAAAATTACTCGGAATTATCGATTAGGAGATCAATATATAAGTTATGAATGAGCGAAAACTGTAAACTGTTGTATATATGTTATATCAAAAACTCCAGAAACAGTCGGATGCATACTAATTGGTAACTATAACCGTTTTGGTTCGATTCAGCTCTAGCAAACTTTTAAGCTCATCGATTCAGGTTTACTATAGTGAGTGCCAAATTTATAAATTGTCTCTCGCCGGAATCGAACCTGCGAGCAAAAGTTTCGTAGTGGCGCGCTAACCACTGCCCTATTAGAGCATATAAACTGGCAAGCTTTGGAATCGAAAACATGTGTGCGAACACAGCGGAAAGTGAGATATACAGTACCATCCCGTCTTTCCGTTGCCGACGACTATATACTCTCAGTCAATTGCACAGCCACGTGAAACATGTTAAACACAGCAGAACTCAGAAACGTGCAATGACAAAGTGCACGATTCCTCAGTAGAATACTAACTACGTGACCATTCAATTTACTTCTAGTATACACGTTTATGAGCTCAATCAAGGTCTACGAGTTTTCGTTTTCGGTTACAATTTCTTCTAATCAAGTTACTATTATTGGAAACCCGATTTTTAGGTAACCTAACCCTTTTTCTAACCCGATTTGTAGGTAACCTAACCCTTTTTTGGTAACTTTTTTTCAGGTTACTTGAGTAAGCAAAGTAACCAAGTAACTCTAAACCAAAATCGGGTTACCATCAAAAATAACAGTAAAAACGAGTTTTCAAGCCAAATTTGAGGGCAACCTTTTTTGGTTTTAGGTTACTTTCCGGTTACCACCGAAGTGACCTGAAAAAAGGATTACCAAAAAAAGGGTAAGGTTACCTAAAAAACGGGTTAGATATAGAATTCACCGAATAACTAGCATGACCGAGCTTATAAACGATCGAATAATCGACATTTAAAAAATCGATATCCTAAATTAAAAGGCACTAGGACTCCCCGAAAATTCCGGCGAACGTTTTCTTGAGTTGTCCCATGGTGTCGTCAGTAAACGAAGGCGTTTCTCTGCTTTCTCTGCGTCCTCTCTCCTCCTGTACTCTCTGTAGGTCCGTCGAGTTTTCTCTGCTATCTCTAATCCCTCTCGGTTCCTGTACTCTCTTGAAGTCCGTGGAGTTATCTCTGCTATCTCTAATCCCTCTCGTTTCCTGCACTCTCTGCAGGTCCGTGGAGTTATCTCTGCTATCTCTAATCCCTCTTGTTTCGTGCACTCTCTCGTGTGGTCGTGCATCGTGCACTTTTTCCGTGCTTCTTCCCCGTGGAATCTGATTGGTTGGTGGCGAATTCACAGAAATTGACTGTCTTTTGGGGTACATTATTTCCTTCAGAATAGTACACGCGGCACGCCGATCCTCTTCTTGAGATTCGCCGAAGAAAGCTGCAAAATTACTTTTTCACTTGTAAAAAACGGGTCACGTGAAAGCGAGAAACACCTTTCATGATAGTTGCACGTTTCTGTTAGTACCACTTTGCTTTAGACTATGAACTATTTCACGTATGTGTATCTTCTTCTAATAATCACTTCAGCCAGCTTTAGTTGATACGTTAGCAACCGTCAGTGTAACGTTCAAATGCTTCTTGTTTTCAGTGACACCTCTTTTTTATTTGTCAACAAAATTAAACTATAAAAGTGACTGAAGTTAACTTAACGAGCACGTGGAACATGAACAAAGTGTGTTTTACACATTTCAAGTGACTTTGTACGTGACCCGCAGTATTTTTAAAATGATAAAAGTTCACCTATAACATCGTTTATGCTGTGTACGAACTCTCTTCCCTCTCTAGACACTAGAATATCCACTGAGCTAGTGTGCATTCTACCAACGTGTTCTGTTATTGCTCGCAGGTATTGGCGATGTCTGAAAACGAAAGTAGATCAAAATCATATGTTTTACGTTATTTTTATAAATTTTGATGATCACTTCCTTGTACGGAAACGATGTAAAACAGTAAGTATGTACGTATTTGTGAATGTGTAAATTTAAAAATGTCTTTGGTACCATTTTTGTTTTGTTGTCAATGTGAGATAATGATATCGAATCGCAAAAACCTTGCCGAATGAAGATTTTATTCAAATCACGACTAATGTGGCTAGTTTTGCATGATAACCAAAAACGATTCTGTTTTTTTGGCAAATTTACATTTAAACATTTTGTTAAAGTTCCAAAATTTTCTCCGTTTTTGGAACAAGTTTTCATGTTGTTTCCGGTTCTATCTATGTAAAACTTGCCGTTCAATAGTTGGAATCTGCTCTAAGACCGCCGAACCGACGTTACTTTTCCAATTTCTTGAAATTCCCCTCCGAATGAATGTTTTGTACTCTTCGCCTATTTTCTGGACATGGAGGTCATATTTTAGGTCAACGAAGGGCTCCACTTCTACCTGGAAAACATACATAACAATAAAACGTCAAGATACAAAAGCCTTATTTAGTAGTGACCTAACTCAAACTTTCCAAACTTTTTGCAGAAATGTCTCACAAATCTTTTAGCAAGTTGTTTGTAAATTATAACAGATATAAACACCCATAACACATGAGCATGGCCGTAAACCGACGAACATCTCTTTTCAATAATTATAGTATTCTTGTATTTGTTAAAAAAATGAATTCCTAATTCTTAGCCAAACAATTTCATGAACGAACCTCAGTGTCTCCTTTTCCCATAATTCGTAGAACTCCTTCCAAATCTGTCAATTCTTCCGGGCTGTTCACCTTCATTTTTCCAATCCCTATAAATAACGAGTTATAGTTGAAAATATTTGGATATTTTCAACTATAACTCGTTAATTTTGACGTGTTGGACGTGATTCATTTTCGAAGAACAGCAGAAACTGTGGATGGAAGTTTTGAAACTACTGTAGAAGTGAAAAGCGCCATGTTTTCCGTGATTCATGCCGTACTCATTTTGTGCGCGACGTGAAATGAATATTGGTGAAACTCGACTTGGAGGAATGACTAAAGAAGAAACAGTTCACAATGAAGTCTGAGTAACGAAGTTAGGTTAGATATTCCAACTGATTTGATTCTATACGCACCTTGAAATCCTTCATTCACTGAGACGACCACGGGAAAACTGGTGGATGGATGCTGGAAAACTTAGTATTTAAAAAAATAACAAATGAAAAAAAAGCTGAAAAAACGATCAGCGTTTTATTTAGTGGTAAATTATGATATATCCATTTTCTGGGCGTGGCCAAATTATAGCGACTCTCATATTAGGACAATCTTGTTTTATGATGCCCTTACAAGATTTCATGCTTTATTCATTCACTTCATATTGTTACAATATGGTGTTTCTTTATGGCCATCCAAGTATCCCGGTCTCTGCACATTCTCACTATCTCTTCGCCTCGGACACGGACACGACCTCTTCTCATTGCACGGTTTAAACTTTGTACGGTTACTAGACCAATTCATCCTTAAGATTCAATTTCAAGAGGACAGTGTTTGTTAAAACATTCTTAGACCAGTGTCGAATCCCGTACTTTGTAGTTTATCAAATAACATTTCGGAAAAACTCACAAATTTTCTGAAATGAGGGTAGTGTAGAGTGGGAAGAAAGGGAATTCTGCCTCCCTCCGGCAGAGAAATCTTGCGCAACTGCTTTTTCTGGAAATAATAAAATTACATGGAATCGTCACTGTTCACATATACGTTAGGAAAGGTTCAACTAGCTATTTAGCTCTCGTCACACCTGGTATATTATAGAAATATGTGCTCAGTGAAAGGTGCGACTCAAAATCGTTTTGACAGTGATTCAAGACTTTTGGTGTTGATTTTGAGTGGCACCTTTCACTGAGCACATACTTCCATAATAACATCCACAAAGTCTTAATGACAACAAAAAAATAACACTCCTAGGATAGTTCTTGAAATGTGCACGGCTAATTTGTGATTGTTTTGTGTAGAAAAATATGTTTTCCTGAAGTGTACACAACCAACCCCTAGGGTCCCGTATTCGGCATAGAAACTCAGTTTACCTCATGATATCGGTCACTTGAACATGTGTTATTGTTCTATGTTTGAATGAATCATTATTGGTAACCAAACACCCCAACCCCGAGTTGGTCTTAGAAATCTCTCACGCCGACCAATACCGGAAATATCAATTTCAGTATAGTTCTTAACCTAGCGTCACAAAATCATCTCTACAATAATATAAATAGATACTCCCGAAAGTGTTTCATAATAATTACGTCACTACAAAAACAGATACAATCACCGTTCAATCGTACTACACTGCTAATTGCATCCATCTATAACTACAAGCGCGTAACAGGGATACCATTCTTTCCATCTATTTTTTCTATCTTTTATCCAACAATTGGAGTGCCACATTTCAAAATGTGGAAAGTTACATGTTGAATAAATCTATTCTATTCTATTCTATTCTATTCAACTTCAGGCTGTCACTGTCCACAAGCCCGCGAAAAAAGAACCAAATATCGAAACCTCCTCCTTAGTTATCGTTTATATAGTCGTTGCCAACGGAAAGGCGGGAGGGTACTGTATATCTCACTTTCCGCTGTGTACGCACGCATGCCTCTGATTCCAGAGCTTGTCGGGCATGTACACTGTTAACGCAGTGGTAACCCAGTTATGTGCTTCAATAGCGCAGTCGTTAGCGCCCCGCTACGAATCTTTTGCTCGCGGGTTCAATTCCGGCGAGAGCCTTTATTTATTTATTTTTTATAAATTTGGCATTCACTATAGTAGACAACGTAAAGGGAGTGAATTAATCTCGTAGTTGTAGTTTGATTTTGAATATATTTCACAATATTCAATCGAAAACCAACGGTGTCAAACTACAAATATAGTGAATGCCAAATTTATGAATTTCTGTCTCTGGCCGGGATCGAACCTGCGAGCAAAACATTCGTAGCAGGGTGCAAACCACTGCGTTAACAGTGTACATGCCCGACAAGCTCTGGAATCAGAGGCATGCGTGCGTACACAGCGGAAAGTGAGATGTACAGTACCCTCCCGCCTTTCCGTTGGCGACGACTATACACTGCCTAGTCTCGCTTCGGAAATAACGGGCCTTATACCAGTTACGGAAAACGTGATCTACTGACATCAGAAGTGAGGCACGCCCAATTCCCTTCACTTTTTTCACATTTTAGCAGAAAAGATCGAAACTGACCAAATTGCTCCTATCCATGAAGGCCACCATGGAAGTATGACTATTGGTGAACGGGATATTCGCGGCTATGAGGGCCCGGAGGATAGTTTTCGCAAGTGGGGTCTTGGTCGCGCCGGGACCAATAAAACAGGCATTCGGGGTAAAGACTCTGGAAATAAATCATGAATTTCACATTTTTTATGTAGTTATACGCTTGCCTGGGCAAACCGACTAGTTTGTCTATTAGGAACCTCAGTTACCTAGGCATTTCGAGCAATTATCGATCCTATATGCCGAATGGTATGCTCTCAAGTTTTATTTTTTGTCGCTCTGTAACGAGGTGGTTGTCATCATATAACGTGATAAATCGTTATTTGAAGTATTTTTCGATCCAAGGTGAACCTACTCTTGTATACCATGTGCGTAATCAATCATAGATGTGAAATCACTGCATAGTTCACAAATGTACAATGATCAACGTAAAGTTATTGCTTTGCCAATATGAATTTTGGGTACGAGGATTGTGAGGCGTTCGTGGCTGAGCGCTAGCCAGTGCGCTACGAAAGCACATAACCGATTCGATTCGAAGACATGTGTTCGTACACAGTGAAAAGTGAGATATACAGTACCCTGTCGCCTTTTCGTTAGCGACGACTACATTTATGTTCTATAATATCTAGAACAACCATATTTCAAACGAAAACGAACCTCGTATCGCGACCCGGTTGATTGACTTCTACCAAACACGTGTGTTCAGTACACAACAAATCGAGATCCGGGTAGTCGGCCTGAACACGAAACCAAAAATAAACAAGTAGTAAACAAATAACAAACATCAAACATATACAGATAGTAAACAACTCAAAACAACAGACACCAACTCAACTCGAATATCAAAATACATTCTTATGAGTAGATCATCAGTTAGCTTGGATGATACATACGTTTCCATCAAGACTCAGGGGCACGAAGACTATTGTTATTGATATTGGTCATCTAAAGAGTTCAAGAACTGCTCTGAAACATTCTCGTTGTTTTTTCACACTCTCCGATACCAAGGCCCGTAGTGAGTGCCAAATTTATAAATTTATGTCCCCTGCCGGAATCGAACCTGCGAGCAAAAGATTCGTAGCAGGGCGCTAACCACTGCGCTATTAGAGCACATAATGGGCAAGCTTTGGAATCGAAGACATGTGTGCGTACACAGCGTAAAGTGAGATATACAGTACTCTCCCGCCTTTCCGTTGGCGACGACTATACAACAAGTGAACTGTGAACCATTCAAGGCCTATGGCTTCAATTATTTCTCTATGTTCTTCTCTTCTCTGATGAGCGAGTGCCACAGTCTTTGAATGTAGATGAATAAAATCCAAATAACTGATACACATGAGAAGGGTCAACGTACGACTGCTGCACACAGGGAGCAAACTACAAACTCAACACAATGTTAACAAATGAAAACAGAATATAAATAAGTTATGCAAAGATGGAATAAGTTTGTACCTGTTCAACCCTGATCGGCGGTTCGTTATCACTCCGGAAGTACTTGCACCTGAATCCACTTTTCGTTATAGTCTTAGTCAATTTCAGAGTCGCGTGAAACGTGTTGAACACAGCAGAAGTCAGAAACGTGCGATGATAGAGTGCACGATGCCTTATCAGAATGATAACCTCCCGTGACTATTCAATTAAGTTCCAGTCTAACTAATTTCATCAATCGACTGTTCGTGGGCGAACACAGAAAAACTGTTGAATTCGGCAAAAAAGGGTTGTTAAACTACATCCACGGCGGGGTAGAGCACTGTCGGTCTGCTCTGTCGTAAGCGACATTGAGTCAATGACGTTGTATTGCTGTGACCTACCAGTCCACCACATGATTGTCGATGACCAGTAGTACCCTGGCGTCATGGGGCATGGCCGGTCCCGCCCGCGAACTGCCCTGCAACGAGCGCTCTACCGCAGCTGCCAGCGACTCGCCGGTACGTGCCGGAGAGGTGGGCGCACTGAAAGAATAGGAGCTTGTAAATAGAGATCTGCTCACTTGAGACACAATGCATCGCTTAAAGGAGACCGGAGAGTAACATGGTTTCTCGTAAAGCTGATGTATCCTACTTTTGATTGGACGCGTTGCGTGTCGCGCGGCATGGTCATGTGACTGTCACGTGGACTGATCAAACTAATATACGAGTTATTTGTACTCTCTGATCTCATGCCAGCCAGTCTGCGTATCATTGATCTGCACACTCTCTCAACTGCTGGCAGATAATCAACGACCGCTCGCCCCGCATCGCTCAATCATTGAACCCTCTACTGTCTTTATGGGGAAAATGGCGACTATAAGAAAAACTATACATCATCTTTTGTTTGTAGTTTTGTAGTTTGGTTTTTCTTCACCAGTTTGTAGTCGCATTATCTGGTGTGTGTGTGTGTCTAAATTAAAATACATCTCATTTGGTCATACCCTGGCGGCGTAGCAAACCGTCCAACCTCATGAGAAGTTCATATGTGTTTCTCATGAGGTACCTTATGAGCTACTCGTGAACTCTCCATGTTGTAGCATAGCAATCAATAGAATCTCATAAGAAGCTCGTGCTAATGCTAATAGCTCATGAGGTAATCTCATGAACTTTTGTGGGGATTGCTACGCCGCCTGAAGTTTGACTAAGTTCACAAAACTTGAAAAGGCTCGCGTAAAACGGGTGTATCTAATAGAAAAAGTGAGAAAGAGGAGAAAACAATTGGGGTTTAGAGTTCAGAATGTGGCTCTGCCATCGAATACTGGTACCTATGCTTTTTATCTATCCTTCGAATCCCTTACAACCAGTCTAAATGTGCAGTGTCTCTTTTCCGACGTGCAGAGAAAGAGAGAGAGAGAGGAAGAGAGGGAGATAGAGAGAGAGAGGGAGAGAGAGAGATTCAAGAGGAAGAGTGAGTAGGCTGAGGAGAAAATAATCAAACTAGCACTTTTCAAGCAACTTCTTACAACAAACGAAGCTAATTTCGTTTCCCTAATGAGCACAACTAGAAAAAGATTCTTCGATTGAGAAAAAACGTTGAAGTTGATGGGAAAAACAACGAGATAAAACTTGACTAACCATCAAAAGAACAAACTTCTCCAACGAACTTATTGATGAAAACACTCACACGCAGCCAAAAATAGAAAACAATAAAGCAGCTTCGAGCAAACTTTTATGTCATATAGTGAGATTCGTAGCGATGCGTCGAAAGAGTACGGTATCACCTGCTTCACCTGTGACAAGATTTTTGGTCATATCTCGAAATCTTCTGACGATGTTTCATTGATTTTGGTGCCAAGTTAAAGGTTAGTATATCGAAAGATTTCCATGATTTGGGAAAAGTTGTGAAAATGTCATTTGGTTGAGCTGATAATCACCTTTCAAATTGAAATGTATAGTCTGTTCCACCCAGTTACTTTTAGGTCAAAGTTTGATCAGTAGGCTTTCTGGGATTCTGTTTGAGTTTCGGTACGACCTTCTGCACCTCTAATACTACAAACTCGGAAAATTTAGAATTAAAATATCAGTTGCTCATTACAGAAAAAGCGTCCTGAATATATGATGGATTGCTGTAGAAGGACATCGATTGGTGAAACAGAGTGTGGAAGGTGCTTTTTCTAATTCTCTAATTTCCCAAACACAGCGAAAATACGGGACACCGTACATCATTCATAATGAGCTGGCGGCGCATACTAATTGCATGATGCCCACCGCACTTATTAGAAAACGGCGCGCCCACTTCAAATGCCGATCGAAAAATTGGACGGCAGAAAAATTGTAAAGAAAAAGCGCTAAACTCTTTGTTGTGGTCTGATCTCTATTCACGCCATAATGCTCGAAATTTGACCGATTAGCTCAAACACAACTCTATAGTTGGAAAGAATCTTGTTTGAAAAGTGGGCGTTGCCTACACTCACAAGGGATACCTGATTGTGTTGTAGACTCTATTTGCTACTGATGGAAAGGCCGAAATTTTCAGAAAAGGGGAGTGGCCTAATTTGACTCATCTGATTGTGTTTGAAACTCTATTTGCTATGAATTGACAAGCCCAATTTTTTTAATAAAAGGGGCGTGGCCTATTTTGAGTTACCTTATGGTGTTGTAAACCCTATTTGCTATAGATTAAAATGAGAATTCTGCGGAATAACGTGTTCCAATGTCTTTCCAGAAGGGGCGTGGCCTAATTTCAGAATGAAAACTCGCCTGATTGTGTTAGAAACCCTATTGGCTATCGATTGGAAGGAGAAAGCGGAGGGAGGGGCCGCGGGACTCGGGTCTTCCAGAGGAATTCCCCCCTCCTCCTCTTGGAAGGAGAACTTCCGCTTGAAGAAGTTCATCTAGAATACAATAAATATAATATTAATAAATATATATTATTATTTATATCATTATCTCTAAAAAGAGAACTAGAAACCACGGTCACCTAAAACGTGAAACTATCACATGTCCGGTACTGATGAATTTCACGGGTAAAACGTGGCTATAGTTCGTTTCACCAATCAATGTCCTTCTACAGTAATCTGTGAAATATTCCGGAGGCTTTTTCTAATGAATAAATTATTATGTTGCTTTCAAACTGTCAGAGTTTGTAGAAGTGAAGTTAGAAAACAGAATAGCAAAGTTTGAAATCATTCTAACAACATCAGACTACGAAACGCTGACCTGGAAGTTCGCGCAGATTACTGTAGAGGGTTATAAGTGCGTGGAACAGACTATGCACATTCGATTCACGGTACAACGAGATTGTGAGAGAACTAAAGAATTAAATTCAACTAGAATTGAAAAGAATTGAAAACCATTCCCTGAAGGATTGAATTGAATTGGTTTACTGGTAGTCAGAAAAAAGTGGAATTCGATTGATTTTTAGAATCGGTTAAATTAAAACCAATAAAGGTTTGAATAAGTATTGCAAGTATTTTGGAAGAAGGGAGGGGGTTTTGCGTTTAAGTACGCAACTGCACTCATACGAAGATACCTTCCCCCCTGAGACATACTGAGTGAGTAAGAGGAAGACAAGTCATAGGAAACACGAACGAAAGATGAAAACAAAAAAAGCAAATAAACGTGAATAATTGTGAATAACCCTCTGTAGAACACCCACAATCATTTGTTTTTTGTTTTGAAAACCCGAATTTTTACCTTGTGCTAAAGTAATAGGGTTATTCGCGAAACCCATTTAAAAATAACTACCACCCCAAACTTTTGTAGCATTGGACCGAGAAATTGCACAAGCTGTTCAAACACAATTGTTGAAAAAAGTTCCGGAAAATAAATAACTAGATTGCGTTCCTACTGTTTATGCTGATTTTTTCGAGCTTGCAACATCCGAGCTGCAATTTCTAACCTTGTCAATACCTAATATTAAGTTGTATTCAGCATTAGTTACTATACATTGAAAACGAAGCGCGCCATTTTCCCGCTAAAAATAGTTCAATCAATGACATTGAAGTGCAAGTGATTAAGTTGAAGCTGCATTCATTTGCAGAAGTGAAACATCTATACTTTCTCTCTCGAAAGTTCTTCTACAAAACTCAAAAGATGAAGAATAAGAAAGGAGAACAACCCCAAATACACCCTAGTTGAATGAAGCTAATACATTGAAAGGGTGAAAAACATCAAACATCAGAAACCCCCTCTCAATTATGAACAACCGAAAGCTACAAATGTTTTCACGTTTTGCGTGAAAATCATTCATATCAGTGGCCGATTCATTCAAAATCAAATATTTCTCAAGATATTATGAATAAACAGAGATTATTGGTAAATTTCGCGTAAAATGGCTTGAGGGGGTAGTGGCGGAATAAATTCTCACCCCGTCGCAGTATCGATTCAAATATTGCTATTTTGATGGCAAGAAGGCAGTATTTCAAACTAGATTTACTACTAGGATTACTAGTAGCAATCGAAGAATAGCGTAAAAACACGTGAAAATGAATTTACTTGAAAAAGAACACCTCAAAATAAACTATTTTGACGTGTACTTCTTCAGGAATGTTTTATTTAATTGTATTTGTGATTGTATTCCGTCGTTAAATTGTACTCTGCTACCGAAAAACTAAAAGTAAATTAAATATTTCGTGACGGTTTATTGAAAATTAAAGACTATAATTGCTATTCCAGTCAATTCCCCTGGGTTTTTCTGATTGGATTTTGAAAACAACTGAAATTCTAAACAAAATTTCGAACTAGTGATGATATCATGAGATTCGAAACATTATCATTTATCAACCACGAAATATGGATAACTTACGCTTGGAGTAAATATAATGTCGAAAACGTTAGAAAACGTGAATATACTTTCCATGTCTCTTTGACATAAAAACGTGACTACGTATCCAACAACCACCTTTACCATCGTTATTTTGCGTTACATTGAGTGAATTGGGGAATTTGAGCGGAGTGTTTTTTACGCAATCTTCAACTTTGTTGGATGTAATTTTGAGCTGTTGAATCCCTAGAATGGATTCAGAAGCTATTGCAAAAGTGTTCACACTTTCTAATCAAATTCACATAATGAAAACGAATCGAAACTTTGTGATCATACTGTAGAAGTCTTAGTAGGAATGAAAAAGACTAAACATTGCGTGGATTGAGAACAGTGGTAGTTTGAATTTCTGGCGCAAACTTCAACTTACTCAAACATATTGTCAAACCACAAAAGTATATCAGAATGGAATGCCAAAATTGTATAGTTTGTTCCACGCACTTATAACCCTCTACAGTAATCTGCTCAAACTTCCTGGTAAAAGTTTGGTATGTTGATGTTTTTGGATTTTCTCCAATTTTCGGGAGTGCGTTCTACATGTTCACTACTACAAACTCTGGAAGTTTCAAACCAAGATAGTGAGTTAGACAGTAGAAAACACCTCTCAAATACTTGACGGATTACTGTAGAAGGACATTGATTGGTGGAACAGAGTATAAAACCTTAGTATCATACTGTGGGATTCTCAGTTATGGTGAAAAGACTAAATACTAGAAGTTAATCGAATAGTCACATTAACAAAGCATTCTAGTGAGGTATCGTGCACTTTGTCATTGCACGTTTCTGAGTTCTGCTGTGTTTAACATGTTTCACGGGACTGTGCCATAGTCCATAGACTAACAGGTATACATCGAGTGGATTGAGAAAAATGGGAACTTGAATTCAAGAGAACTATTTTCTAAGCAAAATTCATATTTGTTGGGAAGAATATTGAACACTTCTTGTAACAATCATTCAGCTAACAAAAAATAATAATAGATACCATACTGTAGAAGTCTGAGTAGGAATGATAAAGACTATACAATTGAGTGGATTGGAGATAGTGGGAATTTGAGAGGTCTGGGCGCCGCAAGCATTATTGGAACAGCCCTAATGAGGTTGAAATCGCCTCAGGCCATGGCGAATATACTCAATTCGGCCAGACACACAGCGGAAATAAACGAACATTTGATTGATGATCTCCGGCGGGCGAGCACTATGTGTTCTCAGTATGATCTATACTTTCTGGGTATGTGTGAGCAGTGTGAAAAAGAATGTAAAAATAAAATTGTATTGAAAATGAAAATGAAAACACCAAAAAACGTCCGAGACTTGAACATGAACCAAAATAAACGTTAACAGACTGACATATATAGATGTGAAAGCATGACATATATAGATGTATAACATTCGTGATTTGGTAGAAGTAAGTATGTACTTGGTGTTCTTCCCCATCAATTGATGCGGGGGATTAAAATATCACGAATTAGCAAATCACGACCAAATTTTAGGTCTCCTGAGAACTGGAAAATAACTACATCACTACCATGATGAAGCAAGAAAGCAAGAAAGGGAGAAAAAGCGGTTTTCTCAATAAAAAAACTGAGAAAAGTCTGAAAAATGAATTTTCAGTTCGGTTAGCAAGATATCTACTCACCATTGCGTTTGCTATTCTGTTTTCCCTTTCAAAAGGGTAATTTAATATTTATGGTCATTCTAGAAAAACAAGAAAACGCTCTGGCAATGACAACATCCTTACACTGTGAAACAAACCAACTAGAAAGCGACCACGAATTCCTAGAAATTATCTGTATTGTTTTAGCGATTTATAGGCTTTTCACCGGCCAATTCTACAACTAACCGGGTTTTTAGGTAACCTAACCCTTTTTTGGTAACCTTTTTTTTCAGGTTACCTTAGTAGGTAACCTGGAAGTAACCTAAAACTGAAATCATGTTACCGTTCAAAGTAACGGTAAAAACCACATTTTGCGTTAGAAAAACAGGTAACCGGTTTTTCATTTTAGGTTACCAACCGGTTACCTACTGAGGTAACCTGAAAATAGGTTACCAAAAAACGGTTAGGTTACCTAAAAACCCGTTTAGATATAGAATTCACCCTTTTCACCTTGTGTACGAGAACTTGACTATAGATTCGCGAACTTCGAGAAACCTCGCGAAATTTCCAGCAAAAACGATGATATCGTTTTGTATAGTCGTCGCCCACGGGAAGGCTGGAGGGTACTGTATATCTCACTTTCCGCTGTGTACGCACACATGTCTTCGATTTTAAAGATTTACGGTTATGTGCGTTAGTAGCGTAGTGGTTAGCGCCTTGCTACGAATGTTTCGCTCGCAGGTTCGATTCCGGCGAGAGACATACATTTATAAATTTGGCACCCACTATACGTCTCCTCACATTCACTTTTCGTTGTCTGGCCTCCAGTTCCACTCTTATGAAAGTTGTAATTTGGTAGTAAAATCATCAAGAATTACTCAGAAAACTCATTCTGAGATAAAGCAAAAGTCCCCTAGAACATGGAAAATCTAGAGTTTTCGCGTACATCTCTACCTCTCATGAAACACACGCTATTTCTTCACTGTGACAACCCATCGAGATACGGGTGTCGCAAAATAGGCGCAAAGCGAGAGACGCAGGATGGGATGAAGGTGCCGGGATGTTCTATAGTTCACACCATTCCTACTGAGACTCCTACAGCCCCCTTACAAACTTTTCGAAGGCTGTTGTGAAGCTGAAAGTGTAGTTCATGAAAAATGCTCTCGTATATTTACTCTACCTGAGAAGGAGAATAAGGTACGAAAATCCTCAACTTCTCCTATCAAAAGTAAGTGAGCAAAACGGCTTGGAAGTTTCGAAATCCTACTGTAGGAGTCTCAGTAGGAATGAAAAAGACTATAGCATACCTACTCAAGTGTGCACGTATACTTTAACTTTTTCGAAGACAAACTTGTTTTCCACGTTTCACTAGTGCAATTTACTAGTAGTACACGTTTTCTCCGTGGGAAACGTGCATTTCAACCACACCAGTTGCATTCTGGTTGGTTGCTCTCTCGACTCTCGGTTCGTTTTGAAAACTCATCAAGACATGACCAATTTTGACTATGGACCGCTAGATGAACACATCAGACAAGCCAAAGCCAATGGTTTTCCGCTCGATTGTGAGTTTGGTGTTCTCTGTCTCTTTCTCTCTATCTCTCTTTAATTTTTTCTCTCTCCCTCTCTCTGTCTGTCACCTCTTACTCACTTTCTCCTCATCTTGCTATACTTTTTCCTTCATCTGTCTTTCCATCCTTTAGATCTCGTTCCCTGTCTCTCTCCCTTTCTCTTTCTCTCTCTTTCTCTTCTTACTTTTCCCTTTCTCTCAATAGCGCTCTTTCTATATCTCAGTTTTTTTTTTCTCTTCAATACCATATCCCATAGTTGATCTTCAACCCTTCCAGATGACTACTTGGACATCTTCACCCGTGTTTTCGGCATGTTCGTCATGTCTCTAATGGCCATGCAGGCTCTCATTCTCTGGGTAGGTCAAATAACTATATGTAGAACAATCAATAAGTAATTTGTTGGTTCAGCACAGAGGAGATGTACAGGGAATAAACATTACTGTGTAGTTCAAACTCGTTACCGCACTTCACTGACTGACTACGTAGATGGACGAATTATAAACATTGTAATGATAATAAATAATACAATCTGGATAAATATAATAATCTACATTGTGATAGTTCTGTCTGTTCCAAAAGCTATTCCATCTCCAGTACATCTCTCTACCGTCAATCGAGGAGGACAAGACGGTTTCGCGTGAGCTGACTGACCAGATTCAGGAAGGCATGCCGCCTGAGGTAATGTTTGCAGCCAATTCTATATCTAACCTAACCGGTTTTGGTAACCACTTTTCTGGTTTTCGGGTAAACCAACTGGTTTCCGGTTACCATGTTTCAGGTTATCTCACAGGTACTGGTAACTTCGGTTACTGTAAAAACTAGCGGTGAAAACCACATTTTGCGTTAGATGAACATATTACTTGTGGAGGTGAACTGATAAAGTAGTTACCGAAAACCGATTGAATATAGAGTTCACCTACTTTTGCAAAGAGACGCAGATTTTCTGGTTAGTTTTCTTGATAGGAAAAGATAGTTGATATGATAGGACTGCTCAAGAGACACTGATAAAAACTGTTTTTCATTCAAACTAACAAACCTAATTTGCATACAGTTCACATGTTTTAGTATGTTGTGGCGCGCGCGACGTTATGTTTAGGTACACGCGTACACGGCGGTACCTAAACCAGTTTTCCGTTCGGCTCTCCTTTAACGTTCTCTCTGAGTATGATGACCGAGTTACATTCCACTGTCAATGGATACTACAATGTGACCACTGTCTACGTTGTAACTGTATGAATTAAGTAACACACGGCTGAAGTAGTGGTCGTAAAAGAATATAAATATTATTGTTACCATTATTATCATTCATTTCCAGCCCGAACCTAGTCACAGCCAGGATGTGATATCTCAGAGTGGTCTGAAGGCCGAGAGTCCGGTGCCAGCCAGTACTACCCCCGTCGCAGCCAACCCCGCCGTCAAATCGCTGGTATTGACCGAAAAGAAACCGCCGAAGACCGCTAAAGAGGTTGGTTACTATAGTTCGCACCATTCCGACGGAGACTCTTACAGTAACCTTGCAAACTTTCCAAAGGTTTTTGTGAAGCTGAAAAATTAGTTTATCAAAAATCCTCTCGTTTACTTACTGTACCTGAGAACGAGAATAAGGGGCGAAAAATTACAACCTTCCCGATCGAGAGTGAGTAAGGAAAACGGCTTGGAAGTTTCGAAATCCTACTGTAGGAGTCTCAGTGGGAATGAGAAAGACTATTTATAGTCAACTTTTTTCTCTCCGTGTGCTCATACGTAATTAAGTTTATGTGTAGGAACATCTGGTTACAATTAAGCTTATATGGTAGGTTTTTAGGTTGATTTTGTCGCTTTTGGGTTTAAATACGTGAATTTAAGGTCCGTATTGAGATCAAATTACATCGAGGGGCATGTCACTGCCTATAAAACCAAATGTGTGAATCTTTCGAATTCCTTTGACATTCTAAAACTTTTGTTTATTTTCCGAACTCGGTTGCCTTCAAGCGGACCGCCGTGAGAAGTGAGGCTCGCCTCAACAAAACCCAGCGAGGCCACAAGGACATCAAGGAGAAAGTAGAAGCTCCGGTAGGTGAAAAAACATTTTCAATGTTTGAAAACGCTCTCCCAAAAACCAAAATATGGTTGAAATGGGAGAGAATGGTCGCTGTACTTCAGAGCCAACGTAGTTTCCAAAACCTAGGTAGGACTAAATAATGTTGTGATCAGACTAAAAAAAACAGCAAAACGATACAAATTGATCATATCTGCTTATCCTTCGAAAAACTTCGAGTGCAAAAAAAATACTTGCAAAAAATATTTGCACACATCAGAAACTGGCACATACAATATAACTCTAATCTTTTTGTGTCGAAGACCATAGCGTTCGCTAATCCGATCGCAGGTTCATACGTTGTATGTTGCCCTTTCGACAACTTTTACATGTCAAAAAATTGCCTAGAAGTTACAAAATAATACAGGACAATTTTGTGGTACAGACTATACCATGCCGGAGTTACATGCTGTTATGGAGTTGGCCTTCACTAAATCAGGCCCCTACGGTGTATGTTGCTCATTCCCGCTGTAATTGTAGTTTGATCCCGTTTCAACGGTTGAAGTTCGTGAGATCAAACTACAACCCAATCTCTCCCTGATTCAGGAGCCGGCTACATGTCCCATGGACGCTTTTATGTCGAAGCCGGTCGAGTACGAACAGAGTGTGAAGATGCCCCGCGCCGAAAAGGGATTTCACGAAAACGAACTGGAGGAAATGGTATGGTTATTTATTTTATAAACTATCGACTTTTTTACAATACAATTTATCATGATTTCCTGGTATACTTTCGTTGAATTATCTTGACGTGCATTGATCAAATCTCCAACTAATGACTTTTCTTGTGTAGCATTCATGTTTTATCAATGTTTGAGAACTAATTATTCATTTTGCATGGCCATCGAAAGTTTCCGAAACCTTTCCGAAAACTACCATACGGCGAGAAAATTACACAGGTTTTCATAGGTTATGTGAAACTTTACGGGCCGCTTCAGCTCGAATATAGTTCGTTTCACCAATCGATGACTTTCTACAGTAATCTTTCGAAAATTCAAACGCATTTATCTAGTCAACAAAGAGAATTTAAGATTTACCGTTTTGTATGCTTGTAGTACCCAAAGTGGAAAACGAAATCACAAAGTTTAAACTATTTACAACACCTACAAGATATGATAAATTCACTTGAATGTTTTATAATCTTTCTGTAGAGGGCTATTGTTCCGTGAAACAGACTATAGGTTTACGGGGACAACTTAATGTGGTCCAATCTCAACGCTTCAGTCCTTACAGCTGCAATACATTTTTCAATTGCAGTTTGAAGGACCGTTGACACGGGATTGGTTCACATAACTTTCCTGTTTCAGAGGCAAAAATCATGGTTCTAAAAAGGAAGAACCTTCTTATCTAAATTTTCCGCAAATCTAACATGCATATTCTGTTTAGCGTGCTTTTAGACGCTTACAGTACCCCAGGGAGAAACAGAACCTAGACTTCTTATCTGACTTCGACCAATGTATTCATATTTTCAGGAGCGTCTGTTGGAAGAAGAAGACTAAATACATGGACCAATTATATCATATTTAGAACTAAAAATATCATCGTTTTTCTAATAAATATGTTTTCTATTTGAATTTCTTCATTGTTTACATGAGTGTGAGTTTGTATGTGAGTATAATCGGAAAACGTATATGTTCTGAGCTCTATGCACAACGTATCCACAAAATTATGAAAGCTGTCAACAAATCATCGAATGTTCGATTGCAACCAAGAAAGCTCTAGGTGGTACAAATGGTAGAAATTAGTGAAAAGCTCGACGTAGCTTGTCTTTTTTCTTTTTTTCTCATTTCCATCTCAGGTGAATTCTATGATATACTTAACCGGGTTTTTTGTTAACAACCGGTTTTTCTTAACCTGTTTTCCAGGTTATCTCGGTATGTAATCGGTTGTTAAAGAAGGACGATAATGTGGACCAATCTCGTGTCAACGGTCCTTTAAACTGCAATTGAAAAATGTATTGCAGTTTAAAGGACTGAAGCGTTGCGATTGGACCACATAATCGTCCTACTCTAACCTGAAATGGAAAACGGGTTACCTGCTTTTCTCACGCAAATGTGATTTTAGTCGTCAGTTTGTACGGTAATCGAAATTACCTTCTCGGTACCTTACCGGTAACCTGGTGAGGTAACCTGAAAAAGGTTTACGTAAAACCGGTCTGGTTACCAATGAACCCGGTCACATATATAACTGGCCTCTATTCTATCCTCCTCATTCTGCTCCTGAACTAGATCCGTTCCTTCTCTCTCAATTTGAATTTTTTTTTAATATTACAAGCGTATTTTATCTGGAAATTCTCTGTTTTATAGTCACTGTCTTTTTTACGCTAGATAGTGTACGGTACTCATTTCTGGCGAAAAGTAACTGAAATCGCGCATTTTAGTATAGACGTCCGTTTTTATTGAACGCAAAATTAAAACTTTTCTTGTTCGACGTAGTAATGTTTTTCTTCCTTTCAGTTTGTACTCATGTTTTGATACGTTAAGACAGTCTGTTTTTTAGGTCGGCCGAGAGGTGTTCAATTGATTACCTGAAGCTATATATTTAATTAGACATGGTGAGTTACACGGCCTTACGGCCACAACACAAACTGCTGTTTTTTTATTTGTCTGTGTGAATCCTTACCACCGAGTGCCGGAAAAACCCTAGGAACGGTGGTTTGCCTAAGCCTAAGCCTTAAATCAAAAGTGAAGTCAACATTTATGTGAAATAATCAAACTAAGCAATCATTTGATGAAGAAAATTAAAATGATGAACCCAATAGGTTGCGAAATATTCACACAGATGAATAAAAAACAGCAGTTTGTGTTGTAGACGTAGTGTCAGGTTGGTGAGTTTTTTTGATCTGTTTTTTTCTAGTTTGAACTTTCCCTGGCTCGCTGCTTTATGAATCTTTGAATTCAAAGATCAACTCTGACATGAATACTGCTGCTTTTAGTCATTTGCTGGTTTTTTAAATATTTCCGAACCTACTCATGATTGTGACTTACGATATTCATTTCAGGCAACCTTGTCTTGTAAAATCGACACAGCTCACAGGGATGTAATTGTAAGTGATTTTGTATCATATTGAATCAGTAAATGGCTATGTTTATCAGAAACGTGTCGTTCGAAGTGTTCGTAGTTCACTGCTAATTCACACGATCGGAAAACTAGTGAAGAATGAGTTGTTCTTGGTTATGTTTTGCAATTCGACAGATGTTCGGAGAGTATTACGTTCGTTTGGTTGATTTGATACAACAAAAAGTATGTATTCGAAAAGGTGATCACATTTTGTGTTCAGTTCTCATCTCCTCCTGGAACCGTTTTCATTAACACGATGCATTTACATGAAGTCATAATCAAACGAGAAATTATCAACCGTCCTCACTGAAAAAAATTCGTTTTAGATGTATTTATTATATATAAACGGGTTGCGAGTATTTGGTAATCTAACCGTTCTGAACAACCCTTTTTAAGGTTACCTCAAAGGTAGGTAATCTAACCTAAAAGCGAATTTCGGTTACCGTACAGACGTACACGGTACACCTCGATGTAGAAATGTAATGGTATACTTCTATTAAATATGTTTGTTGTTGCAGCATGACGCACAATTGAACTACTATGGAAATCGTCTGGCCACCTGTTCAAGTGATCGACTCATCAAAGTTTTCGAGGTACGTTTCCCATAGTTTTATTGTGTTTCTTTGTCATCTCGACACGTGCGAACCACGCTACGCGCCTATCTTTTTCTTAACATTCATGGATTGTGCGATTTTTGTTGGAAAATTCGAGTAAACTGGATTTTAGTTGTGTTTGTTGCTCTTTGACTTCAGGTCTTCAGAAAGATTTGTACATGCGGCCTCTTCGTTACCTTTTTACTGTGTAACGTCAGAAAATGAAAATACCCAAGCGTCCCAAGCTCGACTCGGTTCGCTTTTTCGCTTCTCCCATCTACCATTTCTTACACGTCACACAAATGTGGATATTCGTGGTGCCGAATCATTTCATTACAAACTATAAATATACTATTTTGGACACCCAAAAAGTTGAATGTTGAAATTAAGCTTTCATTTTTCAAAATCTGCGTCAAAGACGGAAACCTTTATTTTTTGACCGTCGTTCCGGCAACCGGCATTTATCGTCTTCATTATTTCGCTGAATATCATTTTCATAACACATAATTCGAGAAACTCTACACCAGTAAGGTCTGACTAAGCGACAAAAATTGGTCCGTTTTCGTATGTAAACAAAAAAAAATATGATTTTCCATCAAATGTAGACCGATTTTGTCTCCTTTTCGGCGGAAAAGTAGTCCGTTTTTCAATTTTGTCCGACTTTCCGAACAACTTTACTGGGGTATACCATACCCCAGTAAAGTTCTAACTAGCCTTCAGAGTGAAATGTGAAACTGGGGTTTCAAGTAAATTACGTAGAATGCTTTCGCATCAAAATTGACCAAACCACCAAATATTCACAATTTCAAAGGACGCACAACTCTGGTGGTGTCTGGTTTCAGGTGAAGCCGAACGGCCAAACCTTTCCTTTGGCCGAGCTTTACATCTTACAGAAAAAGAACTCGTTTTCGATTTAAATACGTGCAACTGCCCGGTTTAAAAAAAATGTCCATTTTTTGATTTGTATGACTGCTCGGACTCGGACAAATTTACTGGACGTGGAGAGTAGGTCATCTCCATTTTGAAACGGTTTTTTATCTATATGAATGTGCTCAGCAAAAGATGTACTCATGTACTCAAAAATCTGTTTCAGGTGAAGCCGAACGGCCAGACCTTTCCGTTGGCCGAATTGTCGGGTCACACGGGTCCCGTCTGGCAATTGTCATGGGCCCATCCCAAATTCGACGGGGTTCTGGCATCGGCCAGTTACGACAAGTTAGTTTCATAGAAACGTTATTCCTTTGAAACTAGGTTATTATATCAAACCACCGAAAAAAAAACAACGAAAAGTTACCCTTTGGTTCCTTGTGGCAGCATCGGCCAGAAATGCAAGCTAGTTTGGTCGAGACATCGTGTGTTTTGGTCGTTTCGGAGTTATAGGAGGAAAAAATAGTCAACTACATTCCAAACTCTATAAATCTATTCTTTTCTCCATTTCTCTGAATTATGAAGTTTTGCTTACTACTTTGGACCTGATTTGAAGGTTGAGCTACTACTACTAGTTGGTGATAGGCTGATAGGTTAACTACTTATTTCTTCCCTATCATAATTTTCGTTATTGCTTCTATCATCAACGTTTGGTTATCGACTCAGTTTTTTTAGATTCTTTACAATTATTCATTTACTTTGTGCTTCATTCATACACCAGTAAGGTCCGACTAAGGGACAAAAAGTAGTCCGTTTCCAGATGAAACACGTAAAAATTTAACATTTTCCATCAAAAGTATACCAGTTTTCTTCCTCTTGGCTAAAAAGTAGTCCGTTTTTTCGATTTTTTCTGACTATTCGGACAACTTTACTGGTGTATGGCTTCATTCAGACGCGTGGTAATTTGGTGTGAATCGGAGGGACGTTGGCAGAAATCACACGAGTGGATCGGACACGAGGTAATCATCAAACAATTGATTTTGTCGAAACTTTACCTTTGAAAACTCGTCGATTGTAGTATTGCTTCAAAAAAATCAAAGATTGCCCGATGTGAGAGAGGTGCGTTGCGGATTTGAATTTTGAGCGCGTACCAAGCTTTTGAAGAAGAACGATTATGTGGTCCAATCGCAACGCTTCAGTCCTTTAAACTGCAATACATTTTTCAATTGCAGTTTAAAGGACCGTTGACACGGGATTGGTCCTCATAATCGTCCTACTTTAACAAGTGAGTTTTCGCTTGGATCGGGCCTGACCAACTGCAACTGCCGTGGGGGTCGATCTTCAGTTCTATCCATTGCAGGCCAGTGTAAACAGTGTGTGTTTCGCCCCGCACCAACTGGGCCTGATGCTGGCTACAGCCTCGGCAGACGCCTCCATTGGAGTACTGTCGTTCAATCAGACCACGGCTCAATGGAGCGACTCGCACATTCTCAAGGCGCACGAACAGGTGCGGGTTTACTAGAATATTTTGCGCTGGCTTTTATTCCATACATACCCCAGTAAGGTCCAACTAAGCGACAATAAGTAATCCGTGTTTAAATGTAAACACGTGAAAATTGAGGATTTTTCCTAAAAAAGTAGACCGATTTTCACCTTTTCGGCTAAAAAGTAGTCCGTTTTTCGAACTTTTCTGACTATTCGGACAACCTTGCTGGTGTATGGTTCCATATGATTATTGATTGATTTTGGCAAGAAATTCGATTTCTATATACCGTTAGTCGGCATTTCTTGTTGCCGAGCGATTTGTATACTCCAATGAAATGAAATTGTTTCAATGACCAATAAAAAGCAAAACAAAGTGTTCACTTTACGCCAAAATCGGAAGAAGTACCCAACTTTTGATGCAAAATGATGAATTCTTAGGAATTTACAATGAAGAACGGGCTACTTCTTGTAGGCTGGTCACACATTACTGGTGGGCGTTGACGATTATCCAAACATATTCTATTCTTTTTTATATTATTATATTTATATACAGGGTGTGAATGCTGTCTCGTGGGCGCCGGCCCTACTCTCTCTGCCTTCAAATTCGCCAGAAGACGCCCTTCCGAAGCGAATTGTGAGCTGTGGAAACGATAAACTCGTCAAGATTTGGGTGTTGGTTTATATTTGTTTATTTACGTTTTGGAATATTCTACGAGTTTTACGACATTTGCAAGTGGTATTTGCTGTGCCGCTCGACTTATAAAATACCGCAATTCTTAGACTATAGATGCGGTTTTGGTCAAAATAGGGATAATTCGGCTGTTTTAATGGTAACAAAAAAATCTTCAATGTAGTATTGTGCATTTTCTACGATTATCGATTTATCGATTGATTTCAGTCACCAGGAGGGTAAATTGAAGCGACTTGATTATCGTTAGGTTTTGGTCAGAATGGGGATAATAGGGTATTCGACCTATAGCGTTAGGTTTTGGGTTTTGGTCAAAATAGGCTTGTATTTCCCACGCCTATTGATTTCAGTCACCAAGAGGGTGAATGGAAGTGCGAGAAGCAACTGGCAGCCCACGGGGATTTTGTGAGGGACGTGGCCTGGTGTCCGGTGGTCAATCATTCTACACACACCATTGTCAGCTGTGGACAGGCACGGTTTTGTTTTGGGATTTTGGGGGGTTTTCGATGTGGAATAATCAAAATTAGGTCGGTTTCTTAGTGTTTCATGCACCATTGTTAGCTGTGGAGAGGTACGGGTTATGTTTTGGGATTTTGGAGTGTTCCCAATATGAAATAATCGAAATAGGCTATTTATTTTGCGAATTGCAACTTTCTGAAGTTTTAGGTGCGCCATGTTTTTTTCACTAGTAAGGTGTGACTGTTATATGAAAACCGTATTCCTATTCCAATCGAACGTATTTGCATCGAAATAGTCAAATTTCGCTTTTGCAGAATTGTAGTGCGTTTAGTTTGGACATAATCGAACCGATTTTAATTGATAGAAAACCTTGTATTTTACCCTGAGTTCAGTTCAGTTTATTGGAGGCTTGTGTTGTTTTATTAGATGGATCCAGATAATAGGATTCGCGCTAAACGTAGTTCAATAAACAAAGCCCAATAAGGTCCGACTAAGCGACAAAAAGTAGTCCGTTTTAGATGTGAACACGTGGAAATTTGTGATTTTTCCATCAAAAGTAGTCCGTTTTTCGAACTTTTCTGACTATTCGGACAACCTTGCTGGTGTATGGTTCCATATGATTATTGATTGATTTTGGCAAGAAATTCGATTTCACTATTTGGACAATTTTACTGGTGTATGTCAATAAACTTTGAAGACGACGATGAAATCTAATTTCAGGACAGGAACGTGTTTATCTGGCGATGCAGTGACATTTCGACTGGGGATTGGGTCCCGAAGCTACTCGAAAAGGTAGGTTCAGAAATTTCACTGACTTTTCCGCACTTTAAAGTTTCAATTTGTGACAATTCTTCAAAAGTTCCGCAGATTTGGTCTTAAAACTTCTTTTTTGACGATTTTCTCGCTGAAAAGAAGCCAACGCTCATAGGTGGGATAGTGTCGGTTGGCGGGTCACAAGAATTGAACATATTTCTATGGAAAAAAGACTCCATGTAGCTTTCAAACCAATTCAGAACTTTTGAGATAGTTATGTGGCCCCCGCTCCAATCAGAGGAAAAGTTACGATTTTACGATATTCCCGGTAAGCTAACCGGGGTATCGTATCATCACGCGATGTCACACGGACAATTTTGCTTCAAAGCTTATACAGACACCAGTAAGGGCTGAGGCGCGACTATCCGACAAAAAGTAGTCGGTTTCTGATTCGAACATTAATGTTTTTGCAGCCAAAATAGACGAATTGCGTTTGTGGCGAAAAAGTAGTCAGTTTTTATAAATTTTCTGACCATCCCACTTTATTAGAATATGCAGTTACAGTTCTAAAGGAATGAGTGCATTTATTTCATTTAGAGCGAGGGAGCTCTCTGGCATGTGAATTGGTCGTTATGTGGAACAATGTTGTCGGTCAGCGGCGAAGATAATCAGGTGCGAATTTTAATCTTTGATTTGTGTAAATTTGTATTGTAACTCGTAAGTTGTTGTTCTTGTACAGGGCCAATTCCACAAGGAACCCGGTATTTCGTTAACCCTCTCAGTTAACCATTAACCGGGTTAACCCTTTTGCTAACCCATGCGTAACCCTCATTTACAACGTGTTTTGGGGGAAATTTCGGGTTAACAAAAGGGTTAACCAGGTAACCCGGCTAGGGTTAACGAATTACCGGGTCAAATAAAGAATTTTTGTACAGGCGTCATACATCATTCGGCCTACTGTTCTCTTGGTAAATTCACCGCCAGTTTTGTGGAATTCGCTTAGTTGAGAGGAATACGTGAAGTATGGTTCATGGCGGTGTATCGGAAGGAAAATGAAACGAAAATGGTCGTTGATCTTTGTGCTGTTCTCTGTTGTTAAAATGTAATGTATTGTTTCATTTTACATTGTTCTTTCACAGATCGCCTTGTGGAAGGAGAATTTGCAAAATCAGTGGATAAAAATAGACGACAACGCAGAGAAAGAAAGGTCAAAATAAGAACTGAACCCCCCTGTTTTTCCCTTATGTGATCTATATGTTATTGTTGTTATACGATGTCTCTACGGTTGGTTGGTGATCATTCTTCTTCTTTTACCTTTTACTTTCTTCGTTTTATTATTATTGTAACATATAATTTATTGAGAAAATATGAATTGTTTTATGCATGGTTGTTATTTGGTCTCAAACTTGTACACGGAGGTCATAATCTTTTCTTCCATTCGCCTCAGTTTGCTTCGAGTCATTGACGCGTGAAGAACTTCGTACCAATCTCTGAAAACAAAGTAGGTTCGGAGTTGAAATGGACAATGGTCGTGAACTTCGTGCGAGCTTCACAAGCACCCTTTGCTAGTGCTCTAATCTCCCAAGATAAGGTATTTCAAAACACGCAGGCTGTAAAACTCGTGGTTCAAGAAGGAAGGATATTACTTTTGATGTGTATACAGATGAAAGTTATAGTGTTTTTCATCCCTAGTGAAACTCGTACAGTATAAACCGTTTCAAAACTTTCAGACAAATAAGAATACGCAAATTTTTACGGTAAAACAGAGTAAAAATTATGTGAACTCCAATTTTCTTTTCAACTCACCTTGCGTGTGGAACTGACAAATTCATACTGTGCAGCACAATGTAGATACAGGCGACGGCTATGGATTCTGGAGAATGGTCGAGAATCAGATGCGGATCCACGTAACAGTCTCTGAAGAGAGAAGAGCACGTTAATATTAATGAGCACGTGATGAACACGTGAAGATTCACGACTAAAGGGTCTGGCAGGAACTGAAATCTCGCGCTCCATTGATTGAGAATCCGTTCGATTCAGCTGTTTAGACCACATTTTCATATATGAGCGAAATGAAATGATCTATTCCGCTTTATATAGCAACATATCTGAGAAATCACGTAAAATGTATCTTTGAAAATATTCCTGCCGGACCATCTTTAATGTGGTTGGGGTTTCAACTGTCATGTCACGAAAGAGATAGTCGTGATATTCACAGTAGGATTCTCACCAAGTCATATTTGGAGAGTCAATTTGAGAAACAGTTCCATTTTAAACAATATCTAGGGCGAGGTAGGTTTTTTTATAACACCTATGAAACATTTGCGTTAACTTGAACTCATCTTATCGGCGATAATTTTGTGTTATTTCAATCTTTTTTTCCAAAAAACCAGTTTCCTCTAAGCATTGAATATAATAAACCTGCAAATGGCGATAGCTGAACAGGCTATCGGATGCTCGGCGAATTCTTGCGGAATCCAACTGCGCAGAAGATCCAAATAGATGCTCAGAATCTGCAAGTAAAGAACGATTTTGAAATTGATTCTAACAAATTCATTTTGTATATATTTTGAGGAATTATATTGTATTTAATTCAACTCAATAGGCTTCGCCATATAACTATCGAATTTGGACTCCCATAATTCGGCCAATTCACTGCACTGGAGAACCGGGTCCTTCCCGAACCGAATCGCGAACCAGTCACTGGAGAACCGAACCGACCGAACCGCCGTTCGGAACCGACCGGTTCTCCAGTGAATGCTTCGAACCGAACCGGGATCCACTCATTTTACCTTGTATACGACTTTCTCGTTTAATTCATGGTTAATGTCGGTTCGGTTCGAGGCATTCACTGGAGAACCGGTCGGTTTAAAAGTCGGTTCGGTTCGGTTCTCCAGTGACCGGTTCGCGGTTTGGTTCGGGATTCTACTTTTTATAAGCTCGGCAGAGGAGTCGCTCTCGCTAACAGCAGAGCCAACACGATACAGTCTGCTATAGTCGTCGCCAACGGACAGGCGGTTGGGTACTGTATATCTCACTTTCCGCTGTGTACGCACACATGTCTTCGGTTCCAAAGCTTGGTGGTTATGTGCTCTAATAGCGCAGTGGTTAGCGCCCTGCTACCGATCTTTTGCTCGCAGGTTCGATTCCGGAAAGCGACAGAAGTTTATAAATTTGGCACTCACTATATGTTTGTAGTTTGATCTCGCGGCATTCCAGTTGTCATTCCTTCTTTCTAATGTGTATGCAGATCAGACTACAATTAGCATACGGTAATCTCTATGATGCACTGCACAACCATTCGCGACAAACTTTGGGCCATCTCCCCCATTTTCTTGGATTTTGAATATCCTAATTTCAACACGAGTTTCATTTTACTGGCAAAATCTAATATCTCACTGTTTTTGAAGTTTGCTTGCCCAGACAAACTGCCCGATTTTCCATATTTTTCTGTTCACAACAAAGTCGCCTCACGTATGACTCGCGCCAGCCTACAGTATCTGTCACCAACACAACTAAGGAAGTTTGCAGGTCAGCGAGATAGGCAATCTTGCACAGTGTATGTTACCCTATAGTTTGTAGTTTGATCCCGTTACGTTTTTATCAAACCTGTATATTATAACGTGCATCCAGATCAAACTACAGTCCACGTGTTTTTGACCTACACACACACGTTTCCTTATTGTAAACTACCATTTGCGAAATACACTACTATTCAAGTTGAGTACACAAAACTATATTTATAGGTGCACTATGAGAAAACTGTCAGTTTTATGAGAAAAATAGTAGAACTCACCCGGAAAGGATGCTCAAAATCGATATCGAAATCGAGTTCTCGCAAAATCACGAACTCCAGCTTGGCGATTCCGCGGCGAATCTCCCATTGTAGGTCGCTGATTTTCAACATTTCTTCGTCGGGGTGCAGGATTCTTGAAGAAAAATCAATAATGGCACTCTAGTAAAATTGCCCGGATAGACAGAGAACTTCCAACAACGGGCTCCCTTTTTGCGAATATCGAGAGAATTGGCCAGATTTGGATGCGTAATCATGAATTTTCATCAACTTGGACCCTTTTTTGTAGGATATTCACACATTCCCGATGTGATAAATTTTATCCCGCAACCAAAAAGTATCGTACACGAGCCACCTGGTTGTATTTTGGCAGCATGCAAGTTGGTAGCTTTTGTAAACCGCCTGATTTGTATCCCCACTCTACGACATAATAACGGCGAATCCTTTATTTCACCCGGTATTTCGTTAACCCTAGCTCATTAACCGGGTTACCTGGTTAAACCTTTTGTGAACCACTTGGTAACCCCAAATTTTGCCCAAAATACATTGTAAAAGAGGGCTGCAAATGGGTTAGAGTAACCAGGTAACCCGTTCAAGGTTGGCCAATTCTACAACTAACCGGGTTTTAGGTAACCTAACCCTTTTTTGGTAACCTCTTTTTTCAGGTTACCTTGGTAGGTAACCTGGAAGTAACCTGAAACTAAAATCCGGTTACCGTTCAAACTAACGGTGAAAACCACATTTTGCGTTAGAAAAACAGGTAACCGGTTTTACATTTTAGATTACCAACCGGTTACCTACTGAGGTAACCTGAAAAAGAGGTTACCAAAAAAGGGTTAGGTTACCTAAAAACACGGTTAGATATAGAATTCACCTTCAAGGTTACCTGGTAGGGTTAACGAGATACCCGGTTACTTGTGGAATTGGCCCAGAATAACTAGATTCGGACCTGTGAGTGACATTGACCACGTCTCTGATGCCAATTGTGTTGTCCTCTTCGTGTTTCGACGCCAGATGAATCGCGGCGGCCGCCAGCGTCTGAAACCGAACAATTTCAAAGATTACCGGGGTTGCCGGTAGCGTGGTAACCATGCCGGTTCTCCGTGACCCCTTTCCGGGTTACTCTTCGCGTTTTTGGTCCCCCAAAAATAGCCTAAATTTGGTTACCGTCCAAACTGACGATAAAAACCAAATCGCTTAGATATCTAATTCACCAACATAAACATTTCAAATATAATCGACTATTTTAAAAACCAACTCGGTAATTAAGTAACCGGTAAGCAACGTGAATCGAACAACCCAGTACAGAACCCCCTACGCTACCAATTTCTCCAACAAAAACGCCTTGTTCAAAATGCGTTCAAATCTTCCAAGACATAATCGCCAATTGCGTACCTCTCTCACACTATGGTTATGTCTCCAACAAACGTGGAGAATTTCAAGAAAACGCCCGATACCGCTGTTTGGGCGAATTCACTGGAGAACCAGGTCCTTCCCGAACCAAACCGCGAACCGGTCACTGGAGAACCGAACCAACTGAACCGAACCGACTTTTGAACCGACCGGTTCTCCAGTGAATGCTTCGAACCGAACCGACATTGATCATGAATTAAACAAGCAAGTCGTAGACAAGGTAAAATGAGTCTATCCCGGTTCGGTTCGAAGCATTCACTGGAGAACCGGTCGGTTCCAAACAACGGTTCGGTGGGTTCGGTTCGGTTCTCCAGTGAATTGGCCCGCTGTTTGTAGTTCGGTCCCGCACTTCTCGATCAAAAACTTTTGTGTCGGCTTGTATCAAGATCAAACTACAACGAATACAAAGATCAAACTACAACAAGTACAAAGATCAAACTACAACGAGTACAAAGATCAAACTACAACGAGTACAAAGATCAAACTACAACGAGTACAAAGATCAAACTACAACTGGCGTACTCACATGATTGCAAACCGTGTCCATGATTTGTCTTTCCCGCATACGGTGCATCATCATAATGGCAGAGCAGACCGTCTTGTTCTGAGCATCCAATCGAACGCCTACAAAGGTCAAAAATCACGTATAAATGAACAGCTGTCACCCAGGGTGGTATCAGCTTTCCAAGATCTGGCACTAAACATCGAACTTCCTGGTGCGTGGGAAACAAGACCATTCAGTATAAGTAGGGTTGTACAAACATAAAAAGCGATTAAATTCCCAAGTCAAAAAACTAGTCCGCCACTGAACCTAGATTGGAAAAGCTAAAACGAGGCCAATTCTACAACTAACCGGGTTTTTAGGTAACCTAACCCTTTTTTGGTAACCCATTTTTGAGGTTACCTTGGTAGGTAACCCGAAAGTAACCTGAAACTGAAATCCGGTTACCGTTCAAAGTAACGGTAAAAACCACATTTTGCCTTAGAAAATAAGGTAACCGGTTTTTCATTTTAGGTTACCAACCGGTTACCTACTGAGGTAACCTGAAAAATAGGTTATCAAAAAAGGGTTAGGTTACCTAAAAACCCGGTTAGATATAGAATTCACCCTAAAACTATGTTAGAAGTCTTGAATCAGTGCATGGAGATATCCGTTGAAAAACAGGTGAAACCCAAAACAAACCTGCGCGAATGATAAATTCGTAGAGGTCGCGATGCGGTACCCGTACAACATCCGTCATTTATATATTCTCTACAAAAAAATAATATTCTATAAATTGTAATATCCGTAACTTCCGCAAGAACTTATTGGTGAACAAAACACATTCCAACAAACAGAAGAAATCATAAAAACTCGTTTATACAAAAATACCCATGAAAATTGAATTACACAAACTTCAAAGTACACTTGAGATCGAACTACCCACCTAAAAAACTTATTTCAATCACACATGAGCAGCAAAATGGGAGAATGGCAGAAACAAGCAGGGCTAAAACAACAAACAACAAGCAAAAACATAAGCGGGCAATTATCTCACTAGTTAATAGGGTGGAAACTTTACACTACTTTAAATACTCATGCTAACTAAATAACAAAAACTGTCTCTAATAGGCATCTTAAAATTCCAGTACAGTTCGAAAGGTATGAGAACCGGACTTCGCAAACTCTAAAAATCGGGGAAAAGCGTAGATACTACCGTTCATTTCGCTATTTGGCTCAAATTCAAATAATTTCGTAAATCAAACCTCAGAAAGGTAGTAATAACCCCCAGAAAATGTAATTTTCGTTACAAACGAATAAAACACTAAGAAAAGTTATTATTGATCTACTACCAGCCTGAGAATACTACTAGATTCGGGCGAGTAATGATCGAATGGTCTCATCGGGTTGTCCAGGGGGACAATCTGCTCGTTTTGGCACAATTCCAAGCGAACTCCGTCACGAACTCGAAATAGACGACACAGCTGAATAAAAAAGTTATTTTTTTGTATCATTTTTTTTGTATCTGGGCCTCAAGCCCTCAAATTCCGAATTCAGATCACACCAAAACTTCAACAGTGACCAAAAACCTTTGATATCAGTAGAAAAATCACCACACAATACCAAAATCTCAGTACTGAACAAATTTCAACATTTTTTGGATTAAAGAAGGACGATTATGTGGTCCAATCGCAACGCTTCAGTCCTTTAAACCGCAATATATTTTTCAATTGCAGTTTAAAGGACCGATGTAACGGGATTGGTCCACATAATCGTCCTTCTTTAAGCAGGTACATTACATCTACAATGCGTATTCTCTCCAAAGAAAGCGTACAAGGTTTTACCCTCTGTGTTTGTAGTTTGATTCCACCGATCAAACTACAATAAAGGCTCGGTCACTCCCTATCACTCACCATCTCAGTGAGTCTCAAAACCGTGAGACTGAGGGGTATTTTCCTCTCCAAACTCTTTTCTCCAAATACAATTCTAATCGGGAGGACACTCAGACCGTGTTTAGCCGTGTCAACAGCGGGTGGACCATGGATCTAAAAACCAGATATTCGATATTTTAAATCCAGTTATAGATTTGTACATTTGTTTGGTTATATTTTTTGTTAATTGGTACACCACTTTGCCCTAGCGTGATTTGATAAAATATAATGTTGTCTATAGTTTCCAAAAATACGGATATTTCCAGACTAAAACTTATATGTAAACAGGGTGTCTTGTATCTCCCAATCAACCGGAGAAGTAACCTGTTGTGGGCTCCACACCTTTTCCACACTCTGGTTGTTGAGGTCAACGTACCCGAAGATTAGCTACTATTGCAACTTGAAAACTCGATTTTGCTCAAAACTCACAATTTTCCAATCGAATTTTCTAAAAAAAAAAAAGAAGTTTTCAACCCAAAAACCACCCCAATACTAGTCGCCATTTTCCCCATAAAGACAGCAGAGGGTTCAATTGATTGAGCAATGCGGGGCGAGCGGTCGTTGATTATCTGCCAGCAGTTGAGAGAGTGTGTAGATCAATGATACGCAGACGAACTGGCCGCTCGCCAAACCCCGTCCCATACAAAATCGATGGTACGGTGTCCATAACGGTTTGAAAAATCCTATACCTTGATCAATCTGTCCAGATCCGCCAGATGTTCTGCTCTCTGTTCACATTTTGCGTATTTGTTGATGAAACGAACTTCCGCCGATCTTCGCTCAACTTCGTTGACATCGAATCGATTCAGGTCAAGCAGAGAAGACAATTTGGCTATCATCACCTGAAAAAAGAGATGAATTCTATATGTAACCGGGTTTTTTGGTAACCTAACTCTTCTTTGGTAACCTATTTTTCAGGTTATCTCAGTAGGCAACCGGATGGTAACCTAAAATGAAAAACCGGTTACCTGTTTTTCTAACGCAAAATGTGGATTTTACCGTTAGTTTGAACGGTAATCGGATTTCAGTTTCAGGTAACTCCAGGTTACGTACCAAGGTAACCTGAAAAATAGGTTACCAAAAAAGGGTTAGGTTACCTAAAAACCCGATTAGTTGGAGAATTGGTTAAAAAAAGATGATCAGTACGTCGTTTCGCCTTGTTTTTATAGTTTTCAGAGAGGTTCGGCTGATCAACTCTGAGAACTTAACACCAACACATCGTCTCGAATCAGGGTCCGAACGAGATTGAATGGAATCCTACTCTGAGCACACAGTTTCCTTGTTTCCTAGTGTAACCCGCTGCAATGAAACATTTCTGCATCGACCAGTTTGTCTCGGCCAGGTTCAGTGGTAGATTGCCTTGTGACTAACACATTGTGGTATTATATGTTTATTGGTTCTATGCTTATTAGTTCACTGGAGAGAGAGAAGATGTGAGTGCGTGCCCCAAATGACTGGGATGCCCCTTATATACTAAGTGGGCGGAGCTAACCTAAATCAGACGGCCATGTCTGGCCGACCTGACCAAACTACATGCGAGAGAGTGAGAGACTTAGAGATCGCGTCCCGCGACACAGTTTGTCGCGTCGCTTCGCGTCGGTCAGAAAGAGAAACGCAGTTTACTTATCTGGATCACCCGAGCGCAAGCATTTCGTGAGCTGAGTTTGTCTATTATCACCGCGTACCTCTTTTCAAGTACTTCGACTAAATAATTGAATTTTTCGTGCCAAAAACGTACCTCGTGCACGGCTATCCCGGCCTCCACTTGAAAGAGTTTCGTGCCAATATAGAGGGTGGAGAGGGCAGGCAAACTTTGTAGATGGCTGATGGAGGACCACTGAAATCAAGCCACATTTCCGGTTCGGACGCTCAGAAACAATGGCGCCAATTTTCTGCGATGAACAAATACAAAAGCGAGAGTGCATGGAGGTCAGTGAGGCCGCAGACAGGCTGAGACATCTGCATCTTTCTCACCTGCACAGTGCTCTTGCCGAGGGCACTACAAAAGTTGCTTGCTGATTGGCACGGAATTGTCTGAGTGATTGAGGAATGACACGATTAAATTACAAATTTGCTTATCTAACTGTCAAATTAGGACGATGTGACGTATTCATTCTAGACAGCATGAGCTGGTGATAAAGGCCACCTTTTCCTACTTTAACGGTGACTGTTGTCAGCTCAAGTAGCCATGTAAGTTACATGAGCAATTTTTCAATAGATAATATCTGTCTCAGTTTTCAATAGCCCTTCTGTATTTTGTTTGTTTTCAATGGTTCCATTCGAATCTTCAAAAATGGGCAGAAAAACTGCTGAACCAAGAGTAGCAGAAGTGATTAATTTCCTTTTTTTTTTAAATTTCTTCATGTAACTTACATGGCTACTTGAGCTTTCAAAATACGACCACTGGAATGACTGCTGCCACCCACAATATGAGTATCGATTGAACAACCATACCTCCTTGATGTCGTTTTTCAGTAGATTTAATGTCTCCAGGGCGGGAAACCGACATTCCTCGTCCGGCAAATCAATCGACGTCATACCACAATTGTTCAAACTCAGCTTCGTCAGACTGGAACGAACACTTGGTCATGCTCAACACGTATATGGGCCCAAATCATAATCATAGTTGTAGTATGATCTCGAATATGTCGTGATTTACGAAATTTGACCGCAAAGCAGCGGGATCTAACTACAAACACAGCGGGAACATACAACATATGCCTACTTTGAAATGGGAAAACTCCAAAGACCAGCAAGGTCCGACTAAGCGACAAAAAGTAGTCCGTTTTTAAATGTGAACACGTGAAAATTTAGGATTTTCCTCGAAAGTTGACCGATTTTCATCTTTTCGGCTAAAAAGTAGTCCGTTTTTCGAACTTTTCTGACTATTCGGACAACCTTGCTAGTGTATGTCTATACTAGACCAACAGCTCATCAAACTATGTGCCCATTCCTTCCACCTCACAGTGCATGGAGACGTTCACGAAATCTACAGCTTTACTATTGACAGCTAAACCACATAACACCAAACACTGCATAACTGACGATTCTGACACGATTGATCTTCGTTCGTCAGTAAGTTATGATTATCCACTCGTGATCTACACACCGCCTAAGCTTCTCGTGTGATGGAAAGTGGCAAAAATTTCAGAAATGGGTAAAAATGGCGGTTTCGAAGGGGTCACGAGGTCTGTGATCTACTAGATTCATACTGAATGCCATAAAAATCGATACCTATGGAATACGCCCTGGATGTTGGCGAATGATTGAATTGGGTTGTCCTCCAGATCCAAAATGACCAGTCGACTGGCCACTTCTATTGAGGGACAGAAGGACGGGAGATCGTTTCTCAGGGCATAGAGATGAGAGACGGAGGGCAGCCACGAGAGAACTAACGAAATCTGAAAACAACCGTAGAGAGCTAGATACATACACCAGCAAGGTTGTCCGAATAGTCAGAAAAATTCGAAAAACGGACTACTTTTCAGCCGAAAACATGAAAAACGGACTACTTTTCCGCCGAAAACATGACAATTGGTCTACCTTTGATGAAAAATTCTAAATTTTCGCGTGTTTACATCTGAAAACGGCTTACTTTTTCTCGCTTAGTCAGACCTTACTGGTGTATGGCTAGATATAACAGTACAATTATATAATTATTATTATTATTATCACTTTTGAACGAGCGAAGGGTCATTTTGTTGGTTGCTCCATTGAACCACCCCTTTTTCATTGATATCGCTATTTCGAATTACCCTCATTTTAGCAATAGTCAATGTAGATCATACACCGCCAATGCCTCTTATGCAATAGAGGGTCCCGAACAAATTCATGTGTAAAATAAGGGTCGCGAGTTGAAAACTGACAAATTTCATACATATTTGGCTGTGAATAAGCGAAATACAGGTAAAAATAGCAGTTTTGGAGGGTTCGCGGCTTGCAAAAGACGGATAGGTCGCGAGATTGCCCGACCAGTATGAGACGCTTGGCCGTGTATGATGTAGATTCAAATTGACTATACGAGTTTCAACCAACACGAACTACAGCAGTGTAGAACATCGTATGGTTCTGGGCCTAACAGAATACGACTCGCGGTGTTGTAATGAAACGTTCGAGTGCTTATCAATTGGTGATTAGAAATTAAACTTCAAAACGTGGGGCAACTCTGTTGGATTCTCCATTGAATCACCCGTTTTATTACTATCGGGTGTTCGAACTACTCTGATTCAAACAAGGGTCGCACGTTACTGGTGAAACCCTAATAGAGCATCCTGTTTTCTAGATTAGTTACCGAAATAAACACCTGCTTTTCATTAAATTCCTGTGTACTGATAATGTCGCCTCACGTGTGCTATAACGCGAGACCTATCCAACCGAATTATTTACCAGCGTATCCAGTAATCTCACCAAGGGTGACCACAAAGTTGACCTGCCTTGCAGCAGGTACGACCCCTCCTCTCGAAAACTGATAAATTTGCCAAAAACTTTTAAATAAGTCTGAAACTTCGAAAACAATCGACCGAAAAAGGCAAAAATTACCCCAATTTCAACTTTTCGCGGGACTTCTACGACCCCTCCCCCTAGAAAAGTTGCACGGGGTGCAGCCTGTGCTGTGGGGCGGTTTACACATGCAACCGGGTTGCATGCAACCAAAATGCAACCAGGTTGCATGTGTAAAGACAGTTTGGTTGCTTCCCAAATGCAACCGGGTTGCTTACGGTTGCTTTTCAAATGCAACCAAACACTCAATTTTTGGACATTTTCCGGTTTTTAATGCAATTTGCTTGCTTTTGATTGCATTTGGTTGCATTGGAAAAGCAACCGTAAGCAACCCGGTTGCATTTGGGAAGCAATCAAACTGTCTATACACATGCAACCTGGTTGCATTTTGGTTGCATGCAACCCGGTTGCTTGTGTAATTGGCCAACCTGTGGTCACCCCTGAATCTCACCGTTTTCGACGAGACTCCACAGTCGCTTAGGATGAGATTGGAAAGGGTTGGCGACACTCCTTTCCACAGAGAAACACCATCCACACAATCCACATTATCCATACGATTCCGTCTGAAAAAAAAAGTGAAAACATGAGAAAAGTAAACGTAAGAAATGAAAAGTAAGAAATGTAACCAAAAGAGAATGAATGAGAACATAAAAGGCCCTCACGCCTTCTACTTAAACAGTGAAGCCCTCTTTTCTATTACATTTATGAACACCTCTGTTTGAAATCGGACTTAAATACGCCGTGCACAACAGGCCAGCGAAAACTGCAAGACACAAGTAAAGGTGCTATCTACACTATATTTTCTGTACTTTCTATCAGCACTCCATATTTTCGAAAGATTTCGATGAAAACACCGTACACGACACCTAGTGATTTCAGTGCTTCAATCTATTTTAAGATAAATGTAATAGAAATAAGGAATAATCTAACCTTAGGACCAATTCGTGAAGATGGGGGAAGAAGGTGAGAATCTGATGAACATCTTCCCATCGGTGAAGGAGATTGTTGTACAGGTTCAACTCCCTGAAAAAAAACACTATATTATGACCCCCATAAATCAGAATGGGAATTTTCGTTGAACCGCGTGATTCCAAGTACAAACACGTATCTAGACACCGAAAGATACTTTGGCAAAGCAAAAATTCGTTACACTATTACTTTATTGTTTCCAGTTATGCGAGTTGTACAATGTGATGTTTGTACTCTTCTCAGGTTTCATATGTCGTCATTATGAAACAATTTCGGGTGAATAAGTACTCATACAACTTTAACTTTTTTAGTGCTAAAAAGGTTTAAATATAAAAACTAGTAGATCAAAACCGAGACTAAACCCACTTGCAGGCTGGGAACTCCCTTGAATTGGGTGGCGGGGGTCTACTGACCAATCTGCTATCCAACACTATGAACACCAATGAGTAGATGTCACTGAAAATAACGATAAATTACTGATATCAGAGGAAATTCAGATTTACTTTAACGTCCGTGGTCCGTCGTATGTAAAAAATATACATCAGTAACATTGGACTAATTATCCAAAACAAAAAGTAACCAATTACTCGTTTAAAAGAATCCAACAGAGTTGTTCCTAGGAATAAAGTCAACCGCACCGCAGTACGTACAAAATACTAGCAACTACATTTTCAAATAATGGATTTATTTGAATTTGAAAATCAGAATCTAGTGATCAGGTCATCTACAACTCTGATATACCTTTGTTTCTGCTGTGTTTTCTCCATTCCAACGAACTCCACTTCTTTTGTCGATATTTTCTCCTCTTCAATGGAACATTGTGCATTGTACCTACAACACTTCTACTTCATTTTCAAACGATGTCTCTTTCGCTTCTTTTATCAATAGCCTCAAATTATATTCAACAATGTCAAAACCCACAGTCTTCATTTGGCGATAAGACACTCATAAAAATGTTACAGACTAACTACAGTAAACTACAATTATTTTCTCCAGCAAAAAGTGAATCAATAATTGCGTGGAACTTGCATGCATACAGCAGCAAGGTTGTACGAATAGTCAGAAAACTTCGAAAAACGGACTACTTTTTAGTCGAAAGGATGAAAATCGGTCTACTTTTGATGAAAAATCCTGAATTTTCACGTCTTTGTACTTGAAAACGGACTACTTTATGTCGCTCAGTCAGACCATACTGGCGTATGCTTGCATGGTCGCTGAGATCTTAGTATGCGAATCTACATGCAATGCCTCATCCCTTTAGGAAACATTTTTCAGTGCTAAACTACTTGACTTTATGAAAAAAGGACAGAACATGAACGGTACCTTTCTTTGATTTCCTCCAATAAATCATTGCCTGCTTCGATTAAGGACTCCTTCACTAGTGAACCATTTTTAGGGTACCTGAATAGACCGAAAATCGAACATGGAAGACACCACATCTAGCATTGGTAACTCAAACATTTAATTATTGTAAAGATATAGTTTTCAGTTCAAAATAAAGACTAACTGAAAGACGTTTCGCTTATCTATATTTCATCGATAAAGGAATGTTTGAGCAAGCAGCTTACTCGTGAAACCAGGGAAATTAAAGAAGGACGATTATGTGGACCAATCCCGAATCCCGTGTCAACGGTCCTTTAAACTGCAATTGAAAAATGTATTGCAGTTTAAAGGACTGAACCGTTGCGATTGGACCATATAATCGTTCTACTTTAAGACCTCCAATCTAACCTGGTGGTGAAATACTGTTTTCCCTTGACCATTCCATTGTGTTTTCCTCCCTCTGGGTCGTCCCATTCCACGCCTACCTTGAATCACAAAAAAAACTATTTACCTTTTCATTAAAACTTACAGCACTCTTGAATACTTAAATTACAGTACTCTCCTACCATCAACACTAGGTGTGGACAGAAAAAATTGGCTCAAATTCGAGATGATTCCCTCAAATTTCAGAAGGAAAGCAGTCAACTTTGAACATGAACATTCAAATTCGCAGCCAAGGTTTATTTTATGCAGTCAAAAACTACGAAATTTCAGCCACAGAGGCCCCCGAAAAGACCCCCTTCATCAATAGTTCCTTTATCTACGTTGTTTCCATGAAAAGGTAACTGTTTACGGAAAGGACATACAGTTATTTAGTAATATCGTTCCATTTTTTTTGTCTTTGGCACCATTCTATATATTTGTACTTTGTAGTCTGATCAATGCTCATTTGAAATACAACCCGTTAGGATTCACTTCCTAATATAATAGAAAACTGTACTAATTCGGATTGAAACATTACTATTTCCTGCTCCACATGCGCAATACACTTTATTATTCACAACATTATTACACACCAACACGGAAATGCAACCAACCCAATTTCCCTTTTGTCCGTCCACTGGTCCAATATAGCGAATAGTTCCATGGCGGGACGAGACACTACACCGATCGCCGACCCGCATTTCTGAAAGAAAATACATGAATTACACTAAACACAAATTAAAGAAGGTTTAAAGGACTGAAGCGTTGCGATTGGACCACATAATCGTGGTGAATTCTATATGTAACCGGGTTTTCAGGTAACCTAACCCTTTTTTGGTAACCTATTTTTTAGGTTACCTCAGTAGGTAACCGGATGGTAACCTAAAATGAAAAACCGGTTACCTGTTTTTCTAACGCAGAATGTGGTTTTTACCGTTAGTTTTACCGGTAACCGGATTTTAGATTTAGGTTACTTCCAGGTTACCTACTAAGGTAACCTGAAAAAAGGGTTACCAAAAAAGGGTTAGGTTACCTGAAAACCCGGTTAGTTGTAGAATTGGCCCATAATCGTCCTTCTCTAAATGATCACGTGAAACGCTAACACCACTAAAGTGTGAATATACCGCGAAAGGGAGCCCGTTTTTCGAGTTGATCACGTGAAAAGAGAAAAAGATCATCGAAAACAGACCCATTAGTTCGAAATTGGTGGAAAAGAGTTCGTTTTGGATTTCTCTTGCCATTCGAACCACTTTACTACAGTATGGTATGTCGGCGAATTCACTGGAGAACCGAGTCCTTCAAGAACCGAACCACGAACCGGTCACTGGAGAACCGAACCGGTTGTCTGGAACCGACATTCCAAGCCGGTCGGTTCTCCAGTGACCGGTTCGAGAAGGACCCGGTTCTCCAGTGAATTGGCCATGCGTTCCAATGAAGAAAAATCAGCAAATGTGCACACAACCGCTGCACTGTCAGGAAACCTTTTACACGTTTTCGCGTGACTGGTATTTGAATGAAAGTATGTTTGTATGTTTCCGTTCACATCCAGTGAAAAGCGAGTAGGTGGCCGTGATTTTGCCAGAATAGCGCTAGCTTTTGAAGATATCTAACTCACAACCACCCGGCTGCCGGCTATACTGGTGAGGTTGTCACCAACAACTCTCACACCAGCACAAAATTATTTTAAGGATATTTCAGCGAGCGATACGCGAAACATAACAGTCCCTGTGATTACAAACACCTTTCATTTCCCCTAAAAATACAAACAGAAAACGATATATATAGATATATATATAATGCAATGAAAAATTATGGACTAGATACAGCAAGGCCAACAAGCACGGGAGACTTGATCACAGAATTAAAGTAAGGCTTCGAATACTCAATAAGATCAATAAATAATGCTGCCTTTGGATGTTTAGCTATTCTCAGTGTTCACAATAAATTATTAGGGTACTCAACAAATTATTAGGGTACCCAGAAAATTTCTTATAAAAAGTACATTGAACTATATTACTATATATGACCTGTACATGTTTGTGAAAAGTTATTGTGATGAAAATAAATAAAACACGTGAACTAAAATGCTGTTTGATAGTTATATACTGTGAATAAAGTAACATGGTGTGAAAAATATTAAATTAAACTATTGTGTAAAACATGAATTCCTATTAACAAAACTTTGAAAGTAGAAAGAATACCTAGCAATAGAGTCTGAAAGGCACAGAACGTTTACCCATTAAAAAAACCCCCGAAACATGTTAGTGAATAGATATTTGGCCTTTATTGGCTGGTAGAGCCAACTTCACAAACGTTCAGCTAACATTAACTAAACGTTAACATTTAGCTAACGTTCACGTTAAGCTAACGTGCAAGTTAGATACTTTAATGTCAAGCTAACGTTCAAGTGAAAAAAAACGACAAATGACTACGGTACAATGATTTCCTTCGAATCTACGCTTGAAAAAAAAGGCAAATTACTACGGTACAATAATTTCCTTCGAATCTATGCTATCTACAGTGAGGAATACCAGAAATAGAAGAAGTGTTCCAATTAGGTCCCCAAGGGCAGTTAGATACGGTATGGCGGCATTGTCCGGATCTACCCCAAGACTCCACATAAGGGGAATGATGTATTGACAGACGAATAACAGAAGTACCACCTGTAAACAAGAACAAGTGAACATACCCTGATGAAGTAAACAAAAAATCAACAACAGCCCTATACTACATTACCCAGCGGAAACAGTAAACCCTGACCCTGACACCGAAAAGGTAAGACTATTCTTCGGAAATTGAATACTTCTCGATCTCAACTTCCCTAACCATTCTGGCTAAGTAGCCACGTTTGTGAACCCGAAAGTTAAGCATATAACAACTAACCACCGGTAGGAAACGGAAATCCGTTTTTCCATTCAATTACGAAAAATTCTGACTTGTCATCGCGAATGAACGTGTTTTTTTCGACATTTGCAAAAAGTAGTCCTACTTTTCAATTTCTCCGACTATTTTGCATTTTGAAGCAGGACGATCATGTGGACCAATCTCGTGTCAACGGTCCTTTATACTGCAATTGAAAAATGTATTGCAGTTTAAAGGACTGAAGCGCGGGGATCGGAGCACATAATCGTCCTTCTTTAACAAATTAACTGCGATAAGCACCAACCTGCAGAATAGCGGCAATCAGATAGAAGCTGGTGAACAGGGCGCTGTGCGGCGGAATCAGGGACCCGAAGTGGAAGATCCGAATCAGCCAGTTGAAGACAATGTGGCCGGGCACCACCAGGAACAGAAGCACGCGGGCCGAACGCGCATCCCAGTCTGGAAGAACATCATTTTACCAAATATACATTTATTGCATTTTCATATACAAACCTACTTTTGAAATGGCCAAAAAAATCCTAAAACGGGAACTCCCTTTATGCCAATATGGAGAAAATTGCCAGATAACAAACTCTCACGAGTTGGAATGAAGAAACAGGATGCTGTTGTCCCAATTTACCAGCATGACTCGGACTTCAATACTTCATCGTTTGACTCAGTATTCTAACCCCATTCGCCACAACAGTTTGACTTTTTGCTAGTTTCGATAATAATAATAATAAAATGATAATAACGGAAAGAAATATGTCATTCGTTTTTCGAATTCTTCTCATAAAACATAAAACACTCACCGTGTATACCTTACTTTCTGCTGTGCTATTAATTATATACAAATGCGTACCTGTGCTAGCGAATGCTCTTCTGAACGAGGAGAACCTCCCGGCCGTCCATCCGTTTGGCAGTTCGCCAACCGTTCCAGCCTGGTGGAAATAGGTGCCCAGGCGACTGGCTTGGACTGCTGCCAGATTTCCGCCCACCCCTGAATCGCTATTATATTAAAGCAAACAATATAATAGAATACCTATTAAACCGAAGATTCAACATAATACGGAATGCGAAATAGGATACTGCCATTTTTCTTCTGCTAACATTTCAATTTCTCTCTTCAACTTTCCCCCTATTTCTAAATTCCCATAATCATAGTACCTAACAAAAGTCAACTTAACCTAAGAAAAAAGTCAACCAACTTGAACAATTGAATTATCGCGACCAATTGTCCCGTTCAATTAGAGGGTACTAACTACAGTATAAATGGATTTTCAAACACAAAAAAAATGAATAGACAAATAAGCTGACTAACCGTTGATAACTGGTTGAAAAACGGCGATACTCGGGAATTGACGAATGGCATTCTCGAGAATAAACCCTCCTCCACTACTGATCAACATGGAGAAAATCACCGGTGACCAACCATCCGATAGAACCTGCAAATAAATCAATACCTCGGTCATAGGTGCAAACGTGGGACGACTTTGTTGGATTCTACATTGAATCACCCGCACTCCCGCCCTTTTCTTTCAAAACCGGGAATTTGAACCACCCGAATATGATGCATTGTGAGTGTATGCTGTGGGCAACAAAGTCTCCTCCCGTATGCATAGGTGAGACAGATGGATCTAACCCCATACAACACTAAGGTCCGACTATTAGGCGGAAAGCTGTTCGTTCTCAGGTTCAAATACGTACCAATTGATGACTCTGCGTCGAAAATAGACGTATTATCTCCTTTTCGACCAAAACATGGCCCACTTTTCTTTTTACAAACCAGAAAAGTCAATAAGAAGGGTCGTTTTTGGCTCGGAAGGGGTCCAAGGTTGCACGATAACCGAAATTTTCAACATATTAGTTAAAATTTTACTTCTCTCCTTTTTCAAAAGAGAGAACTACACCGATAAGTTATTCAGTGACTAACATACACCAGCAAGGTTAGATTACTTGTTGAAAAGTATTCCGTTTTTACATTTGAAAAACGACAAATCATCTCGTTATCGACGTTAAAGTAGCCTGTTTTTCCTTTTTTCCTGACTATTCCGACTATTTTACTGGAGAATGGGACCAACCTCCTTGGTCCCCTCATCCCTCATGGCGACTTTTGCCCATAGGGGAGCCACTGCTATGAACAGACAGATAATGGCCACATTCAGCCAGGATTCCGTCAAATGGGCCTCCAGGAATACGGTACCGAACATGGCCAGCACGGCCAGCGTTGTCAAATCACCTAGAATCACAGATAAACATTAACAATAGTCTCCCCTCCTTTTCGTTTTTGTACCTAGTTGCAGTACATTGTGACTCCTGAGCAAATTTATTCAATTGGATTGAAGGATGTAAAGCTCTAGATCTAGATTATAGAAAAACGTGTTTACACTCAATTTAAGTTTATTTTACTTAATTAGTGAAATTGAGTCACCAGGAATACGGTACCAAACATGCCCAGCGTCGTCAAATCACCTACAATCAACCAGACATGAAGTAGTTTTTCGGTTGAAATCTATCAAGCCCCCTCTATCATCAACACATCAATTTTTTCTATCAACACATCAATTTTTCCAATATTGGCGAATAGAAAGAGCTCGTTTTATGAAGATTGCAGCAGTGGCCGTAACCAATACTGAAAGGGTGTCGTCCCGTACCAACGTGGGAAAGAAAATCCACCCCGCGGGGTTATTTTATTGGTGGCATGGCTGCTGTTCAAAGTTCAAAGGTTCAAACATACCCCAGTAAGGACCGACTGGTCGACACGAAGTAGACCGTTCTAGATTGAACACGTGAAAATTAATGATTCTGCATCAGAATTAGACAAATGCTCTCCGTTTCAGCGTAAAAGTAGCACGTTTCCGATTTTTCCATACAACAGTAAAGTTGTCCGAATAGTTAGAAAAAATCAAAAACGGACTACTTTTTAGCCGAAAAGAAGACAAACGGTCTGCTTTTGATGAAAAATTCTTAATTTTCACGTGTTTACATCTGAAAACGGCCTACTTTTTGTAGCTTAGTCGGACCTTACTGGGATATGGATTTTTCCTGGCTATTCGGACAATGTGTTGATCAAAGATCAAAGTACAAAAACGAACCTAGCGAGGCGGCGATGGGCGTGGCCACATTGTCCGGGTTGATGTTGTGTTTTCGGGAGAACAGAACCACGGCTGACATGAGAAGAGAGAGAATCAGAGACGCACTACAGGCGGTCGCCAGAGAAGAGGCGCACAGCAGGGCCGCGTGCGACCAGTCCAACTGAAACACCATGTATATTAGGTTATTTTATTTGAACAAAATAAAATTGTGTCACTAGGTCTTTTGGATGAGAAAACCCAAAACCGTCTTGAATCAGGGTCGAAGCGGTTTTGAGTACATCTCTTACTGAGCACATTAAACTAATCATAAAACACGATGGTTTAAAGTTGAGACGATCTAGCTTATAACTTATATTTTGTTCTAGATTCAATACAAGACTATATTTAAAATATATAGCGACAAATCCAACTGAAAATATCGAATTAATCGTGTATTTTTATAATTTCAAATTTCACCTTGTTAAAGGAGAAGCTTAAAGTAGGACGATTATGTGGTCCAATCCCAATGCTTCAGTCCTTTCAACTGCAATACATTTTTTTCATTACAGTTTAAAGGACCGTTGACACGGGATTGGTCCACAAGTCCACATAATCGTCTTGTAAATTGAGAACCGCATACAATGTGGAAACATCTCATTGTAGTCAACAATTCAGAAATTTCAATCGAAAAATTTTCGTAAGATCTTTAATCAATCAAAAACCAATCGATTCGATAACCACATTTGACCTACCTCTCCGCGCGGTATCCAGGCCAGCACAATAGCCAGTGCGGACGCGAGAAATGCCACGACGGTCGCCTGTACTTGGATCAGTGCCAGATTACAGATTATGACGTCACGACGGTGTTTCGAAGAATCCAAATGGCCCAGATTCGCCTGCAAATACAAGTTTCTAGTGAAAAACCGATACTGAAAATCTACCCAATTATGTGTTGAACACGTACCTAATCGGGGTGGGTAATGTGAGCATAATTAACACCAAGAAGTGATGGGGGGGAGGGGGGTATTTTACGAATGATAAAAAATAGCTCATGGCAAAAGAGACATAGTCCAGTAAGGTTGTCCCAATTCCCAATAGCCATGAAATTTGAAAAAGGAGATCCCATTTCGCCAACACAATGTCCACTTTTGAACTACAAAAACGTATTCCGTTTTATAAAATAGTCACATCTAATCACGACTGCTGTGTGAAAAGAAATCGAGCGAGCAAACAATTGATTACAGTCATTTCACGTAGTTATGGTTTACTACTTCCATAATATAATTTTAAAAAAAAAACTAACCAGCGTAGACAGTCGACTGGCGAATGTCATTTCCAGATTTCCCTTGAGACCCAAAAGTGCGGGAACGAGAATGAAAGTCTCTGGTACTTCACGGAAAAGTCGCCAGTTCTGCACCAAATCCAGAACAACTCCGGCGAAAACCATTCCAAGGCCGGCTATCAGAAACGGAAAAACTACCTGAAAGAATATCAATTATAGTCCGTTTGTTTCCACTTTCACAAAACTAACAATACTAATGACTTCTTTTGCTTCCTAGTATCTATCTCCTGAAACAGTTAGCAATAGTAGAAACATCCTGCTCCTATCTCCTATCAAAAATAAGTAAACGGTGAAAAAAAGAAGTAAAGAAAGAAAGGAGTGAAGTAAAAAGGCTAATGTCGAGCTTCTACAGACTTTGCGTCCTATTTAGATACACGTGAAAATTAACGATATAGGGTCCAAAATGAACGAAAAGGGAGCCCGTTTTGCAATTATTTTGGCTATTCGGACAACTTTACGGGAGGACCAAAGCATAAAAACGACCAACTTGAAAGAATAGCACATAGCTGGATTCGGCTGGAACAATGGACATATCGGTTATATCGGTGGAGGGTAGGCGACTGGACAAAGACCTATCATCGTCCCCGGAATCTGACCTGAAAACAGCATATAATAAAGTAAAGTAACAAATTACTAAAGTAAAGTAACACAAAGTATGAAAGTAATAAAAAAGGGAAAGTTCACAGAATCAGCCATGTTGCATGCAGCCAAACATAACAGTAAGCCGGTCGATTGTGTATAAAACGCTTGGTTAGGCTCTCAAATACAACCGGGTTGATTCCCGAACGCAACCAAGTTTTTTTTACAGATTCCGGTAGAGAACTCGATGAAAAACGTTTAATAAGCGAAAGCAACCCATAACTTCATACACCAACCGAGCTAGTTAACTTTTCGTTGCATGTGTTATTGGACTACAGGTGAACCAAAGGGTATTGTGATGCGACCCATATAACACGGCCTTACGGCCACAACACAAACTGCTGTTTTTTATTTGTCTGTGTGAATCGTTACCACGTAGTGCCGGAAAAACCCTAGGAACGGTGGTTTGCCTAAGCCTAAGCCTTAAATCGAAAGTGAAGTCAATTTGTATGTTAAATAATTAAACTAAGTAATCAGTTGAGGAAGAAAATAAAAATGATGAACCCAATAGGTGGTGAAATATTCACACAGATGAATAAAAAACAGCAGTTTGTGTTGTAGACGTAGTGTCAGGTGACCCATATATCGCCAAGACTGAGAATCACCGCCAACACCACAGTGTTTCAGTCGAGACCCACAAAAATGCAATTTGTTTATTCTCAGTTTATCATCCAGCGGTAATTTTGCACAAAAATTGTTACATATCAAGTGGCTACCTCTACTTTTGACAGAGACAAATTGAAAACCGACTCACACAGATACCATAGTTTTGTAGTTTGTATCCTCTTTGCCGGACGTCATCTTGTCTAGTTCTATGATTCCCTTTTTGACTATCTCGTCATGACCTCCTCCGGGTTCGGGGCGATCCGTGGAATCAGCCACCATTCTGAGACTGAGATAACAAGAAACGTAGAGGATTCGATTTATTACGTTTACTGATAACGAGAACCTGCGGATATGACATGCGACTTGATATTGTAGAAGACTAATATGTAACGGTCGTAACCGATTTTTATTTCAATTAAAAAAAATCACGAATAAAAATACTTCATTCATAGAACAAAACAAACAAGGCAAAAAACGATTGTGTAAGTGCTCGCACATACTTGTACATTTGATTCTATTTTATTAAAAATAGAAATACATCTGTATATCTGTGAAAAATCATGCATTTCCTGAAACAAATAAATAGACATACATGAGCAGGCCAGTAAACTAACATTGCAACTAGAGATCACCACTATTGACGGCTTTTCTTCTTCTCCTCAGGCTTCGGATTGAAGAAGGACTCCTTGTCCGCGGGTTCAACATCATTATCCTTCGCGAATTGTACCAAACACCGCTTCATGGCATACGCATTTTCTCCATCAGCATAATATCTACAAAAATATATCAATGAAGTGATGAAAAAAGAAGTGTAAATAAAGAAATTGAGCCTGGCTTCGTATTTACTAGATCATGCCGCGCCGATAAAGACTTAGATTTAGTTATATGAACTCTTGCTCTCGCACTCAGCTCTCACTAATCCAACACAGTTTTATAGTTCCGAAAGGTTTTATAGGTTCAATGACTTCAAAATATAAATATAGAATAATTAACGTACTTCGCTTCAATATCGTTGACAGAGAACTTCAATGTGTTCTGATACAAGTTGAGGGCAGCCCTGTTGCTAACACGCACGTGCAGTGAAACAAAACGAGCATTGAATGTCTCTACCATAGCACGAGCAGTTTGATCCATCAACTTCTGTGCCAATCCTGAAAAAATTTATTTATTTACAATTACAAAAGTAGATATTTATAACTTAGTATAATTCGTACATCCCCGGGAAAAAACTGAGCATCCCGTGCTATCGAACAAAGCGTTCCATTCGTTTCCCTGCTCCCTGGGACGAGTAATCGTCCGAGCAGTTGTCAGCTGAGCTGAGAACGAGTAGAAACAGATTAAACATTCCCAAGGAATTGCGAGTGTAATATCGGCATTGAATTTTTTTTTTACAAAAGACAGACAATAGTAATAGTAATTAGAAGAACTGAATAAAGAGTAAGATGGAACACGGTTCAATCATTCCATGGGAAATTAGGCCGGGTTGCACGGGCGGTGATGACCACCAACCACGTGCAACACAATACAGAAATTTCTGGCTGTACTTTAGTAGTAAAACACCTCAGAAAAAGAATTCAACGATTTCTCACGCATTTGCATTCGTCTTATTCGTCAAACTGGCCGCAAAGCACTATATCAGAAGATAACACTCGCTTACTTTTCTGTACGAGCTTGTTGTAGACTTATCTTTGTATTTCCCTCCACTAAGCGGTAGCACTGACATTTAAGTAGTTTGTGGGTGCGTCTCGCCTCGCTTACCCAAACGACGATAGGATCGCTTCACAGCCAGAGAAGTGATGTGTCCATGAGGCTCCTCATCGGGATCCTCTTCCATCTTTGCGAGAACATAACCAACCACATTTCCCTGAAAAAATAAACATACAAACAAACAGCATTCCAATGGTGTTGTCAGGATGTCACATCACGAACACTTTTTCTGACTGCGAGCGAATATCGCAAGGCGACTAATTGGGTTAATTCAAAGAGGGACCGGGTTTTTGAACTAAAGTAACAATAAGTAAAATTTCGGAACTCTTTTTTCCTGTTCCTGGTTCAGCTCACAAGTTTCATGGAAGAAGAGTGCAGAAACATGGTACATGGAATTACTACTTTAACATGGTACACGGACTTACGCTCTTTAATACTGGATAATCCTTAATACGAGTTGTAACCGTTCTCCCTACTCATAGTTAAGGGATACAATTCATGAACTACAAAAAAAGTCGTTTTAAACAGGTTATAAACTTTCAGTCGGGACCGAAACTTTAGCTGAACTTCGAAAACCTCCCACGCCAGCGATATTTCCTACTTCTGCGATGGGTGCGTGAAAAGGGTTTCAAATGGTGATGGCTAAGATCATATGTCAATGATTAGATTGAGGAAAGCGAAGATGGAAAGAAACTGATACTTTCAACATACCTTATGATCCTCAGCCACGTAAGAAAGTTGTGGCCACGATAACGCGTGATAGAAATAATACTTCATTTGATAATTTTCAGGAAGACACATCAAATTGGCATGTTGCGTATTCATGAGATCTTCCGGTTTTGCGCAACGAATGTTCATGGTCGCCTGAAAAAGAGAGTATGATGAATTCATCGTTTATCGCCAGGAAAATTGATTGTTAGAATATGTTTTCCTTTTTTTTTCCACTTTTGATTGAGAAGTGAAAATTTCCTGGTCAGAAAAATTATTAAACGTTTTCCTCCTTTTTTTTTACTTTTTGAGATGTGATTCAATAAAGCTTCAAATGTTGATTGATTAGCAGCATAGTGCTTTTTTTCCTTAACAAATTGCTAAATAAAAAGTATAAATAGAGTTAAAAATGGAATTCCAGCGACTCAAAAATCGATAGGTGATTTTGGCGAATAGCCAACTCTGTTCGGCAGCCCCTTAACCATATGTCTCATGCACATTAGGGGCTGCCTCATAGCCCAGACATTTGAATTTTTCCAGCACTTGCATTATAGGATTTGTCAAACCGTTGTGGACACCGTACCATTGATTTTGTATGGGACGGGGTTTGGCGAGCGGCCAGTTCGTCTGCGTATCATTGATCTACACACTCTCTCGCCTGTTGGCAAATGATCAACGACCGCTCGCCCGCATCGCTCAATCAATAGAACCCTCTGCTGTCTTTATGGAGAAAATGGCGACTATATTTAGGATGCTTTTTCTCAGCTGTTATCCGTTATGAGTGTATTTATGTTGCTTTTTTCTTGTTTATTTTAATTATAGTAGTTTATTATTGATCTTTTTCACTGTTCCTAATAGGACTCGGTCGAATATTGATTTTTTCCATGTTGCTGAGCAAAAAATTGCGAATGAAGCCTTTTTTCTTTTTAAGTTTTCACATATTTGTATTTACAGATCTCAACAATGGGTTTTGACGGTCCAGCTCGTGGCAGAGGCGGTGGAGGTTTCCGTGGTCGCGGTGGCTCGGAGGGAGGAGGATTCAGAGGTGATTTTAAATTGTTCTCCTATCTGTGCACGATCCCTTCCGTGAAGTTATCCAAATTTGACCCTCATAGTAAGAGAACAGATTGATGTTAAAGTATTATATATTCTACTTTCCAGGACGTGGAGGTGATCGTGGACGTTCACCTGGCTTCCGTGGAAGAGGTGGTTCTCCCGGCGGTTTCCGTGGTGGACGAGGCGGTTCACCCGGTGGCTTCCGTGGAGGCGGCAGAGGAGGATTTGGCGGCGGTAAGTGAACTCACTGATACCTGTTGAACAGGTTTTTAATATTGTGTCTGCATAACAAAACCGGCTCCTTTTCTCACTACTCGGCAAAAAGTTTCATCTTTCAAAATGGTATGCTTGAATTTCTATCGAATTGAGAGCAGCTATTGGCGAGGTGATTTGAAGCTGCAAATCTGAATCGTCGGGGTTCATTGGCAATATTTTAATAATGCTCGACATTTTTAAGGTGATTCTCGCGGTGGTAAAGATTTCTCTCCTCGTGGAGGTCGTGGCTTTTCTCCTCGTGGAGGTTAGTTTTCTGGACAATGAAAGTTTTTGGCAATCAGCAAGTTATTGACATGGTGCTTGAGTGTTCTTAAGTAATCTTCTTGGTAATTTTGCTTGTTTTGTGCATTTCATACACGATATTTATGCCCGGATAACGCTTCAATTACGATTCTCCGACGCATACCTATTACAACTTGGCACCATTTTCACAATTACCTTTCTGATATTCTTCTGAGGGATTGAAAAGTTAATCCTGCAGCGGTAGCTGGAACTTTGAGGCCGAGAACCCCCAAGTGAAGAGTCGAAAAATTTCCCGCAGCCCATCTATTTTTAGTTTTTTATTTCATATACGGCCACGGCGGTCCGATGACCGTGTTCATATATCATCGTGTTATTGTGCATTTAGTATCTCCCAACTTTATAGGCCGTGGTGGAGGTGACATGTCACGTGGTCGAGGCGGCGGTGGATTCGCACCAAGAGGAAGAGGTTTCACTCCTAGAGGAGGGGATCGCGGCGGCCGAGGCACATTCACGCCCAGAGGTGGACGCGGTTTCGCTCGGGGTGGTCGTGGAGGAGCTGGTGCCTTCAGTGAAAAACGCAAGCAGTTTGATGACGAGGAGGAGGATGAGGAGACCAGCGGTGAGTATGCTCAGGGCAAATTTGTAGACAATCAGTTCAGAGATCAGTTGTTTCAAAAAACTCCACCATAATTTCTTCATGTGAGTAAAGTCGTAATATGATTATGTTGGTGTGTTCCCCGTCATTCAACAAGGTTTCAGTAGTACCAATGAAGAAGGCCAAGTCCGCACCGAACACTCCTTTGGCTAAGAAGAGTAAGAAGCAGGTCAGTAGTCTGTTCAAACATAGGGCCATAGGGCGACTATGTTGGATGGTCCATTATTGAATCATTCGTTCTCTATAAAATCGAAAGTTAAACTACCTTAATTTCAGCAATACTTGTCTCGACTGCTGAAACTTTTGTAGTTAGGTTACACTGATAAAATATTGTTTTTTTTGGACAATGAAGTCGCCTTAGGGGTGAATCAGTCATGCAAAAAAAAAGTTGAATATCTGTCTTCTTCCAAACTGGTTATGTTAATTTAGGTATTTTGATTTTGAATTGGTGACTTGACGAATTACAGGTTTTCTTTGTGTAATTGTTTATCAATGTTTCACTAAACCTCTTATATTTGAAGGCGGCTCCTGTAGAAGAATCTTCGGACGAAGAAGAGGATGAGGAGATGGACGAGGAAGAGAGCGATGAGGAGGAGGAGGGTTAGTCGATTCGGTTAGAACATGTTTGATGGTATGTGAATATAGAGAGTACGTAGAGAGAGAGAGCTTGTTTACGTGATGATATGCGTATGGAAATGTTATTCTAATCATGTACGGATTTCAGTGCCAGTGAAGGCAGCTGGAAAGGCAAAGAAGGCAGTTGTCGCTGAGCCCGAATCAGATGACGAGGAGGACGACGATGAAGAGGAAGATGAGGAGGAAGAAGAAGAAGGTACGTTATATTCACAGCGGGCTCATTTTGATGGAGCTCTTATTGGTGATTTATACAAAAGTTTGCCAGGCGGCCTACTCAGCCGACCGCTCGTCCCGGTACATGAGCGGGACGTCCCGAAAGTGGGCGGGGCGTCCTGGTACATCGAATATAATCAATATTTGAGAAGATTTTAATCAGAAAATTTTCAAAAAAAGTGAGTTTTGATAGATTTTTTTGTGTAATCTGACTGTAAAACGTGTTTGTAATATGCACAACGCAAAAAAAAATTGGAAATTCAGACTTAAATCCATTATTTTGAGCGCTTGATTGACGGCCAGGCGCAATGTACGGGACGTACCGGGACGCCCCGCCCACTTTCGGGACGTCCCGTTCATGTACCGGGACAAGCGACTTCTGAGTATTTCATCTTGTTTTCAGATGAGCCTATCCAGAAGGTTGCCGCGTCTAAGAAGGCCACACCTGCCAAGAAGGCTGCCCCCGCTGTTGCTGAATCATCAGATGATGAGGACGAGGAGGAAGATGAAGAAGAAGGTAATGAATTGTTTCTGAACACAATCTTCTTTGAATGTTCCTTTGAATATGGATCGCCATTCCTGTCAGTATTTCGCGTTCGGGAAGCCAACTACTCTATTTTGAAGTTGGAAATTGCAGCCTGTCTAAGTGAACATAGTCAGATATATTCGATCCCTTTCGCTGTAGGTAATTTGTATGTTTTCATTACAGATGAAGAAGTTCCTCAGCCATCAACACTGAAGGGCAAGCCAGCTTCCAAGAAGGTGGCAGTAGAGGAAGAAAGTGATGATGATGACGAGGATGAAGAAGACGAGGAGGATAGCGAGGTAGGTATTTTCTTGTCTGGGCTGTCCCACTTATTATACTGGGAATATTGAAAACTTTTCATCAACGAAGTTCCCGATCTTACAATCAACATGATGTCGTAGGAATTTTTGATCATGCATGGTTTTTCTATAGAGTAATGTGAGTTGTTTTCATGTAACGTCTTATTTATTTTATAGGATGAGGAGATGGAAGACGAGGATGAGGTTGAGCCAGTCAAGAAAGCCGTAGCCACTCCTGTACCCAAATCTGCCAAGAAAGTAGACGTTTCCAATGTCTCTACACCAGTCACGGCCGTGAGTTCAATTTTCTCATAGCTTCAAAATTCCGGAATCATTCGTTGACTTGACCGCCTTTTATTAACTAAGATTGTTTTCAGTCAAAGAAGGTGCCATCGACTCCTCACCCTAAGGGTGCATTGGCAGTTGGTGCAAAAGCTCAACTCGACTTTGACGATGAGAGCGATGATGATGAAGAAGAAGATGAGGAAGTGAGCGACGAAGAGGAAGACGAAGAAGAGGAGGAGGAAGAGGTGAGTATAGAACAGGATCTGCTACTAGGGGCTTCGTTTCGGGTGAGAGTATACCTCTCCCTGTGTTTGGTCAATTTTGTGGAGTTGGAGATTATGCTGGGAAGTTTGGTTTACGTCTTTTTTTTCAATGTCATAATTGATGTATTTCAAATTTCTAAGCTCGTGCAATAGTTTGCATATTACTTCATTCGCAGAACAGATGTTCAATGTGGAAAACAGATGTACATTTGTTATACAATATTTTTTTCAGGAGGAAAAGGAGAATGCGCCTGCCACCGTTCAGGCCACCAAGGGATTGAAGCGCAAAGCTGAAGAAGACGCTCCTGCCGCAAAAGTTATGAAGGTGAGCCTCATACCTATAAGCTCAACGTTTAATAGGTCGTGTTTACCAATCTACGGGAAGCGTTCCCTTCCCACTGGATGCTAGGCCTAGGCCAGAAAGAATTGTTTTTGTGAGGAGTGCGACCACAGGAACTAACCAAGTTACAGATTGTTGTGAAGAGGAGAGTGAATTTATATCTTTGTTCAGGCATTTTCTGATTTTTTTCTGTCTTTCAGCTTGATGCCGAACAAATTGTTGCCGAGGAGGAGAAGAGGCGTAACGAGAGAGACTCACGTTCGCTGTTCCTCAAGGGCTTCCCCAAGAATACCAAGGTTGGTGCACTGTTAATTGGCTCAGTTGATTGTCTTAAAGAATAGTGCGTTTTATTTATTGCGTTTTCCCTTTTCACAGTTTGAAGTCTTCTAAAGTTTGGGTGAAGTTTGGTTTCTCCCAAATTCTACGAAACTTACTTTCATGGATTAATTGGGTAACGAAGTTCAGTTCCGTAGATAGTTTTTACCTTTTAGTTTTTTTCAGAACAAGGAGTTGCAAGAACTTCACGCTGATGTGGAAACTGTTCGGCATAAGGATGGCAGCTCCTACGGATGGATTGTGTTCAAGACAGAAGCTGCTTGCGCTAAGGTAGTCTATGGGAAGGATAGTCATTCGCTCAAACGCTGACATTGTTTAGTTCTCTGACATGAACGATATTTTTGTTACCAATTTCTGTATTATTTTCGGGGAAGGTTTTTTGCTTGTGCGGCGGTTACACAATTTTTATGTGGGTAAGGATTGTTGCCACTAAAAAATGTCACGAGGGGCCGTCTACTAGAAGTATATAATATGGGAAATCATACAATCCTAATCCCACTTTTCTGTATCCATTTTATCTGATCTCTAAATGCATTTATTTACAGGCTCAACCACTCCTCGCCAAGACCAAGATGGGTGGAAAAGCTTTGATCGTAGATTTCTGTGGTCCAAAATCAAAGAACTTCGTCGAGAAGAGTGAGTTGATTGCTGTAGGTTGTTGGTTTCATAGGTGGGATAGTATCGGTTTGAGGGTTTCAAGAGTTAAACATTCCCTCCTTAAAAATGCAAATAGTTATAAGCTTCCATTAGGTGATACTCAATCATTTTAGAAAGATCCTTACTGTCCAGTTTGCAGAAAAAATAATGATTCACATCACCAGGGTGTCGCACCTCTGTTTGGTGTATCCAATAGTTTTCTTCCTCGAGGCTCGATATTTGATCATGCTAGCTTTTTCAGAATCTGGTGCGCAACCTATCAACCCCCTAGAGCTGTTCCTAAATGGAATTCCCAAGAACAGCACGAAAACAGATATCAAGAACGTCTTCCGCGCAGCCGTCGAAATCAAAATACCGAAGTTGGGCAAGAATGTTGCGGGGTATGTATTTCCTGTTCTTACTAATTACTGTTTACTAATTGATTCATCGAAGGGAGTTGTTCAGCTTTCCTACGTACACGTACAGCTGCAGGTTGAAAGAGAGCACAAGGTGTCTTTTATGTATGTCAATCTGATTTGTGCCAACCTGCTAAAAGATCTCTGCGTGGGCCTCTTTACTTCATAGGTATGTTTACGTTCCGATGTAACATGTTCATTTCAGAATTTTACTGTGAAAGGCTTATTTCTAACATGAATATTTTAGGTCTCGGGCATATGTTCGATTCGCTACTGAGGAGGATGCTAAGGCTGCGTTCGACAAGGGCAAGGGTTTGAAGTTGGCCGGAAAGCCGGTTGATGTTTTCTTCTCCCGAATTATCAATATCGAAAAGTTCGCTGCCACTAAGGAAAAAATTTCAAAGAAGGTGAGACCAGTGACGATACGCTGACAAGCACATTTATAGTTCATGCCTATTTTTCTCATCAGCTCACACGAATCCATTATCAAATACATTTGCCAATGTCATGCATCAAACGTGTGAACTAACCATATTAAATGGCTTGTTTAATGTTAAAAGTGTAATTATCATTCCTAATTGACTAGCATTTGTACATAGTTTATAAAGGCAAATACGATTCAGGCCGCCGCCAAGGCAACAAAATTGAAAGCTCCTGTTGCTGAGGAGTCGGATGAAGAAGAAGACAGTGAGGAGGTGGGCTCGAGCGATGAGGGTATCCAGGAGGTTGTCGAGACCAAGAAGAAGGTCTTAACGAAAAATGTAAGTTCACATGCAATCAGTTAGTGATATTTATACTCGACGATTTATAAAGCTTTCTTTGTCCATCAAACGTTCATATTCTGTTTGTTCAGGCTCCCAAGAATAAGAAGAAGCCAGTTGCGAAGCCCGAGTCATCGGACGATGAGGAAGATGACGAGGATGATTCTGATGACGAGTAGAGCCCATGCTATCTTTCTATAACCGATCTTGTTATTTCTCGTTCTCACTCGACCAGATTTTTATATCTTGCTTGTTGAATTTCTTGCTCATTGTTAGTTGTTGTAGCAATTGTTTTCTTTGTTCTATTGTTTTGATTCGTTTGCGATTATGCATGTTGTCACTAAATTGTTTCTATTATCTGTGATTATTGTTATTGGGGTGTATTTTTAGGAGAAGTAGTGTGTATTTCAGTATCCTCTGTCCTCAGTAAACAAGTGACCTATTTGGTGACCTAAAAAGTGGAGTAAAATTGTAAGGGCAGGAGGTTAGGTAGGGTTTGTTCGAGCAACAATCAATTTGGTATAGGGCAAGGACGTTGTTGTCCCGCGAACTATTGCAAGAAGTGCCTCTTTCAAGCGCTCCGCGGGGCACGCTATTATATGCATTTTTGGCTCGAAGGTCTGTAACTGGAACAACTTGGTATTTTAATGCACAACGTGGTGTTATGAGCAAGTCCTGAAATTTGTTCAGTTAGAACGATAGTTCCACGGGCTCGTTTAAGTGAACAGGCATGCATGGCCATTCTCCCTCCAACGGCATGCAAAGTTCCCAGAAATTTTTTTCACCAATCAGCGGGCTAGAGCTGGATCTGCATAGGTTGATTCGCACTTCAGTTAGAAGACGATTTTTTCTCTTCGGGATCAGTGAATGGGTCGTTCCAATTGAATTGGGTTGAAAATAACCGTCGATCAGGCGGGTGGCATTAATTCATATTTCACCTTCATTTCGTTCAGCTTGTTGTCGTAACCTTATCATCTTGATCAGGGGCTGTGTTAATCTACAAAATAGCTCTAATATCAGTCTGTTATCTTATCTCGGGTCTTTATCGCCGAGGGATGGTTACTGTAACTGATAACTGATACTTGTGTTCGTGATAAGACCAGTCGCATACCGTAGTCTCTTCTCACGGGTCTGTCGCCGTAAACTGTTCACGGATAATGGCCAGACAGTCGGCGAGAGAGTGTGGTGCGCGGAGAGACGCAGAGATGCGGCTGTGACCGAAGACCATTTAATGGTCTCTCGCGCGCGCGGCGAAGGCGAAAACTGATTTCCATGACCGGATTATATCCCCTCTCGTTTTGCCATTCAAAACCACTCATTCTTCTCTCATCACACAACAATACAACACTTTTCACACGTTTTTCCAAGCAGTCACGTAAACCGGCACGTGATCACGTGAAACGAAGGCACACATCAATAAAATGACGTTTTTGTACGTTATCCGTCGGTGTTTCATTCTCTACTATCGTAGCAATGAGTTTAGTTCAGGTGTAGTGGTAGAACATATTGTTCGTCAATCACACAGTCACGTGAAACATGTTAAACACAGCAGAACTCAGAAACGTGCAATGAAAAAGTGCACGATGTCTTATCAGAATGCTAACTTTACGGGACTGTTAATTTGTGTACTTGTATCCGTATGAACCCGTAAAATCCGAATGATCAAAATAGTCACCAGAACAATCATTGAGCAAGAACAAAACGTAAGAAGCTATATCAGCTTAATCTGTCGCATGATGTGTTTTATACGTTCCGCGAGAATTTGTCCGACTTCTTATCTCATAAATCAACAATATGCTGTATCCATTGATGTGTGTAATGTAACATTTATCGATTACTTTCATTTTATATAAACAAAAAACTGTGCCGATCAACTACGGAAACCTGTCTTTACACATTGTGATTGCAAGTTATGTCTGACTTTTTGATGTGTAGGAAAAGTACCAGAGAAAGTGCGAAATACTCACATCATACCTGTTCTATCCCTAGGTCGAATCTCATCAATTTTTGATCTACTAATAACCTTCTAATATCTTCGTTTGCGCTAAAATTGCCAGTAAATTGGAATCACCTTCACCGATTCGATTCGATTATTGACACATGGATTTGTGCGTCATTACTGACTCACTGAATTCTGACAATGGTCCTGATTTTTGCAGTATAATATACTGCAAAACTGTCTCCATCTGGTCCATGCAAAAAAAAACTGTGTCCATCTTATCTACTCCTACAACAAGAACTGTTATTGTCTCTCTCCTTTCTCTCTTTTGTTCTCTCTCTCTCTCTCTCTCTCTCTCTTTTCATCGCTCTCTCTCTCTCCCTCTCTCTCTCTCTCTCTCTCTCTGAATTCCCAATTCTTCTGTTGTTATATCGATTGAACTATTGAAGTGGAAGGTCAACTGCCGTTGCAGATAATCGTAGTGTTTGAAAAATCACTGATTCCCCGATTAGAAACTAGTTCTAGAGACAAGGGCAAGAGTTTACGTTGCCGCGGTGAGAGAGAGAGAAAAGAAAGAGAGAGAGAGAGAGAGAGAGAGAGAGAGAGAGTTAGAGAGAGAGAGATAGAGAGAGAGAGAGAGAGAGAGAGAGAGAGAGAGAGAGGGAAAGAAAGAGAGAGAGAGAGAGAGAGAAACACAGAAAGAGAGATGGGGTAGAAAAGAACGAAAGAGTAAGCGAGATCAAGTGGTTGAGTCAGTCATACCAAAACAATAGTTCCCATTTGACCTCCACCCCCATTTTGATCTCCCTCCGCTCCTTTCAATGTTTGTCGAAGCGTAGCTCATCATTTACATGACAAACAAGACGTCTAATCGTCTTATTTTCGTCCAAATCAACCTATCTGAGAGCTTGCGGACCTTCTACTTTTACAAGTTTTTGTTGTAAAGCTCATTTCCCTTAACTGCACTTATGGAGTTGTAGTTTTATCTGATCATTACTACAAACACAGAAGAACAGTTTCACGTATACTATTCCCAATCCTGAAGCGACCACTAAAAATACGAAACTTTTTCTTCAGAATCACCAGTTTCCCTGTGCATAACTAGTTGTAGTTTAACCGTTGTAGTTTGATGGCGCCACCCCAGAATTGGACAGATCGTCTAAGACGTCTTAACCAACCCCTTTTCTGTGTAAATAGGAAAGTAATGTGGCTACTTGTACTCCTATTCAAAGTGTTCAATTATCTCTTTCTCACTACTTTAATACTTACCAATACAAACACTATTTGTTTCAAATCATCTTTATTATTGTAGAACTGTGTTTAGCTGTGTTCAAGTAACCTTTTCTCCATTTACACAGTACTTATTTCTAATAATAATATTAATATTTGATGTCTCAAATTATCTCTGCGTCTCTCCATTTAGCATGTTATTTCTTCAGAGTAACCATGGGGTCGTTAACGCGATCCGAGGAAATGCGCTTCTGTCAGTTGATCGTGGAAAAGGGAGCCGCCTTCAACTGCGTCGCCGAGCTAGGAAAACAGCCCTATGTACAGTTCAAAGATGTAAGTCGGTTTGAATTCCCGCACTTTTTGGTACGGTAGCTCGGTTATGCCATAATAACTGTCTAGTGTGAGGTAGGAAACTACCCCAGTCATCCTGAAAAGAAGCCAACTCTTTCATCAACGAAGTTGTTCGCATTGACGAAGGTAGAAAAAAACATGAGTTTGTCAGTGTGTAGTAATCAATGGAATACTTTAGTCAAAACAAACACAGTAATCGATGTCACTCGTGTTACCTTTCTTTCTTGGTGTGCACCGTCTGACCTACCTGTATGTTGTGCATTTTTTTTGCGTTGATACTACCCTAAAGATGAAGCCCACCCCAGTTGACGTCAATTTAATCGATACGCATGAGTTGCATTACTCTAGGCTGACTTGAAGCAAAGTGGAAACTATGAATTAGAGCTGTGACGTGTAGCTTGTAGCTTCCGAAAACTGTGCTTCAGAAAAGATCGAATCACTCCCAACTCAGCTCTACATTGTGATCAGATCTTCCAGCATATTAAGCGAATGTGAATAGGCCAATCACACTATTTGATACTTTAATAATAAATTTGTGATTACTTCTAGTTGAATCCCGATGTGAATGCGTTCCAAAGAATGTTCGTCAGAGACATCAGAAGACACGACGAAATGGAGAGAAAACTACGTGAGTCAACTCTTCACTTGTTCTCACGTGACTTCACGTGATATGCCCGGCTTCTGTTCACCTATAGAATCTCATGTGCTTTCTGATGAGCGTTCTTGGCGCTGTACAGTTGTCAGCTTTTTCAAGCTATTTTCTAGTCACGTGAAAAGGTCTAATTGAAAGTTCTTTGCAATTTGAAGTACCGCAGTATTCTAGGTTCACTAGGTTGCCAGAAGTTTTTAGAAAGAGAAGAATTTGGCACGTGCAGTTGAGATTCAGTTTCATAATAAGTATCTACTTTTCGTAGACTCGTTTCTAGATATTTCAAGACAGAAAGAAAGAAAGAGAGAAAGAATGGAAGAAAATAAGGAAATTACAGGTTTTCTGGAATCGCAGATCATCAAGGACAAGATCATCATGGCTGGCCACGTGGAAGACGGAGACTATACCATCATGCCCACCGCCGAACTCAACCAGTTGGAGGTATAGTCCTTTTCATTCCTACTCAGACTCCTACAGTATGACCACAAAACTGTTTGTCTCTGAGTGGGTAGAGCGACGTCTATACGAGTGCTTGAATTTCCCGGCCCCTAGATGCAATCCTGCGTCTCTCGCTTGGTGCACTATTTTGTGAGGCGTGTATAATATTTTCATTCCTACTGAACGATAGCGGGGCTCAATCAGCTGGTGGTATAGTCGTTTTCATTCCTACTCAGACCTGGGCCAATGGAAATTGTACTTGGGCCAATGGACCTGGGCCAATGGAAAGTCCATAAAAACATGGTTTTCATGAGAAGAACATGAGTACGTATGCTAGAAGATCCCGGCCCCTCCATCCCATCCTGCGTCTCTCGCTCTGCCTCACTATTTCTGGTCTCTTACATTACGGCGGTATGTAAGAGCAGAGAAACAGCGTATGTTTGAGGAGACGCAGAATGGGATGAAGGGGCCGGGATCTTCTAGCATACGAGCTATGGTGTAATAAAGTTAACAGACGCGTCGATACGTTTTATATACGTGGAAATGACTCAGAGTTTAGGTAGGGAATAATTTGTAGTTGTAGTTTGATCGAGTTACTCGTCCTGGTTCACAAATGTCGCACGAGAGTGGCTGACGATTAGGCTCAAATGCATCCGGCTGCAACCTAAAACTCAAGTTTGAACAACAACAGAAAGTTCAAAGTGTCGCAATGGATAGTTTATTAGGATACACTATGTCTGTTGAAGGTTGGAGAAAATCAACTCATACACTTTTCAATAAGAGGCATCCGCTCAATGTGTCTAAGCTCAATCGTTACCCACTCCGTACGAAAAGCCAAAAAGTCAAAACACAGCAGAATATGGCAACATATACTGTAGAGGATTGCTCGGTGAAAGTTTACCTTTGTAATCAAATACAATTAGAATAACACAATTTGGAATTGCAGACGACTCTGACAGACCTGGAGAGAGACGTGAACAACATGAACGAGTCGGATGCGCAGTTGAAGACGAATTTCCTCGAGCTGAAGGAGTGGGATGCGGTGCTGGACAAGACGGACGAGTTCTTTCAAGGGGTAGGAGAGAGAAAGAGAGAAAGAGAGATAGAGAGAGAGATAGAGAGAGAGAGAGATGGCTAGAGGGAAAGAGGAACAGAGAGAAAGAGAGATAGAAAGAGAGAAGAGAGGGGAGGGAAAGGACGAGAGAAGAGGGAAAGGAAGAGAGAAGAGGTGAAGGAAGAGAGACATTGAGAGAGAAAAGAGAGAGAAGAGAGAGAAAGAGACGTTTTCCTTCCAAGGGGTAGGAGAGAGGGAGAGAGAGCAAGAGAGTGAGAGAGGGAGATGGAAAGAGGTTGGAGAGAGAGGGGGAGAGAGGGAGGGAGAGAGAGGGTGGAAGAGAAGAGGGAAAGGGAGAGAGAAGAGGGGAAGGAAGAGAGAGAGAGAGAAGAGAGAGAAGAGAGAGAAAGAGACATTTCTCTTTCAAGGGTCTAGACGACCAGGCTCGCGAGGAGTTGGACGTTCAGGAGGAAGAGGCCGGCAAAATGGACAAGGCGCCCGTGTCGTGAGTTTTTCCGATTGAACAATTTGTATAGTCGACACCATTCCCACTGACACTCCTACAGTACACTTTCACGTTTTTATATATCTGTTTTCTATTGAAAAATGTCAAAAATTATTCCAAATATATTTTCAGGTTATCATATTCTAGAATGAAAAGTGTTGACTAATCCGATTATATTCATGCGTTATTTGAAAGAACTCAAAGGGAGTGATCAAATCTCCGTTGTAGTTTGATCGCGAAAACTACGAGTTTTCACTGAAAAGCGACGGCATCAAACTATAGAAACAGCGAAAATATACCCCGTATACGCGTGATTTGGAAAAAGTGAGCCCTGAATTTCAAAAAAAAATTCGTTTCGCATCTCTCATTTTTGAATTCAATCAAACGGTGCTTTGCACCCAGAGCCAAAGAGTTTAGTTTGTGGGACAACTCCAAAAAACTGAAACTTAACATACGCTTCTGACCACTGACCCAAAGAGTGTACACAGCAGAAATTGAGCAGAAATTGAGTACACAGCAGAAATTGAGTCACCGTAATGCCAAACTTTGTATAATAACTGCATTCTGAATAAACTTTATGATATACTATTTCTGTAGATACGCGGTCGGTGTTATCCGTCGAGACCGGATTCTGGCCTTCGAGCGTGTGTTGTGGCGGGCCTGTCACCACACGGCCTACCTCAGAAGTCTTCCTATCGATGAGGAGCTGGAGGACGAAACTGTCAGTTATTCTCTCTCTCTCTCTCTCTCTCTCTCTCTCTCTCTCTCTCTCTCTCTCTCTCTAATAACAGTGTTTTTAATATAATTTAATAACAGTGAGATAGAATAAGATTTGCTAAATTTAGTTAGTATAACTTTCCTTTCTTTTGCAATATGTAGAAATAATTAATTTATTATATAATCCAAATTTATGGCTAGCGGGTTCTCCTGATGAGGCTCGACCGCTAGCCAGTGTAGTTTCGTAGCGAATCAGAGCCGAAACGTACTGCACTTATTTTAAAATATAGCCAACTTTATAAATTAATAGTATTTACTCTTATCTATTGTTAGTTGAGCGTTTTAGATATGAATAGTAATTTAACATAAGCCTTGACATAGTGAATGTTCTCATTAATCTCTCTCTCTTCCATTTTGTCTTCCCCAAAACGAGGGGGGGGGGTAAGCTTCCTCTCTTTCTTTTCCCCTAACTGATGAGGAGGTGGAGGACGAAACTGTCAGTATTTTGTTTTTCTCTCGTTCCCTCTGATTTTCTCTGTTCTCTCTCTTTCTTTCTTTTTGTCTCTTTCGCTCTTCCACTCTCTCTTTCTTTTTCTAGCACTCTTTCTCCCTCGATCAACGAGGAGCTGGAGGACGAAACTGTCATGCTATTTCTCTTTCTTTCGCTTTTCACTCTTACTTTCACTGTATCTCCATCTCTCTGAATCCCGGCGTTACAGTCGTGATCGAAATTCACGTTGAAAGTAAGCAAATTGACATTGTACGTTCCCAAACATGAAGCAGTTTGGAACTTACAAAAAACCTGCGTCACGTGGGATTCGAACCAGCGGGTGATTTCTTCCTATTTGCAGGGCGACAAGCTGGAGAAGAACGTGTTCATCGTCTTCTACAAGGGAGAGCGGCTTCAGTCGATTGTGGAAAAAGTCTGTGACGGATTCAAGGCGAAACTGTTCAAGAACTGCCCACGCACATTCAAGGTACCGTATTAAATTATATAGTATACTATTCTATATATTATAATTATATAATACAGTAGGTATTCAATTATAGTCGTGATCATTCCTACCGAGACTCCTACAGTACACAATTGACATTTCAAATGTTTTTTTGGCAAACTACACCCTCATACTCTAGGAGTCTCAGTAGGAATAAGAAGTACTATTGTATCATTATCACTTGTAGTTCATGGTCTACTCGATTTACTCTGATTCTCATCGAAGGTGCGATCTCTACTAGCTCTCTCACAACCTGTGTAGCTCACCAGAGTCATATAGTTTGTTCCATCCACTTATACCCCTCTACAGTAATATATTCAAACTTCCACGTCAAAGTTCTGTAGGTTGAAGTTCTTGGACTTTCTACAAATTGCGTTAGTGTCTTCTGCACCTTTACTACTTCAACCTCTGAAAGATTGAAACCAAAATAATGTATCGTTCAGTTGGAAAAAAGCCTCCTGAATATTTGACGGGTTACTGTAGAAGGACATAGATTGGTGAAACAGACTATATACTGACGTGACAAGTGGAGCTCGAGGTGGAAAGTGTACATTTGTGAAAAGACAAATATTACCTCTTTTAGAAGCGTAATACTAGTTTTGCAAAAATGCACGCAATATGTGCTTATTGTGTCAAGGACGGTTTATTGGTGAAGTCAAGCTTAAGGAGTACAACTCGGCTTTTTTACAGTGTACCCTTTGATTAACTTGATTATCGATTGCAGGAGCGTCAGTCTGCGCGCGTGGACGTGCGCGCGCGCGTTCAGGACCTGCAGACGGTACTTGGACAGACGAGAGAACACAGATATCGAGTACTGCAGGCAGCCGCCAACAACCATCATCAATGGCTGAAACAGGTAGGTCAAATGTAGATCGAGTGGGCGGGCAATCGATAAGTCGATAGTAGAGCAAGTGGGCAATCGATAAGTCGATAGTAGAGCAAGTGGACAATCGATAAGTCGATAGTAGAGCAAGTGGGCAATCGATAAATTGAGTGACGATAGTAGATCGAATGGGAAATCGATAATCCGATGGTAGATCAAGTGATACTAGCTCTATAGTCGTCGCCAACCGAAAGGCGAGAGGGTACTGTATATCTCACTTTCCGCTGTGTACGTACATATGTCTTCGATTCCAAAGCCTCTTGGTTATGTGCTTTAGTAGCGCAGTGGTTAGCGTCTTGCTACAAATCTTTTGCTCGCAGGTTCGATTCCGGCGAGCGACAGAAAACTATAAATTTGGCACTCACTATAGTGAGTAATGTTGTCGGTTAACAATGTTCATTTTGGCTTTTCGATATTTGTTATCTCACAATCGTAGATGATGGAGATGAGAAACGTGATTTTTTTTAAAAAAGTAGTGTTGAGATTTGTTTCACACATAACATGTACGTTTCCAGTTTTGACAGAGAGAAAGCGTACTTCGAAATTTGAGCTCACAAAGGAATATAGAGATTCCCCCACTGAGACTCCTTGGCATTGGGCCAAGATTTTCCCACTGAGACTACTTGGCATTGGGCCAAGATTTTCCCACTGAGACTCCTTGGCATTGGGCCAAGATTTTCCCACTGAGACTCCTTGGCATTGGGCCAAGATTTTCGGGTGACTATTTCTCAGAGCAAACATGAGTATTCCAAAAAAAATTTGTTGACGTGATCTTGTAAAACTGAACAACCGATGACAGAAAATTAAAGTTTTTGGAACAACTCCAAAGTGGTGAAAAATAGCCCGGAACATTCATTGGCACGCTGCCAAAGTCTCAGTGGGAATGACCGGAACTATACCTTTCACAATCACATTTCTCTTTGTTAACTTTTATGCAATGTTTACTAATTCAGGTTTGTTTTGTAGGTGCGCATGCAGAAGTCGGTGTACGCTCATCTGAATCTGTTCACCTTCGACGGCATCGGAAGATTCTTCGTCGCCGAGGCCTGGATTCCCCTGAAACACATGGATGACGTGAAACAGGCGCTCGAGAGAGGAGCGGTACGTCAATCCATTCATTTTCCATAAGATAGTGATGGTCAATGTAAAACGTAACGAGTGGTGATTTGGCTGCGAACTATTTTAAAACATGTTTACTGTAATTCGAAAACCAAGTTTTAAAATGACTTCTCGATTGTGTTGTGATCGAAAATCATACTAGTAGGTGCTTGCCTGACCAAAAAGCTGACCAAAACTGCATTTGGATTGCCGGCAATTTTTGAAAATGTGAAGACAAAATAAAGAAGTTCGAAAGTGATCTATTTTCTAAAAGCTTCAGGGTATAAGTGATTGAACGGGACGTGTAGAACACTGCTTGCGAACTACATCAACTAGAACTGCAATTGAATTACAGTTCCGAATCCGTTGTTTTCGAATCTTAACATCAAACTATACATAGTCCCACCGACACATCTCAATCAATAAATCGCATGAAAAGTCAATGAACCGCTAACCGTATCTCAATCGATAAATCGATATTGGTGTTCAGGAGTCGAGTGGCTCGACGGTGGCGCCAGTTCTGAATATTCTGGAGACATCAAAGACGCCGCCGACGTACAACGAGACCAACAAATTCACGGCTGTATTCCAAGGAATCGTGGATTCGTACGGAATTGCCACTTATAGAGAACTCAACCCAGGTTGGTCGAAAAGTACACTTCATTGTACGTATGCTAGAAGATCCCGGCACCTTCAGCCCATCCTGCGTCTCTCGCTCTGCCTCACTATTTCTTGTCTCTTACATCCCGGTGGGATGTGAGAGCAGAGAAAAAGCGTGTTTGAAAAAAAATGTTTGAAGAGACGCAGGATGGGATGAAGGTGCCGGGAAATTCTAGCATACGTACTCTGTTGGGAACAACACTTCTGTTGGGAACAATGCAAACCTTCGTAGCTTTCTATTATATCTCCGTTATTGGTGTATCTACCTCGTAGCGAGAAGATCGTGTTTGAGGGGTTGTGTCATCATGATGTCAAACCAACTTCTTTTACTGGTCCCACGGAGTTTTTCCGAAATTTGTGTGTTTTCAAATCTCACTGAGACTACACTGAAAATTCAAAAAAACTACCTTGACCTATACCTATTCCTATGCCAATATTCCTAAATAAACACCTAAAACAACATTGTATTTTTTTCTTTTTCCCCAGCCCCATACACCATAGTCTCGTTCCCGTTCTCATTCATTTCAACAACAAACAACAAAGTTCATTGCTGGAGGCCGAAAGTGCACACGTTTCACGTTTGACGTGATCACATGAGAGTGAATGTTCACGTTACACGTGAATATTACCAGCACAACATGTTCCCTTTTTTCCAGCCCCGTACACGATCATCTCGTTCCCGTTCCTGTTCTCGTGTATGTTCGGCGACTTGGGCCACGGTCTCATCATGTTCCTCGCCGGACTCTGGTTCGTGCTCCGGGAGAAGAATCTGCAGGCCAGAAACATCAAGGATGAGGTAATAACACTTGAGTTACTGTAACCATCGTTTTGCGCTGTGTGTTTCTGGAATTTGACGGCGACACTTCTGCCAGACACATCAAGAATGCGGTAACATTTGAATGGATGTGAGTATTGACTGGGTTACTGTAACTCTCGTTTGGCACTGTGAGCGAACATTTCTCAAGAGAAAGTGGTTGATTGTGCGCAAACAGAGTTCAGAATACAAAGTTATACGAAATTTTTCATCGATCACTAGACAATCAAATTGTGATACGTGACTGTCTCATTGATCACTACTGTAAAAAGGTTTTGATCTTTTCCATTCGGTTTTAGAAATCCAGAAAATCATTTAAATGTAAAAACGTTCTTCAAGTCCCAATAAACTTCACCGAATTCGTCCAAATACCTCACCAAACTGGTTTCATTTGCAGATTTTCGGTATGTTCTTCGGAGGTCGTTACATCATTCTGCTGATGGGGCTGTTCTCCATCCACGCGGGGATCATCTACAACGACGTGTTCGCCAAGTCGTTCAACATATTCGGATCCGCATGGCTCAACCCGTATCCGTGAGTTATTCTGAATATCCAACTACCGAAAAATTTGATTATCAAAACGATATGTTTTTTTTTGCGGAATGAAATTCATGAAATTGAACACGTGAAAAATTAAAGGAGGGCAGAATGACAGCTAGTTTAGCGACCCCGGGGTACCTAAACGTGACGTGCCGCCCGCCAAAACTGACTTAAAAGTGTTCACCGTAGGCAAATTAGGTTTTTTTGACTTCTCGGGTTCTTTTGAAGAGCAACAACTACGAAAAAATTAACAGAAAGTAACACCCATACTTCTTTTCAAATTTCCATAGTTTGAGAAGGTGACACAAAATGTGAAGGAGTTTGATTTTTCCAACACGTTCTACTCAACATCACTACTCTATAATTTTCAGCCAAGAAGAGTACATGGGTTGGATCGAACAGGCAGAACTCGCCAAGAAAGACATGCTGATTGAGGTTGGTGGCCTATCGATAGCCATACGTTGCGTTACAGTCATTCGCTTAAATTTCACGACTAGTACATAATAGAATGAACCTAAAAACAAACTATCTAATCGAAGTGAATAATCACCCAATGCACACGTTTCTCACGTGTTGGTGCAACGCATTCACACGTTTTTTCCCACGTTTCTTCCCCGCAGTCCACCTTTCGCCCGTGTTTCAGCTCAATATACTATTATAATCATCATTAGTATCCGGATTATGATTGTTGTATGTAAATTAACCCGTATTTTCCCAGTTGGACCCGGCCACCTCCTTCCAACATTCGGATGGTCCCTATCCCTTCGGAGCGGATCCCATGTGGAACATCGCTGAGAACAAACTGAACTTCCTCAACTCGCTCAAAATGAAGTTGTCCGTCATTCTCGGAATTACTCAGATGACGTTCGGAGTCATCCTCAGCTTCTACAATCACAGGTATCGATCGGTTTTTATCGATTTTTCAAAATAATACTGAGAACGAGAACATTTATTGAACAATGTGATTCGAAGTATATTGCAACACCAAAAACCAAAAGAATCCAATACAGACCGAATAAAAACCCTGAAAACAAAAAAAAAATAGCGATGGATGAAGATTGAAAAAAAGGTTTTTTTGTGGTATTCAAGTTCTTAGCTCACTGTACTGCACTTTCTTTCACTTGACTAACTGTAACTGATTCAAACGAGAGTTACCATTCAATAAGTGAATTATTATGAGTTTGAGGGTGAATTTAGTGATCTCGTTAGACGTCTAGGAATGGAAAGATGCGATAGTTCACACAACTACTTCTGCTACTCAAGAGAGGTTTTCTTCGGTTTTGATGATTTACTATACATATGAATGATTCTGTTTTTCAGATTCTTCAAATCCAACATCGAAATCTTCACCGTTTTCATCCCGCAAATGCTGTTCATGGGCTGTATTTTCGTCTATTTGTGTCTTCAGGTGAAAACACATTTGAACTTTCGTCGGAAAAATAGTTGAAGAGAGCATTTATCAAATTTTTAGATGACAAAATTACCAGTGTTTTCTGGAGAGAAGAAAAAATTAGTAATAATCATTTACAATATTGCAGATCATCACCAAATGGCTGTTCTTCTACGTGAAGGAGGAGTACATTTTCGGTCAGCTGTACCCCGGATCGCATTGCGCCCCGTCTCTCTTGGTAGGTTAGAAATGAATAAACTTGTGTACGGCCTATTTCATCAGTTTGTCACTTTATTCTAATTGTACAATACACATGATCAATATGAACCGAAGAAGGACTGTCCGTAGAGGGTGGTGATAGGCATGGGTGAGCTTTGTTACCAGCTCATGCGGTCCGCCGTACAGATATCGCGGCGAGCGGGGATCGAACCCGGGTCAGTGGAGGACAGCCGAACGCTAACCACTTGACCACTCGGCCCCCTAGAAAAGCTAACGTACTATATAGTTGTCACTTGGAGACAGGCGATAGTATACTTTAGACTTTGTACTGTAAGAACACATAGATACGATTCGTTAACACTGTTGCCATAAGCGCAGTTGGTGTAGCGGTTCCCGTCCGCGCCTTCAAAACTTTTGAGCCCGGTTCGATTCTCACATGAAGCGGATACTTTATAAAATTGGCACGCATTATAGTTCACATTCATCACAACTTTCCAATGAATATTTTCCAATCAAAACTAAAAATGTTTTCTAGAATATTTGAACTCTTTTGCTCAGAACAAGCTTCGTTGCAAAACAGTAAATTACTGTTTATACAGCGTGGCTCTCATATATATATTGATTTTTTCCCTCGTCGTGTGACGTCTCTTCAGGGTCCACTATATCTCTAGATTTGTTGCAATACAGTTTCGACCAAGCGCGAATTTGTAATTAACAGCCTATGGTCTGAGTGGTCGATTCAAGAATTACAAGCCAATACGGTTCATGTGGATCTATCCCACTGTGTTTGTAGTTTGATCCAGCTGTTTATCGGTCGGAAACCGTAAATTGTGGAGTCTGTCGAGCTCAAACTACAACTCAGCAAAACGTTCCTGTCAAACAAAACATCATACTGTTTAGTCAGTGCACAGTCACGTGAAACATGTTAATCGCAGCAGAAGTAAGAAACGTGTAATGACAAAGTGGACAATTCCTCATTAGAATGATAACATTACGTGACTACTTAAGTTGTGAATTTGTTTTCAGATTGGTCTGATCAACATGTTCATGTTCAAAGACAGAGCTCAAGGTTTCGTGCAACTCGACAAGGTTCGTTTCTATATTCCTTCAGTGTAAAACTATTGACGAGACATTCTGGCTTTCGCATCCCATCCTGAGCCTCCAAACGTATGCTATTTCTCTGCTATGAGATCCAGCAACGGATACGAGTTTAATAAAGGATACCTCTCTCTTTCTCTCTCTTTTTTCTCTCTCCCTCTCTCGCTCTCTCTCCCACTTCCTTCCTTCTCCGTTTTTCTCATATTTCTTTATTTAGATAATCTCCAACACAACCGGTCATGTTATCTATGCTGAACAGGAGGCCTGCTATTTGGGACAATGGTACCCCGGACAGGTAATCAATACCTATCTTGTCTGCTACAGATTTCATCGTTTCATCTGAAACAAATACTTTAGCATTCTAGTGATCCATTTCGTGTAAAACGTTAAGAAACCTTTGGAACACGAATTTCATATGTTACTAGCATTATTGTGCAAGTGTTATAGTTTTTCAGTACATCAGAGTATTGATATACTATATTTATAGAGTAGCACAACCAATAAAACTACATTAAGTTGTTTATTACATTTAGTTATTTTCCTCTGAATGACTAAATAAATTTGAAAACGAGAAAAATGACCTATTTTTCTGCAGGGTACCGTGGAAGCCATTCTGGTGTTGATAGCCGTTATCAGTATTCCTGTGATGCTGCTGGGAAAACCCATTCACTTCATCATGGAACAGAAGAAAAAGGCAAAGGTCAACGGACATGTGGTACGTTTTTGACCTCCCTCAGTAAACAAAGAAACGAATAGATAGTTGATAATGATAGCCGTTGTCCTTTATCTTCAACTACTAGCGCCCCTTATTAAAGTAACCGTTCCGCTATAATCTGAGTTTCACGAAAAATTCAAAAAGCTCAAAAAAGTCTCTCAATGTCTTCCCACAGACCATGAAAAAAGTTTCTGATAAAAAGTTTGCAAAATTTGCATAACATCGAGCAATAAAAAAGAGCACATGAACATTTTCACTGTGACGCAACTTGACTTGGTTCACTTAGGTTTCGATTTATCTTCAGTTTTCAGTTTTTAATTGTGTTGTCGTATATGATAGAAAGTTTTAAAGAAAATTTGTACTTTTATAGGCTATTTTGAGCATACTCCGTACGCAACTCCCCCATCGGTGTCATTACGTAAACCGCTTTTGTGAGAAAACGAAGCGAGATGGAGATATAAGAGTATATATTTTTGATAATGGTTTTTCATTTGCCAAAAGGTCAGATTGTTAACTCACAAGTCGAAATTAGAGCGGGACGGATTCTTTAAACGCACCCAACCCAAAGATACAAGAGATTAATAGAGCTTGTATTATATTGTATTGAACGGTTACGAACAACCTTATTCAGTACGCGGCCACCACAGCTGGCAATATCTGACTGTATTAGGATATTTCGAACATTGGTGACCTTTGGAGGCTTTTGTAGTTTTCTGGCAATTTTTCAACGGATTTTAAGCATTGAAAGTCGGAAAAACGTTACAGCAAGTTATAAATAAACTAAGTAAATGAGTGGTGAAAAGCGATTAGGTGGCGGTATAGCTCAGTACTGGGTGCAACTCAGATTCGAAAGTTCGTGCTCTTTTGTGAGCTAGAACAGCTGATGACTGCCTTTTTTTGATAATCTAAGACCGCTCTCGACACTAAGGCGAGTGTACGCGATCTAGCTTGAATGATGGTCTTTCCAACAAAAACTAACGGCAAAGTTACAGTGAAGTGAGAACAAATTATCTGACACGCCTTCTGAAGAATGTTTTTTTTTCTGTAATTTTCTGTAAGTATCTAGTTGGTTTGCCGTACGCATAGAGAGCAAGTCCTGAGTACGTATGCTAGAGATCCCGGCCCTTCATCCCGTCCTGCGTCTCTCGCTCTGCCTCACTATTTCTCGTCTCTTATACATCCCGGCGGGATGTAAGAGCATAGAATTAGCGTACGTTTGAGGAGACGCAGCATGGGATGAAAGTTCCGGGACCTTCTAGCACACGTACTCTGGTAGCGTTCATTTATTCTGCTGTGTTTCTGTGTTCCATCTGGATGTCTGTATACTTTCAGTCAGTACACGCAAATGTTCAAACGGACGACGCTGAGATCAAAATCAACGGCGCCGCAAAACCAGCGGAACACGACGAAGAACACGAGGAACACGTGAGCTAACGTTTATTCATCGTCAACGTTCTGCGGAAAACTTGAAAATGTGACGTGTGTTTTAGTCATACAATGAAAATGCCAACATCCAGTTATTTCAGAACTGTTTGAACTAAAAAACATTTTAAGACTAACCAAGTGGCGGGGATTCTGAAAATGCCGAGTGTTACTAAAATTTTCATAATATGGTGAAATTACAGTACTTGACCAACGACGCTGTATATTCATTCGCTAGTGAATGGCATAGGTGGTTTCCAATCCGAAAATAACTCATTGCTTCCGTTTTAGCATTGACACGTTTGGTTCAGGAAACCCTTTTCCAATCACTGCACATAAGCAAGCGCTGTCTACTAATTCTCTTTCCATAGATGATTTCACGCTGTTCTGTCATGACTGAATGTGTAGGAAAACGTAGTTTAACTTTCTGCAACTTACATTCCTTTTTTCAAATTCTCCTTTCACTTATTGAACTACATTTTGTTCTTTGAAAAATCTAAAAGTTCGCTTCAGGTGCTGGGAGATGTGATCGTTCACTCTGCCATCCACACCATCGAATACGTGTTGGGCTGTGTCTCGCATACCGCCTCCTACCTTCGTCTCTGGGCTCTTTCACTTGCACACGCACGTGAGTCACGTGACCCTATAAACTACGGGTTTCACGTTTTACAACCAGATTTCCTGCTTTTTGTGATTTGACAACTTTTTGTGATTCGACAGCTACCACCACTAACGTCATAATCGAGGGAAATTTACGAAAAAAGGTCTTATGTACTTTTGCCACTGAAATGTATTGGGTTCGTCATACCGCCAACATCGTACGATCAATTTTGTAAGACTGAATCGGGCTTTTCTTTCTTTCCGGGCATATTGACTAATTTATAAGTTTACACGCATGAGTTATCAAGTGATGGTCAACATAAACCAACGCATACTGTTAGTCGATTGCACGGTCACGCGAAACATGTTGAACACCGCAGAACTCAGAAACGTGCAATGACAAAGTGCACGGCACCTGGTTAGAATGCTGATTTTACGTGACTATTCAATTTACTACCAGCATAGTTATTGATTGATGTTTGTTCATGTCGTTTTTAGAGCTTTCTGAGGTTCTGTGGCACATGGTTTTGGTGAATGCCTTCAATTTGGACGGAATTCCGGGATACATCGCCGCTTACGTCATCTTCTTCTTCTTCGGGGTTCTCACGGTGTCCATTCTGGTACTCATGGAGGGACTCTCCGCCTTCCTTCACACCCTCCGTCTTCACTGGTCAGTTCCTCTCTCTCTCTCTCTCTCTCTCTCTCTCTCTCTCTCTCGCTCTCTCTCTCTCTCTCTCTCTCTCTCTCTCTCTCTCCCTCTCTCTCTTTCATTCTCTCTCTTTCCCTCTCTCTCTTTCCCTCTCTCTCTTTCTCTCTCTCTCTCTCCCTCTCTCTCTGGCTTTCTCTCTACTACTCTATCTTACTATTTCTCTCCTTATCCCTCTCTGTGAATTGATGAAGGAATCTCTCACAAGAAAAGGTAAATCCACCGAATCGCCGCCATATTCAATGAAACATATTACCACCTCGGGCTCGGTTCGAAACAAGAAAGCATACGATTACATTAGAAACCTAGTTTTTAAGCTGTAATAGCCTGATTGGGGACAACCACAACCATAATGTTTGTTATGGGTTACTGTAACCTCTAATAACTTCTGTGCCTTAGGTTACTGTCACCTTTATCAACTTATGTGGTTACTGTAACCTCTATTAACTTCTGTGCTTTAGTTTACTTCAATCTCTATTAACTTATGTGGTTACTGTATCCACTAATAACTTATGTGTCTTGCAGGGTGGAGTTCCAATCGAAGTTCTATCTGGGACTCGGCTACGCCTTCGTTCCATTCTCGTTCAAGGCGACCCTGCTGGAAGCGGAAGAAGGCCCCAAGTAGAAAAGCATTCCAAATTATCTCTCTCTCTCTCTGTCTCTCTCTCTCTCTCTGTCTCTCTCTCTCTCTCTCTCTCTCTCTCTCTCTCTCTCACTCTCTCTCTCTCTCGTTCCTCTGTCATTGTGATAGTTCTAGTTTAGCTAAGACATCTTTTCATCCCGGTTCCAGAATATGATATGCATCTACCAGCCCGTGTGACTCATCTGTGATTTGTGTGTCTAATTCTTTCCCCAATAACTGTCCCTCTCCCTCGATATCTCTAACTCTCTGCTCCCTCCTAACTCTCGCCCCCCTTCGAACATTCCAGTATTGCAGATGTTTTCATGTTTCTATGCATAATAGAACAATATCAGAGTAGTTGTTCCCTATTGACGATCCGGTGTCAAAATAAAGCAGTTAGACAAGTTATTTGTGTTTGCTTCAATAAAAAGACGTGAGAGTTTATGGAAAATGAGAACGAAATATCTAATTAAACATAGTGAAAGTGTGAAAAATGATTGGGAAAATACAAAAAAAGTGATACGTTTGTTGGCACACAAATCGACTTTGATTGGAATACATATGTGATTGGAATCGTATCAAACGTTTGCCTACTTAGTGCAGTTCCGTAGAGCATAGTTCTCACTAGGATTGTTAGAGACGAACTTGAAACTCGACTGAAGAAAATTCGACAATTCTTGAGTCGAGTCGAACTAGAAACTCGAAGACTCAATTTTTCAAACTCGACAACTCGAAACTTTCCAAAACTCGAAAACTCGATATCTGGAATTTTCCTGCCTTTGAAACTCGAAAACCCATTTTCAAACTCAAGAAGCCAACAACTCGCTTTTCTCGAAACTCGAAATTTTGAACTGGATTAACAACCCTAGTTGTCACCATTCTTAAAATTTCACAACTACAGTCAGTTCCAAAAAACATGTTGTTGATTACGGTAATTTTTGTTGATTTGGTTGTGAGAACGAAGTTCCTCTGTGTTTATGCACCAGACTACAAATGAAGAGAGAATAGTAGATTCCCGTTGCATTTCGATCAGTTTAACACTGCGAAATATTAAATGCTCGAAATACACTCAAATTAAACTACTAATAGATCAATGTGCAAGAGAAACACTGTTTGTTCCTTGGTTTGATTGTTTCTGTTGGTGCCCCCTCAGTTTAGAATATAATATTTTGTTACCGGGATTGTTAACGAAACGGATAAAACTTGTGGGGAAACTCATTCACGTTACAGACATATGGAAAACCTAAAGTCTCTGTAAAGAATAAGAAAGATGATGAAATTTCACGAAAACAGTTTACTTTATTACGGTGCATTTTGTTGTCAGACCGAAATTCCTCTGTGTTTGTGCACCAGACTACAAATGACTTAAAAGACCTCCAGCCTCCGGGGTAACTGACATGGTCGCACAAAGAGCGCAGAATTCATCTATCACGATAGAGTGGGTAATATCATGATAAAAAGTAGGTCATCTGTTCGAAATTCATGGTTTAATTACGTTTACCAACTTTTAGGTAAATATATGTTGTTTTTAAATTTTTGTAGCACGTACACCGAGCAAAGTTTCAGAATCAAACTTAAGTGCAGAGTTTACCGCTGGATGTATCTGTTCATGTTTCAGTTGTAAATAATTTGACAGCGATTTTCCAAACCGAAGGACCTCGATTGGTAAAAGTCTACATTAATAGTACGACATTTGAACATTCTTGGTGATAGGGAATCGAAGTGGAATACGAAAATATTAAACTTTTCATTGAAATTAATTACACTAAAGGTTTTGTAATCATACCAGTCGAGACTGAGAGCAGGAAATATTTCAAACGCGCCCAGTTACGGTGCCCGGTATTTACAGCGACTATTTGCGTTGCGACCCCGTGGCAAATAGTAAACCTAACCAAAGTTTAAACCTAACCACCGTGTAAACCTAACCACTTTTGGGTCCCGAGACGGAAGAAACTGATAGTGCTCCTCCATTGAGGTTTTCTTTATTCATCTTCTTTATTATCATGTATGAACTTTATTTATATGTTTTTATTCGTATATACTTTGATTTTGTACACCCAGTAGAATTTGGGGTGAGATGATTGGCATACAGTCCATATCATCGACCAATATAATTGACGACTAAAATCCAATTTTCTACATTTGTGATGTTACTTGTTCAGACACTGAATTGTTGTTTACCTTCATTTAAAATAGGTACAAGTCGATATCTAGTATCGTGAGAAAGTAATCGAGCATATATGTTATGAACATTCCGATCGAATGAAGATGGCTATGCATCGTTTTGGAATTTGCTGCTACTTTTAAAATTCGGAAACTCAAATTCCAAGATAGACATGTTATCTCGTTTTCTTGCTCCATATATTGAATTACCATTCAAATGATCTGTTGAACCAAGATGAACATACTTTCAGTTCACTGGAAGAAACTTACTGTCATTTCTATGAACTTGGTTCACGTGATTGATTTTTATCTCTCATATTCCTATGTAGACATTTTTATCGCTGAAGTTTCAATATATTCTCTCAATTCATCGTGCTGTGAATATCTTCGTTGGTTTCAGTTCTAGATTGAGATGCTCCGAGCTCCGTGAAGAAAGCTGCGGATAAGTGAAGGATGGAAATTGGACAACTTTTAGGTCAGCTATTATTGTGCTTATATGAAGTGTGTTTGCGTTTAATATAAGAGAAGAAATCTAAAAGTGGGTTTTTCATTACCTAGTCTTGTTCAGGAGAACTTGAGCTGCAGCAGTTTTCGCCCTGATTTTTTTTAATTTCTGGAATAAGTTCACATGTTAGTATTCGGAATACAAACGAAGGATAGCTGCACCTAGTTCAGTATAGTGTAGACTGTATTGAGACCAGTCTAGTATTGTCTTTCTCATCCGCTCTTAGAACTTGAGCTGCAGGAACTTTACTTGATCCAACTTTTGTCACCTTTCGAATAAGTTCACATGTTAGTATTCGGAATACAAACGAAGGATAGCTGCACCTAGTTCAGTATAGTGTAGACTGTATTGAGACCAGTCTAGTATTGTCTTTCTCATCCGCTCTTAGAACTTGAGCTGCAGGAACTTTACTTGATCCAACTTTTGTCACCTTTCGAATAAGTTCACATGTTAGTATTCGGAATACAAACGAAGGATAGCTGCACCTAATTTAGTATAGTGTAGACTGTATTGAGACCAGTCTAGTATTGTCTTTCTCATCCGCTCTTAGAACTTGAGCTGCAGGAACTTTACTTGATCCAAATTTTGTCACCTTTCGAATAAGTTCACATGTTAGTATTCGGAATACAAACGAAGGATAGCTGCACCTAATTCAGTATAGTGTAGACTGTATTGAGACCAGTCTAGTATTGTCTTTCTCATCCGCTAGGCTATCTTAGAACTTGAGCTGCAGGAACTTTACTAGATCCAACTTTTGTCACTTTTGGAATAAGTTCACATGTTAGTATTCGGAATACAGACGAAGGATAGCTGCACCTAATTTAGTATAGTGTAGACTGTATTGAGACCAGTCTAGTATTGTCTTTCTCATCCGCTAGGCTATCTTAGAACTTGAGCTGCAGGAACTTTACTTGATCCAAATTTTGTCACCTTTCGAATAAGTTCACATGTTAGTATTCGGAATACAAACGAAGGATAGCTGCACCTAATTCAGTATAGTGTAGACTGTATTGAGACCAGTCTAGTATTGTCTTTCTCATCCGCTCTTAGAACTTGAGCTGCAGGAACTTTACTTGATCCAACTTTTGTCACCTTTCGAATAAGTTCACATGTTAGTATTCGGAATACAGACGAAGGATAGCTGCACCTAATTTAGTATAGTGTAGACTGTATTGAGACCAGTCTAGTATTGTCTTTCTCATCCACTAGGCTATCTTAGAACTTGAGCTGCAGGAACTTTACTTGATCCAAATTTTGTGACCTTTCGAATAAGTTCACATGTTAGTATTCGGAATACAAACGAAGGATAGCTGCACCTAATTCAGTATAGTGTAGACTGTATTGAGACCAGTCTAGTATTGTCTTTCTCATCCGCTCTTAGAACTTGAGCTGCAGGAACTTTACTTGATCCAACTTTTGTCACCTTTCGAATAAGTTCACATGTTAGTATTCGGAATACAGACGAAGGATAGCTGCACCTAATTTAGTATAGTGTAGACTGTATTGAGACCAGTCTAGTATTGTCTTTCTCATCCACTAGGCTATCTTAGAACTTGAGCTGCAGGAACTTTACTTGATCCAAATTTTGTGACCTTTCGAATAAGTTCACATGTTAGTATACGGAATACAAACGAAGGATAGCTGCACCTAATTCAGTATAATGTAGACTGTATTGAGACCAGTCTAGTATTGTCTTTCTCATCCGCTAGGCTATCTTAGAACTTGAGCTGCAAGAACTTAACTAGATGAAACTTTTTTTTCACACGTTATTATCCGAAAAACGAACGAAGGACAACTACATGATTATATATCTCTTATTGAATGTATCAGTATCGAAACCAGTCTAATATTGTCTTTTTTGTTTGCTATAGCTAGAGATAACTCGTGATGGCATGACATTAATTGAAAGCTGATCAGTCTCGTGGTTTTCTCTTGCTAAACTTCCTAAAACGTGAGCTGCAGTAGCTTATCTTATTCCTACCATTAAACAGTTTATATGAAAGGGGATTAATTTTCGAACAGAATGAGCTTAGCCAGTCAAGATATAATACATCAGAGCATACATTGAGGGGAGTCCAATGTTGTACTTGCTAAAACGTGAGCTAGCAACAGCAGCCCTATGGTTCTGCTATTTCTTGTAATTCTGACAGTCAGTTTGCACATTATTTCTAAAATTGTTTTTTTCCAGGCAGATGGTCGACTTGGTGTTTCACAAGAGATGATGAAGACAATGATGGTATATTTGAGTATGTACAGTTACACACAATAAAGAATAAAGTGTTTGAAGCATTTATATATGTACATTTAATAAACAAGTATCTATATAAACCTATAAAACATGAATCTAAATAGCGTTCGAACCTTCCATAGGCGAAAACACCGATTCCTTTTGTGGAAATCCGCTGCCATCCTATAAACAAACAATTGACTTTTAATAGTGCTCGCTTGCTTTTTCATATCTTCCCTCTCTACTCTGAATAAAACCATACCACTTGTTCCATGGTTGGAAGGACATCGATACCTCCTACTTGTACGTTGAGCATTTATATATGATGAGGTGCTTAGAATATGGCTGATGGATGTCGCTAGTACTAAGCCAATAGCTGAACTTGGGTTGGTACAGCTCACGTTCTGAGAAAGATTAGTGGAAACCAACATTTCTTATAAGCTAAGTTTTCGAAACATTACAAGAAATAGTGACAGAAAAAAGGTTCAACTACGGCTGCTGCAGCTCACGTTCTAGTCAAAACTACATCCAATACTATGTAGCTATCCTTCGTTTGTTTTCCGAATACTAACATGTGAACTTATTCCAAAAGTGACAAAAGTTGGATCTAGTAAAGTTCCTGCAGCTCAAGTTCTAAGATAGCCTAGCGGATGAGAAAGACAATACTAGACTGGTCTCAATACAGTCTACACTATACTGAATTAGGTGCAGCTATCCTTCGTTTGTATTCCGAATACTAACATGTGAACTTATTCGAAAGGTGACAAAATTTGGATCAAGTAAAGTTCCTGCAGCTCAAGTTCTAAGAGCGGATGAGAAAGACAATACTAGACTGGTCTCAATACAGTCTACACTATACTAAATTAGGTGCAGCTATCCTTCGTTTGTATTCCGAATACTAACATGTGAACTTATTCGAAAGGTGACAAAAGTTGGATCAAGTAAAGTTCCTGCAGCTCAAGTTCTAAGAGCGGATGAGAAAGACAATACTAGACTGGTCTCAATACAGTCTACACTATACTGAACTAGGTGCAGCTATCCTTCGTTTGTATTCCGAATACTAACATGTGAACTTATTCGAAAGGTGACAAAAGTTGGATCAAGTAAAGTTCCTGCAGCTCAAGTTCTAAGAGCGGATGAGAAAGACAATACTAGACTGGTCTCAATACAGTCTACACTATACTAAATTAGGTGCAGCTATCCTTCGTTTGTATTCCGAATACTAACATGTGAACTTATTCGAAAGGTGACAAAAGTTGGATCAAGTAAAGTTCCTGCAGCTCAAGTTCTAAGAGCGGATGAGAAAGACAATACTAGACTGGTCTCAATACAGTCTACACTATACTAAATTAGGTGCAGCTATCCTTCGTTTGTATTCCGAATACTAACATGTGAACTTATTCGAAAGGTGACAAAAGTTGGATCAAGTAAAGTTCCTGCAGCTCAAGTTCTAAGAGCGGATGAGAAAGACAATACTAGACTGGTCTCAATACAGTCTACACTATACTGAACTAGGTGCAGCTATCCTTCGTTTGTATTCCGAATACTAACATGTGAACTTATTCCAGAAATTAAAAAAAATCAGGGCGAAAACTGCTGCAGCTCAAGTTCTCCTGAACAAGACTAGGTAATGAAAAACCCACTTTTAGATTTCTTCTCTTATATTAAACGCAAACACACTTCATATAAGCACAATAATAGCTGACCTAAAAGTTGTCCAATTTCCATCCTTCACTTATCCGCAGCTTTCTTCACGGAGCTCGGAGCATCTCAATCTAGAACTGAAACCAACGAAGATATTCACAGCACGATGAATTGAGAGAATATATTGAAACTTCAGCGATAAAAATGTCTACATAGGAATATGAGAGATAAAAATCAATCACGTGAACCAAGTTCATAGAAATGACAGTAAGTTTCTTCCAGTGAACTGAAAGTATGTTCATCTTGGTTCAACAGATCATTTGAATGGTAATTCAATATATGGAGCAAGAAAACGAGATAACATGTCTATCTTGGAATTTGAGTTTCCGAATTTTAAAAGTAGCAGCAAATTCCAAAACGATGCATAGCCATCTTCATTCGATCGGAATGTTCATAACATATATGCTCGATTACTTTCTCACGATACTAGATATCGACTTGTACCTATTTTAAATGAAGGTAAACAACAATTCAGTGTCTGAACAAGTAACATCACAAATGTAGAAAATTGGATTTTAGTCGTCAATTATATTGGTCGATGATATGGACTGTATGCCAATCATCTCACCCCAAATTCTACTGGGTGTACAAAATCAAAGTATATACGAATAAAAACATATAAATAAAGTTCATACATGATAATAAAGAAGATAAATAAAGAAAACCTCAATGGAGGAGCACTATCAGTTTCTTCCGTCTCGGGACCCAAAAGTGGTTAGGTTTACACGGTGGTTAGGTTTAAACTTTGGTTAGGTTTACTATTTGCCCGACCCCGTTGATGGAAAAGCTCTGTAAATTTTATAAAATAAAACTAAATTTAGTTTATATAATTATTTTCTTCAATTTCTACCATTATTTTTGCATGATTCGGTCATACACACTCTAGTTTCGTACTGGAGTTGAAGGGAGATCGTAATAATTAAATTATTGCTTTCTGTCTTTAGGTTTATTGTTTAAGTTTGCGGATTAGAAAATCCTTTAAATCTTTGATATGCGGTGTCCGTAGGTCTTCGCCGTGCGTGACTAAAAAACGTATAAATCATATTTTGGTGAGTCAGAAAGTAGTTAGACTCATATAAGAAAGATCAATTAGTAGAAGTACTGTGGCCGTATTCACCAATGCCCCGGGAAGGTAAAAAAAAGCTTTCCGCGCCTCTGGACCCTCCTCACCAGCACACTATTTTCGTGCTCCTCTTCCCGCGGAAAGGCATTTTACCTTCCCGAGGATTGGTGAATACGGCCACTGATAACACTGTAGATTGCCCAATAAAATTTACATATTTTATTTAAAAGGAAACATAGGCCCAAAATACTCAAGGTCGATAACATTGTTCTTTTTAAGAGTAAACATTCAAGGTACGGGATTATATAGTAGCTGTTGATTATTTTGTATAATCTTATAATAGCTTTCAGTTCTTTTGCACATTTTCGAAACATCGAAACTCATTCTCATTCAATTCGTCTTAGTTCGTGTTTTTGCTATCTTCACCTCTCCACCGTTTCCGTGGTTGTACTTTCACGAGGAAACTAAACATCCAATTTGAAACAAACCATTCCTTATAATATTCTGTTTACTTTTCGAATTCTTGAGGTCGTTTTCGAATTCTCGAGGTCGGATTTAGCACGTAGCTCATCCTTATAAAGTTCACGATTCTTAAAGATGGCCTGACAGGAACCAGATCTCGCTTCTTACGCTCCACGGTTAATTCACTCGCTCCAACGCGAATACGCTCCAAAAACGAATTTTTCGAATCTCCGCTAATGATTTGTGATTAAATGATGCACAAAATATCAATAAATTGGTTTTCGTTGCGAATTGTCTGCACGCAGTCTGCGTGTATTTATACTACACCAGTGCACATGAATTTACATGTACACCATAATATCGTGTGAAAAAGCAACTACTTAGTATGAATATTCCGTGCCTATGCGGGTAATCATTACGGACATGATAGGAAACTGTTCTCTCCCCAAATTTTCCATAACTATCCACACTTTGCGATCCATAGTGAACTTTTGCACTGCACTCAAACAATAAAGTCAACTGCAGCTGCAGCGAAGAAATTCTGCATAATGAATTGCAGCGAATAAATTTTTCATTATGAATGGGTGAAGTTACTCGATACCATTTAAAATACAAAGCTCAAAGCTGCTTGTTGATTCCTATGGTTCATGGTTGCAACAAACACGCGTTAAGATTTCCTCATATGTGTCGGAATGAAAACGGCGTTTTTACTCCAAACATCTGATTATATTATTTTATTTCGTTGCACTAAGCGAAAATTCTCGAAACTGTTTCGAAAAATTAACGAGCCCATATGTTTTTAGCAACCGTAATAGTCATGAAACACAGTAATTGTCTTGTTATATATTGTTGGTTTTCTTCTTAGACCGAACACGAGGTGATATGATGTTTTATTTAGTGTTGATCGTGTTGCACCTCGTGTTTGGTCTAACAAAAAAACCAACAATACATTACAAAAAAATGCCGGGGTTCAAAGACGGTAGGACATGAAGAATGGTTTGTTATAGGTTCGCCTGCCGAGAACCTTCCCACGTCCAATCGACTACCTGACGGTACGGCGTACTTAGGGCAGCGTGCCTAATCCTTCGCCTTCAACCAGTTCGCAGAAGAGAAAGCTGCTCTGGTAAAGGTAAGTAGCGCACTTTTCATCTAAAAGGTCTTAGTTTCATTTTGTTATTATTAAACGCCGAGGGGACGGTCTTGAATGCGACAGTCGCAGCCTTTCTAGCCGCGCGAGATGTGCGTCCCAAGCAGACAGCAACCAACCGATAACTTGGCTGGTTGCTGTCTGCTTCTATGTTATTGATGCGGAATCATGTAGTGTCACGTTAGATTTGTTTTTGTAGAAAGGTGAAAGGTCACCCCTCACTCGTGTGTCCTTGGATCCTTATGTTATAAAAGGTATAGGTGAGTAATAGGTAGTACTGATTAGTTAGTTCGAGTGAGATGATCTTGTGTGGGATGAACCTACATTCATGATTCAGGCACACTCATCCGATTCTACGAGCTTGCTGCCATCGGATGGTACGCCGAAAAGGACTTCCTTCGGATTGATTGATCTTAAAAAGCGAATGAGATTGTAAGTTTTATTTCTTTGCACAGATGTCACTACCATCTTGGTGAATGCGACTGATACCACTAGGTATGTGTCTGGTCTGCCAACTGATGCTCACTTTTGCCCGATTTCGACCAAGGGTATGCTCACTCACAGATTCTAAACAAAATCGTGTCTTTCAATGACATATGCTTACTTTTTGGAAATGCTCTTGCTTACTTTTTCCGATCTGATGGGAACATTTTTAATGTATTTACATGAAAGATCATCTCGTTTACACGAAAGGTCATCTCTCTCGCTTAGTTGATTTTTCTGCGTTTCACCACTTTCGCTGCTCAAAGAAATAGGAACACCTCAAACTGGGCCCACGGGACAGTTAAAGAAGGACGATTATGTGGTCCAATACCAACGCTTCAGTCCTTTAAACTGAAATACGTTTTTCAATTGCAGTTTAAAGGACCGTTAACACGGCTTTGGTCCACATAATCATCCTGCTTCAACCATAATTATTTGCAGATTATCTGGTAGACGTTAACGGCGACACGCCAATCTTCTCTGCCGATTGCGCACGATTTTCTACGTGTTTGCGCGCAAGGAACGGGCGTTGCGGAAACAATGTCACAAGACGTTGTCTCATCACTCGAGCAAGGATGACAATACAGTTCACGGTTGGTTTTTGGTTAAATTCTCGAAATGATTTCTACAGAAGAATCGAGCTAGAGAGAGTTTTGAGTTGGGTTTGTTACCCAACACTAACAATTTATTCGAAATTCAATTATTTAATTCGAAAATTGAAGTACCCAGCATGATCTTTCCCTAACGATGGTTTTTTAAATCATAACTTAACAACTAAGTAACCACTGAATCTGATCCTGAAAGCTCAATCTGGTTCTAGGCGCAATGAGGAATAGAAACCTTCTGTCTTGTTGTTGACCTGTAAAATGAACTCCATATTAACTCATTTTCTGTGGAAATGACCAGCAGAATCGTTCATCTAACTAACTTTTGAAATTTATTTAAGTTAACGCTTGCTACTTGCGTTCTCCGCACTTCACCAAGTATGTTGTTTACAATCAAGATAGTTTATACTGAATATTGAACACGTGTGTTTGAGTGTCTCACACGTGTTTCCAAATGGAATCAAAATGGCGCACGATCAATTTATATTATCCAAGCATAGCATTTATTGGGCCGCTAGGACTAGATGTGTAATTGTCGGCACGCTGTTAACTGTTCAGGCTGGCTGTAAGTAACTGTCTGAACGATTTGCCAACTAAGTGTAGTTGTCTCCGTGCAGACAGGCCTGCTCCCAACATGAACATTCATAGTTTTGACAGAGGGAGAGAGAAAACAAGTTGTAGATTCGCCGAAAACCAATTCGCCACTACTTTTGTCGTGTTTTGTAGGTCCGCATGCATTCATAATTAAAAGTCGTTAAAGTAAAAATCATTTTAAAGTGGGAGTCATTAGAAAGTGAAAGTCATAAGGTACAGAAACAGTCGAGAATCAGAAATAAAGTTTCTAAATTTTTTTGTTGATTTTCTTTTCTTCAAATCCTGACTAAAAGTGAATCAATGACTTTTACTTTTAGATGACTTTTACTCTGATGACATCAATTTTCAATGACGCATTCCTGGTACCTTTCCTTTTTCCTTTATTAGTTTTCTTTTTCAGAAGTCGGTGTACGCTCATCTGAATCTGTTCACCTTCGACGGCATCGGAAGATTCTTCGTCGCCGAGGCCTGGATTCCCCTGAAACACATGGATGACGTGAAACAGGCACCCGAGAGAGGAGCGGTACGTCAATCCATTCATTTTCTATATGTCCACTCTCAGACGTGCTTGGTTGTGCTACAATATCTTAATGTATTTTACTATATTCTACTGTAATACAGCATGGTGGGAATCGATTTTTTGCCGTCTCGACCAAGATATAGTCCCGGTCAATCCCACTGAGACTTGGCAGCGTGCCAATGAATATTCAAGGCTGTTTTTCACCCTATTGAAGTTTTCCGAAAAACCCCAAATCCCTGTCAGAGGTTGTTCAGTTCCATAAGAACATGTGATTGGAAAAATATTCAGAACAGTCATGCTTGCTTTGAGAAATGGTCATCCGAAAATCTTGGCGCTATGCCAACGAGTCTCAGTGGGAATCAAACGAACTATATTTCTGTATTTTTCCGAACCATTGTGTTACTCAGCTGTTCCGAACCACTTTTGTAACGTCCTCGACGAGTGAACGTATATGTCTGCGGCCTCTTTGACCTGCACTCTCTAGCTTTTGTAGCTGGCCAATTGCAAGAAAATAATCGGTCTGAGACTCCCACTGAAACTCTGAAATTCAAAATTCGACATTCATTCATTCAAAATTCGAGTAAATATATTCCATGGAAAACATAGGTTTTAGAGTTTTTACTCCCTTTGTGTGACAATAATTCAATCAGCAATCAGTTGGAGGTATAGTTCTCGCAAGTCCCACTGAAAGTTTTGTAAAAAATAAGTTGTTCTATAGGAGTCTGAGTAGAAAACCTAGAGCGACATTGTTGGATTAAAAATTGAATCACCCTTTTTTTCTTCAAAATTGTTAGTCTGAACTGACCCAGTTTCGAAACCTCTCTGAAAAATAACGGAAAACATCGAAATACATTTAGTTGTAGTAGTTAGGATAGTGTCTGTTCGGCATAGCCTAAACTTAGCATATTGCACGGGCGCAGGTGATTAGCATAAAGCATATCGACTGCGCACGTGAGCGCCAGACATGTTAATGGAGTGTTGGCACGTGGAAATGAGACAAGAGGAGCTAACTCTTTAACTTACACTGACCATGGTATACGCTCTGGTCTACTCGCTCTCTCCGTTTATCTTTCATAGATAACTATTATTCAACCTATTTATATTATAATGAACTTGTATTGCTGACCTGTTATGTTCTACTATGAATACAGTTTCTATCTAACATGTCTCGCATGTGGAAAGGATATTTAGCAGATACTGATTATATTATATGATTAAAGTAGGACGATTATGTGGTTCAATAGCAACGCTTCAGTCCTTTAAACTGCAATACATTGTTCAATTGCAGTTTAAAGAACCGTTGACACGGGATTGTTGCCACATAATCGTCCTTCTTCAACTCCGCGTGACAATAGTAATAAAATTGTAATAGGCAGTTCTCCACTGACTGTCGAACCGTGTCCTGCTAAAACCGGACATACGCTGCTCTCACAACCCGCCGGCATACAGTGGCCGTATCCACCAATAGTTTTTCCTCTCCCGGGAGCGTTTTTAGGCTCCCGGGAGAGCAAATTTGGTTGAAATTTCGGCTCCCGGAAGCCAAAAATGCTCCCGGGAGAGGGAGAAATTATTGGTGGATACGGCCACAGGTGTCGCACAATAGTGCGCAAAGCGATAAACGCTGGACGGGGCTGAGGCTTCGGGATCAAGCATACCTACTTATTCTCACGTGGAACATGTTCAACACAGCAGAACTTAGAAACGTGCAATGGCAACGTGCACGATGCCCCATTTGAAAACAGTTACTTCCAGTATAGTTGCTGTCACACTCAACATCAAGTAACACTTGGTAGTACTTTGCTTTTCGTGTGTTGCACACGTTGCACGTGTCTTTTTCGACCGTGTTTGTTCGAGAATGGGTGTGGAAATAACAATTTCCCTTTCAGACGACTGACGAAAGAGAACAACATGACGAATCAGATGCCCAGTTGAAGACGAATTTCCTCAAACTGAAGACATAGGATCCGGTTCTCGACGAAGGACGGGTTTTTTCAAGGATAAGAGAAAGAGTGAGAGATGAGAGAGTGATAAGGGTAAATAAATGCTCCTCGCTTTTGTAGCACATGCTTTCAAGTCAGATTAGCTATTGCTCGCTTGCCCAACCGTCAATCTATAATCAAATGTAGCCAGTAGCTGACATGAAGATCAATCGATGTGGTATTTAGTTTTCCTTCTCTACTGAGCTGTTTATTTTTATTCCCTCATTTGTTGTTTTGTTCGTTTATTGATGAATTTATGTACTTCAGGTTCCCAGCGACGGTTTCGACTTGTCCCGTTCAATTCTGCCCGAAATTCGGGTCCTCGTCAGTTCTCTGCTGTTCTTTGTGGCCGTCTGCGTTCCATCCCAATTGTGAGTTTGTAGGTTGTTGTTTGTGTTGGAAATTTGTAGTTCCAACCGGCTAGAACATGTAACCATTGCGAAATTATCAGCGATATCTCTGATTTCACAGGTGTACACCCCCCCAGGGTTCCCAACGGCGGTGAAATCTTGAGACCTCCATTTTCATCTGGTCATCCATCTAAATCGCGATGTTTTTACTCAGATAAATTACGGATAGTTTGGTTTGAACCACTACTATTCCACTAATATTTTGTGTTGATTATTGATTTCCAGAAAACCAGCGCGAACTCCGAATGATTCCGTGCAATAAGTTCGTGGAATAGAGGGAGATGGAGTACTGGAAACCAGGTAGAGTTAGCACATTACAAGTCCACGTGGACCGATTTTGAGTCCGTTAAAGGGGGGCCGCATTGAATGTTCCAATAAAAGATCGAACTGAGACAGTTTGATATATATCCTTTTCTTACTGGAATGTCCAATTCAAAGTTCCATTTTCAAAATTTCACCAATTTTTTGCTTACTGTCAGAGACGCAGCGGATGATTTGGAGTGAATGAATATTGATTGCGCGCACTTCTCTGACTCTCGTGCCTTTTCGGCTAACGCCGTTAGCCAAATTCGGCATTCAATGCAGCCCCCCTTTAACGACAAGGTCGTTCTGATTTCTGATATCAAAATGAATGGGTATTACAAACAGTAGTTAAAAAGGTATTGTGAGAAAAATATTAGCATTTTGAAAGATTTAGACTGTGTGGTGGGGTTACCTACATACATTGATTGATGAACGTGACGAATAGAATATATGAATAGAGCCTTATCTAAACTGTGTGGCGACATATTACCGTATTTGGTGGACTTTGATATTTGGCGAAACCATATTTTCTCTGTAAATTCCCCTTTTCGATTTTTTCACCTGAGTGTGACTATTGATTCAAATGAATGGAATTTTAATTATTGAATAATAATAATAATAATGATAATTGTTTTGCAGCCGTTTCTGCTAAATTCGGTGTACTTCCTGGCCTTTCTGTTCACAGCCACCTGGTGGGGATTGTACCAGCCAATTCGACATTCCGCCTACAATGTCATCAAAAAGGTGAGCTATAAAGATGTAGGGGGTGATAATAATAATAATATGAAGTTCATTCGCATTAGAATCCTAACACGAAAAAAAATGAAGTACAAATATATCAACCTATGACGAATACGAATCCTTGGTTGCGGGTCAAAGACGCAATCAACTGACTACTCTAGGGAGCGTTTAAATAGAAAACTATTCGCAAATCGAAGTGTGGAAATCATGAAGACGAGCAGAAAGCAAATAGGCACAAAGCCGGCCGTGAGTGAGACGAGAAATGAACTTTTAATGAATCATGGGTAGAACTTATTGATTCACAGGGAGTGACCAAATTTCGTTGTAGTTCGATCTCCGATACTGCAACGGGATCAAACTACAAACACAGCTCATCCGGAGAGAGCGGACCCTACAATTGTCTAGTTTACTTATAATTACTTTGACGTGGAACCAGTAAAGTCGGTGCTTGCTTGTTAGGTTGAAAAATGGGTTGATAATGAAAATCTATAAAGTTGTTCGTTTTTGCGAGGTTTTACTTTGATTGTTGATCTCTTCTATATACTGGGACATGGAAGTCCCGTTTAATTTGTATTTCTTGCAACTGTAATTCAAATATAGAGAGAACATATATTGCAGGGTCTACTTCTGTTCGCTGGTCTCCATATTTTTATCATCTACACGTATCAGATTGATCTCATACAAGCGTGGATTCCGTCAAGTAGTCTTGCTGCTAGGTATGTTGTGTCTCGTTATGGAATAACTGGATATTTGTAAACTATATTCATTTCGGTCTTGTTCATAACGTTCAACATGGTTTTTTTCGGAAGCAGATTCAGTTCACTGCTAATTTCGTCAATTTTCAACTCGCGACCCCTACTTCTCACATGTCTTTCACCCTTGGCGGCGTGGTTGATCGTAATGAAAAAATCGTTTTCTCGCCAAAAAACATAGCCTGTTCTCTAATTTTTACGTTTTCTCGCCGAAAAACATAGCCTGTTCTCTAATTTTTACGTTTTCTCGCCGAAAAAACATAGCCTGTTCTCTAATTTTTATGGATGTTCGGACTACCTTACTCGAGTATGTCAGTATCACAGTGGAGACAGTGGAGAGGAAATATTGGGTCGGGGCTAAAATGTGACAGCGTGGGCGTGAAAAACATATCTTTCGACTGATGGTATCTGTGGTCTACATTACTCACAATCGCAATATGAGACACGATCGATAGTCATGAATTGTACGGTGGTGCCGAACTGTTCTGTTCTATGTATCGTATAGCTTACAATTAATAATTCATGTCTGAGTTTTTGGTATATTGCTCTATCTAAGAGTAACAGCAGTATGCTATTCATACATCATTTGAGTTGTCCAAATAGCCAAAAAGATAACAATTGCCCATTTTAACCAAAAAATCAAGAGATGTAACATTCCTAAATCGAAACCAGCAGCTCTTAGTAGAATGTTCACGCCTTACCGATGTGGGTTGGTATAATTAAGTGTATCTGCAGTACATAATGTCATTTATAGATTGGGAGAAAGTAAATAATTCCGCCTCATTGCCTTCTGAGTGCCTGATCTCCTGTGTCCACTATCCACTTTGTACGTTGTAGTGCTGATTGGAAGTTGTTTGAGCATTAGTCAAATGTAGACATATAACATTATGTGGTTTGAAATATAAGAAAACTGCCTCACGTGAGATTCGAGCCAGCGATCTGTAGATTATTGGAAATTACTACCACGTCTGGTTGCTAGTGAATGATGAAACATTTTTTTGCCAGGGCGACAAACTGGAAAAGAACGTGTTCATCGTCTTCTATAAGGGAGAAAGACTTCAGTCGATTGTGGAAAAAGTCTGCGACGGATTCATGACGAAACTCTCCACGCACGGTCCAGGTACCGAATGGTCGTGATAAATCTTACGTGTAGTTTACGTCATACTTGATTGTCTCTAATTCTCACCGAACGTGCGATCTCTAATTGGTCTCTGACCGAATTTATGGCTACAAATTTCTTCCTAAACTGACCAAACTAGGTGTGGAGCTGCAAACTATATGATTTCGTGAAATCAAAAGTTCACTAGTTTCAGAGGCGTACTACTAGTTTTGCGATGAATACGAGTAATGTAGGTTGATTGAATCGAGGGTGTTTATTCGTTACATTGCATTTCAAAGCAATTATCCGCCTACATTTTACAGTGAAGAACTTGACCGACTCTTCTATTAGAATATTAGAATGGATTATTATAATTGTGTCTCTTCAGAGAAATAAACATTATTCATGTCAATATTACTATTATTAGTACTATTAGTGTTATTATCGATTGCAGGAGCGTCAGTCTGCGCGCGTGGACGTGCGCGCGCGCGTTCAGGACCTGCAGACGGTACTTGGACAGACGAGAGAACACAGATATCGCGTACTGCAGGCAGCCGCCAACAACCATCATCAATGGCTGACACAGGTAGGTCAAATGGAGAATCAATAAATCGATAGTAGATCGAATGGGCAATCGATGAATATATACTAGATCAAATAGGAAATCTATAAATCTATAGTAGAGCAAGTGGGCAATCGATCAATCGATGGTGGATCAAGTGGTACTAGTTCTTGTGCGTAGTGTCGGGTAACATTTTATCTTTTGGCTACTCGATACTTGTTATCTCACAGTTGTAGGGCCACGGTCTCATCATGTTCCTCGCGGGACTCTGGTTCGTGCTCCGGGAGAAGAATCTGCAGGCCAGAAACATCAAGGATGAGGTAATAACAATTGGGTTACTGTAACTATCGTTTTGCGCTGTATATAAAAGATGAGGTAATAACAACTGGGTTACTGTAACTATCGTTCTGCGCTGTATATAAAGGATGAGGTAATAACACTTGGGTTACTGTAACTATCGTTTTGCGCTGTATATAAAGGAGGAGGTAATAACAACTGGGTTACTGTAACTATCGTTCTGCGCTGTATATAAAGGATGAGGTAATAACAATTGGGTTACTGTAACTATCGTTTTGCGCTGTATATAAAAGATGAGGTAATAACAACTGGGTTACTGTAACTATCGTTTTGCGCTGTATATAAAGGATGAGGTAATAACAATTGGGTTACTGTAACTATCGTTTTGCGCTGTATATAAAAGATGAGGTAATAACAACTGGGTTACTGTAACTATCGTTTTGCGCTGTATATAAAGGATGAGGTAATAACAATTGGGTTACTGTAACTATCGTTTTGCGCTGTATATAAAGGAGGAGGTAATAACAACTGGGTTACTGTAACTATCGTTCTGCGCTGTATATAAAGGATGAGGTAATAACAATTGGGTTACTGTAACTATCGTTTTGCGCTGTATATAAAAGATGAGGTAATAACAACTGGGTTACTGTAACTATCGTTTTGCGCTGTATATAAAGGATGAGGTAATAACAATTGGGTTACTGTAACTATCGTTTTGCGCTGTATATAAAGGAGGAGGTAATAACAACTGGGTTACTGTAACTATCGTTCTGCGCTGTATATAAAGGATGAGGTAATAACAATTGGGTTACTGTAACTATCGTTTTGCGCTGTATATAAAGGAGGAGGTAATAACAACTGGGTTACTGTAACTATCGTTCTGCGCTGTATATAAAGGATGAGGTAATAACAATTGGGTTACTGTAACTATCGTTTTGCGCTGTATATAAAAGATGAGGTAATAACAACTGGGTTACTGTAACTATCGTTTTGCGCTGTATATAAAGGATGAGGTAATAACAATTGGGTTACTGTAACTATCGTTTTGCGCTGTATTTAAAGGATGAGGTAATAACAATTGGGTTACTGTAACTATCGTTTCGGGTTGTGTATAAAGAATGAGGTAATAACAATTGGGTTACTGTAACTATCGTTTTGCGCTGTATATAAAGGATGAGGTAATAACAATTGGGTTACAGTAACTATCGTTTTGCGCTGTATATAAAGGATGAGGTAATAACACTTGGGTTACTGTAACCATCGTTTCGGGTTGTGTATAAAGAATGAGGTAATAACAATTGGGTTACTGTAACTATCGTTTTGCGCTGTATATAAAGGATGAGGTAATAACAATTGGGTTACTGTAACTATCGTTTTGCGCTGTATATAAAGGATGAGGTAATAACACTTGGGTTACTGTAACTATCGTTTCGGGTTGTGTATAAAGAATGAGGTAATAACAATTGGGTTACTGTAACTATCGTTTTGCGCTGTATATAAAGGATGAGGTAATAACAATTGGGTTACTGTAACTATCGTTTTGCGCTGTATATAAAGGATGAGGTAATAACAACTGGGTTACTGTAACTATCGTTTTTCGCTGTATATAAAGGATGAGGTAATAACAATTGGGTTACTGTAACTATCGTTTTGCGCTGTATATAAAGAATGAGGTAATAACAATTGGGTTACTGTAACTATCGTTTTGCGCTGTATATAAAGGATGAGGTAATAACAATTGGGTTACTGTAACTATCGTTTTGCGCTGTATATAAAGGATGAGGTAATAACACTTGGGTTACTGTAACCATCGTTTCGGGTTGTGTATAAAGAATGAGGTAATAACAATTGGGTTACTGTAACTATCGTTTTGCGCTGTATATAAAGGATGAGGTAATAACAATTGGGTTACTGTAACTATCGTTTTGCGCTGTATATAAAGGATTAGGTAATAACACTTGGGTTACTGTAACTATCGTTTTGCGCTGTATATAAAGGATGAGGTAATAACAATTGGGTTACTGTAACTATCGTTTTGCGCTGTATATAAAGGATGAGGTAATAACACTTGGGTTACTGTAACTATCGTTTCGGGTTGTGTATAAAGAATGAGGTAATAACAATTGGGTTACTGTAACTATCGTTTTGCGCTGTATATAAAGGATGAGGTAATAACAATTGGGTTACTGTAACTATCGTTTTGCGCTGTATATAAAGGATGAGGTAATAACAATTGGGTTACTGTAACTATCGTTTTGCGCTGTATATAAAGGATGAGGTAATAACACTTGGGTTACTGTAACTATCGTTTCGGGTTGTGTATAAAGAATGAGGTAATAACAATTGGGTTACTGTAACTATCGTTTTGCGCTGTATATAAAGGATGAGGTAATAACAATTGGGTTACTGTAACTATCGTTTTGCGCTGTATATAAAGGATGAGGTAATAACAATTGGGTTACTGTAACTATCGTTTTGCGCTGTATATAAAGGATGAGGTAATAACAACTGGGTTACTGTAACTATCGTTTTTCGCTGTATATAAAGGATGAGGTAATAACAATTGGGTTACTGTAACTATCGTTTTGCGCTGTATATAAAGAATGAGGTAATAACAATTGGGTTACTGTAACTATCGTTTTGCGCTGTATATAAAGGATGAGGTAATAACAATTGGGTTACTGTAACTATCGTTTTGCGCTGTATATAAAGGATGAGGTAATAACAACTGGGTTACTGTAACTATCGTTTTGCGCTGTATATAAAGGATGAGGTAATAACAATTGGGTTACTGTAACTATCGTTTTGCGCTGTATATAAAGGATGAGGTAATAACAATTGGGTTACTGTAACTATCGTTTTGCGCTGTATATAAAGGATGAGGTAATAACAATTGGGTTACTGTAACTATCGTTTTGCGCTGTATATACTGCCAGAAACATCAAGGATGAGGTAACATTCGAATGAAATCAAGTATTGTCTGGGTTACTGTAACTCTCGTTTTGCGCTGTGAACTGTGTAAACTCTTTTGGAAGAAAATAGTTCATTGTGCATAAACAGAGTTGAGATCACAAAGGTATAAGAAGTTCTCATAATATGACGATTGACTAGTAGACAATCGAATTGTGATACGTGACTGTCTTATGAATTTCTGCTAAAGAACGTATTTTCATATTTTCCATTCGGTTTTAGAAATCCAGAAAATCATTTAAATGTAAAAACGTTCTTCAAGTCCCAATAAACTTCACCAAATTCGTCCAAATACCTCACCAAACTGGTTTCATTTGCAGATTTTCGGTATGTTCTTCGGAGGTCGCTACATCATTCTGCTGATGGGGCTGTTCTCCATCCACGCGGGGATCATCTACAACGACGTGTTCGCCAAGTCGTTCAACATCTTCGGATCCGCATGGCTCAACCCGTATGAGTAAGTTATTGTGCTTATTAAACTAGCGAAATGTTATTGTCAAAAGTTCATTTCTCGTCTCACTCACGGCCGGCTTTGTGCCTATTTTCTCTCTGCTCGTCTTCATGATTTCCACACTTCGATTTGCGAATAGTTGATAGAAGTTCTTCATTATTGACACCCATGTCAGGTTCTCCCCAGTTTTATGTTGCAATGTTTATCACGCCCATGTTCCAGACTTCCCTTCTGGCGCTAAATCACTCTAATCGATAGTGGCTCTCCACAGATGACCCATAACCGATGATTTTGCCTGTGTTTTTATGCTAACCGATGATTTTGCCTGTTGTTGTTTGGTTAGTCAAATAAATCTTTATAGTTTTACTTGTTCTGTTCTCATCTTCGACTGGGGTATTCTCCCTTCATCATCTATTGTATTCATATATGTCATTTTGAACCTGGTATTTCGTTTTTCGTCGTTATGGAGTTCATTCTTGAAATGTCATAAGATACACATGCTATATGCTTAATATAATTTGTAGAATTGAGTTTGGAGTGGAGTAGAGTTTGTTATGCATACAGGCTATAACCACTGTAACTATTGATTTATAGGTAATGGATTATTTGAAGCAGCTGACTTCTACTAAAAGTTTCGGAGAGGAACAATGGATGTTGGAGTCTCTATCTCAGGTTCAGGTATGTTTTGTTTAATTAATTCACTGTCATCAGAACAAACTCAATAACCTAACTCTTGTCGTTCAATTTTTTTTCCGTAGAAAAGCTAAACAAATGTGAACACAACCTCATCGAGCAGTCAAACACCTTCTGCGCACAATGATGAATATTTGAGGTTCATCAGTGCAACTATGCGGATGGGGTTCCAAACTACCACGGGGAGTGTGAAAGTACGGTTTGGGCCAAAGTAAAACTTTCCCAAGCTTTCTTTCTATCGAGTGGGCGACGATTCGCTAAAACACTTCGGGCTCATGTCTTGTATAAAAAAGTATGAGTAATTTTCTTTCAAATTCGACCAATCATATTTTATCCATACAGTATCTATCGTGAAGTTATAAACTATCAGTTGAAGTTCTTACTTGAGTAATAGATGGCAGCTTAACGCATTTTAGCTGAATCGTCGCCCGCTGAATCGTTCTATCGTTCCAAAATCATTATACATTCTGTTTATGAGGAAGTTGAGAGAGGAGTACAATAGTTTTGTTGGTTGCCTGAGGAACCAACAAATTATTCGCTGTATCCTTGTTTTTCAGAAAATTGATCAGTCGTTTGACTTCTACTTCACGATTCTGCCGGTCACCTTGCATTTAATCAAGTGCAATGTTTGGAGGACAAGGTTAGCCGCTGTCCTGTTGGTGCCCAATCTTGTGGAATCTGCGGTACGTTTATTCTACTTATTCCCTAATGTTAAAGTATTTGTTCTTGTGTGGAAGCCTGCCTAACAAATTTCAAGAACATGACACATAAAGAGAAATACTTTGGTGAAAACTAAACAAAGATGGATTTAGGTACTTCGAGAGGAGAAGTGAACTAGATGGAAGTTCTGAGAGCTGTTTTTCATATTACAATAATGATTGAATTATTCTCTTGAACAAAGTAGTGTTTCCACGTTTCCAGAAGTTGACCGTGACTGCCTTCCGCGATTCCCTCCTCATTCCCCTGTTATCTTTGACGATATTCGATCCAGGTATTGTTTTAAACAAACAGATTGTTAATATGTATGATACTTTCCTAAGCAAACCGATTGTTGGTATTAATGCTATTTTCAGTCACATTAACACGTACAATTTGATTAGTTTCGGTCTACACGGTGCGCATGAAGTCATCGAAAGTGTGGCCGGAATTGATAGGTCTGTTCGGATCAGCTTGGTTTCTCGAAGACTTTCTTCCTCTGGCCACTCTGCTAATCAAGGTTCGTTACCACTTTGATGCTTTTTTAGTTGATTCGAGATGCGCAAATTGTACGGATCAACATGGTTTCTGATATTTGTGATGTTGATTGAAATGTTTTCCACGGGTCTACCACACGAGCCGTTCACAGACACCCTTGTAAATACCTTTGAAATCCACAAACAATGCACGGAATTAAAATATAAACATAAAACCTAACAAGTTAGAAGATTGAAGGTTGTTGATGGTATGATAAAAAACATCAACAAGTATCTAGCAGCTTTCGCTAACATCATTCCTAATTCCAGTCTACGAAATTTGGTTTTAAATTGTGGAAATAGTTCAATATACTACACGTATTGCTAACTAAACGCCAAGGAGAAGCTGGTATAAGTTGTGATTGAAGAGCTTAACATATAGTACTATCAGGAACATTGTACAGTAAAATATTTTCACTACCTTTTTTGGATCTTTTGCGTACCCTGGGGAATGAGGTGGGAACTACGGGAGATTTTTATGTTTGGTTTGTGTGTGATAAGTTGAGAAGAAGGTAATCCTTCAAGAGTAGAGATGTTTCGACATGAATTATAGGGAGGTCTCAAATACGGAGCGGTATGTGCGTAACACTACAATTGTGCAAAGCACGCACTGGGGTTGAAACTTATATAGGAGTGAGTTTACTGATCGTGTGGAATAAAATCCTTCAGTCGCCGTACTTTCTAGTGGTATTAGTCAAATAGCTTGAATAGTGAATATTCAAAAGCCGCCAATTACACATGTGACCGGGTTGCTTGCGACCAAAATGCAACCGGATTGCATCTTAAATGCAACCAGTTGTTCTGTACACATATAAACGGGTTGCATTTTGCTTGCATGCAACCCGTTTGCATGTGTAAACCGCCTCAAAAAGCCTATTTCCGGGTAACTCATTCACCTACATTGATATTAGGTATTCTACATACCTGACACCCATCTGCTATAACACCTATGGCAAAAGTTAGTTAGATACAGTCGTACGAGTTTTTGGCAAATACTCATCAATGGACATTAGAGTAAGTTAATGGCAACTGATCGAAAAGAACTGTTCGTTATTCAAATTACAAAAGTATATGAAGACCACGTGGACAGTATACGAATTTCAACAGTGTAGAACGATCGCCTATACAACAATGACTCACGAAATGACTCTTAATGAAATGAACGTTGTGAAACGTGTTTTGAAACTGAAATTCATCTCGTTTTTCAGTAGCACAAACTCCGTTTCATCTGTCATCAAGTGTGGCGGCTGGTGTAACCATCGTCAAGCGAGCATTTTCGATCACCTATTTTAACTGGCGAAGTGCGGCGGTTGATGACCGCTCAAAATACTGAGCATGAGAGGACCATTTTTTTTGCCACGGCCCATTTCGACGAAGGTTCCAACAGCTGAGCTTCGTTTTTCACTGTTCCGTATTCCAACATACTGTTTTCAGGGGAAGCCTTATCTGACGCGGCTCTCCATCCTGAACATCCTGATCACAGGCTCCAAGTGCTCGGAAGAAATTGGTCTGGCACCGGGAGTGCTAGAAACAGTTGCGGAGGTAATAATTGCAAGTAACATTCTCACACGGTGTTTGAACCCTACAATGCTTCAATTGACGCGTTAGTTCAAGTGCGTCGCGATTTTAAATTTTTGCGCCTCGCGAGGCACTGACGCGTGCGGCCCGTGAGAAACAGTAAGAGAGCGAAAGAGTGTCCGCAAGTCATACGTGAAATAGTTCCGAATCGGGGCGAAAAAAGTGAGCATGAGCAGCCCCGAAAACACAAAATAATAGTAATTTACCCTACAATCTTCAACATTTACCCCAAAAACTGATCATGGCACAATCGAAATCGGGCAAAAGTGAGCATCAGCCAATATTAGAATATTTTACGTATGCCGCGAGTTGTAAAGGTTTTTAAAATCCCCAGTAGTATCCCATGCGTCGACGTCGTTGCGACCGGCCGTGTTCCAATGCATAAAAATCAACGAACGCAGAACCGTGCTCAGAATGAAAAATATTTTTCCGCACTTGCTCAGAAATATGCGTATCTGTGGAAATTCAACTGAAAAGCAACTTAACAATGAGAAAATATAATTTTTTTCACATGAAAGTAAAAGTTGCAATTCCGTTTGTTCTATCATGTGTGATGGCTCAATTGTTCAAATAATATTCTATCGTTGTGTTTCAGCTCTCAATGGACGACGTAATCAACGTGCGCATCTTCGTAGCAGACAATCTGTCCGAGTACAGGTAATCATCAGTGTTTGCGTTTTTGTACGGACACATAACCGTCATAATGATCATTATCACAGTTGAATATTTCTCTTGTCGAACACATAGGTCGTTAAGCGTTCCAAGAATATTATTGTTTTAATAATATAACAGCGCAAAGCAGATAACAATGTTATGCCAACTAGACTCAAATCTATATGTCTCTGCGTTACACAATATGAATATGCGGTCACATCCTAATCACGGGTCACATCTGTACCGGTGATCTAACTTTCATCAAAAATTCACATTTACGTAATTTGCTATCATGTGGTACGAAATTCAGGTGTCAAGAGCCACCAGACTCAGCATCGATTATTCAAGCTTGTCAAAAAGCGGTTCAATCAGTTATTGGAGCAGTTCGTAAATGCTATAAACCTAACAAACAGGTTGTAGATACGTTCCAAGATATTCTAATGCAAAATGTTTGTAATACGGTATCTAACCGATTGCATACTCTTGATCCTGATTTGGACAATTCTTATATTTTGAATACTCTTGATTTGAATGATATCACAAAGTTACAAGAGCATTTCATTATAACTTGTGTCGATAAAGCAGCGACTAACTATGCATTTACTTGTAAAGTTATACGTACGAATGATGAATGCAGAAATTGAAAGAAGCAGTGTTTCGCAGTTTTCCACTTATGAAGTTTCCAATCATACTGTTGATGATGTAATCATTAAACATTCTAAGTTTATTGAAGGCTTGAACTTCGAAAAAGTGCAAGACCCTTCAATTCCTAAGATGTATGGTATACCAAAAATGCATAAAGTTATCATGAAGTTTCGTTTCATTACTGGTGCTAAAACTAAGTAGTTTTGGCTCATGTACAAAAACATTTTATTAACTATTGCAATGTTATACACGAGAGAACCGGAGTTCGTCACTACTGGGCTGTAAACAACAGTTCACGAGTGGTGGATGACGTGACTCCCTTGCGTACCAGTAATAGTACACGTATTTATTCTGGATTTCGCTAGTTTATTTACTAATTTACCACATAGCGTGATAAAGCTGAATATGTTTCAGCTCCTTAGTGTTTGTTTCAAAAATCAAAACTATATACGTGTACAAGGTAACCATTGTAGTTACAGCGTATCTAATAATGGTACTGGTTTCTTTTTCACTTTTCAAGAAGTTTGTTATTTACTTGAGTCACTTCTAGAAAATAGTGTTGCTGTATACGGTAACAAGGTTTATAGACAAAGATGTGGTATTCCACAAGATGCCAGCTGCTCACCACAAATAGCCGACCTGACTCTTAGCTACATGGAGTACAAGTTTATCGAATCAGTTTTAGAAACACGAGGGCAACATTTCGCACGAAAGTACAATTATACATATCGATATATCGATGATCTGTTACATATTTCCGACGTATCCGATAATTTCAAAGCAGATTTAGCTCAAATCTATGACTCTTCATTGATTTTAGAAGCAACAGCGGATTTGAAAACAAATTGCGAGTTTCTCGATTTGGATATCACTGTGACAATTCCCCAGATTGAAGTATCTCTATTTAATAAGACTGATCTCTTTAAGTTTGACGTTTTAAGATATCCAAACTACTTTTCGAATATCGATAGTAGAATTGGTTTGAATACAATTACTGGCGAAATAATACGAATAACACGTGCTTGTTCAGACCATGAAGATTTCTTAGCAAGAGCAAAACAGCTTGCTAGTTTTTATTTTAAAAATGGTTGGCCTAAAATGTTGATTTTTAGACGCTTCTATAAAGTAATTGCTGATAAACCATTCATCACAAGTAAGTATGCAATTGACTTGCAATTGTTTACTAGATTATTAGATGCAGTGACATGAACTTTTGATCCAGCGAACAGTTCGATCAATAATTGTCTGTCCATTTTCTGACCCTCCTCTTGCACTCAGCTGACTCACTGGTCATCATTCTGCTCTTGTGTAAGTGTAAATGGACTCTTTTTACATCTTCTAACTCAATTTCTTAAAATAATCTCACTAGGTTAACTATAATAGGTCATCTACTGATGAGGGCATCCTGTTTGACATATGGATCGGTAATTGCCCGAAATGTCAAGGTAACTAATGTTTGTAATAGACAATCTAGGAATTTGCACAGTGCAAATAAATTTATCTCTCACTCTCTTCCCTCTATTCATTCCTCTCTCCTTTGGACTTTTTCTTTTATAAATTACTAAAGTAGCCTGATATCACCAGTTAGTTGAGCTTGTTTACACGAGCAACGTGGTTTTGTATAGTAGTTTCAACTTCCTAGTTCTCTTATAATTTAATGTTACGTAAATGCGAATTATTCTCTTTTCAGACCATTTTCCGCAGTGTGAGGCATTGTTGAAAGTCTGATGAATGACAAGGACAAAGACGTCACCCACTTCGCCCGGAAGACAATCAAAGGTAAAATTCACATTCATACCTTTTTGTAGTGTGGCCTTGCAAGTGTCTCCGTAATTCAAAATGTTTGTTCTGTAGGGAAATAAGAAGTTGCACTTGATAGTAGAATGAAAAAAGTGTTAAGAGCAGTCTGTTAATTTTCTAAGACGTTGAAGTCGTTCTCGATTAGGGATGGATTTTGCGTATGAGCAGTGGTTTTCAAACTACATCCAGTTTTTATTGAGTGTGTTCATTCAAATCGTTCTTTCATGCTTTTATACAGTTTCCATTTTCACTGAGAATATCACTGTACGATTACAAGACGTTTCGTCTGCTTTCGGCATGTAATTTTCATCGAGATAATAAGATTTCCGCTCTCGATTCTAGTTCCTGATCACAATGATTATTCCGAATGGTTTCCAATAAACCAGAAGTTGCGTAAAAATTCAGTCGTTTGGGAAATTGTAATGGGTACTGTAGGAGTCTTATAGTGAATAAGGTAAACTATGTTTTGATTGTAAAGAGTTTAAAAGCATTGCAATACTTTTACTGAATGTGGGTACTTTCAGCGACGGAGGAGCCTGAACCGCAGGAGCCCAAAGAGAAGGAGCAGGAAGTCGACGACAGAGAAGTGAGTTTTACAGCTTGTTGTAAAATTATTTCAAAGATCATCCGCTCGAAACGGCCTAATGAAAAAGATATAGGCTAGGATAGCTTACGCAATCATAACTCTGATGTTCTTGTGTTCTCAACTCTCCAGTAGAACGGTTTTTTTTTTGTCAAATAGGGTATCGTTCACGGATTTGAATGCAATAAATCACAATATGATCAATTAACGACATTATTCGAAAACACTGATTTTTTGATAGTTGTTACGGTTTGAATGTCAAGATAAGTATGGTAAACGCTGGGAAATGTTTTGTCGGCTTGCAAGATTTTTTCTTCTTACAGCATCCGGTCGAAGGCCAAATACGGTTCATCGACGAGATCAGAAAAATAAAGGAAACCAATCAGATCAAAGTGAGTTTTTTGCGAGCTTCACAGTGTCCGAAAGGAATTTGATGTATTTGACAACTATCAAAGCAATTCAAAAGTAGTATGCGCGGTTTTCAATTAAATAACAGGTTGAAGAATTGAACCTGCACAGTTACAACTGAGCTGGCAGGGACAGATATCTCATCCAGTTCAGTTAGGACCAGTTGGAAAGTAGAAACACTTCATTATTCTTAGCATATTTATAGTCATAGTCCTTTATAGAATACTTCTAGGATCAGTCCCGTGGTGCGAATTTTCCGAGATTCAATGATGCTCTTCCAAAGTGCTACCGGAGGAATCCCTGTTTTTTCTTGAGGGTGCTGATCGGCATTTACGAGAAGAGCACAACAATGCCAGAGGCCACCGCGGTAGGTTCTTCCATTTGCGATTGTTCTTGTTGTTTTTCAGATATCGAAATCGACATATGACAGCTTGCAAGACTTTTTATACTAATAACTTAGAAATAGTGTAATAATTTTCACGAAAGACGATGATGAAAATGGCAGCTGGTCCAGTGTTCTTTGCTCTTCTGATCTTCTCATTCAAAATTTGATAACAATACGATAGTTCAGATGATACAAAACGCTTCCTGGGACATCGAGAGATTGCTACTGTGTCGCGGGTTCTCACAGAAGGATTCAGATGAAATTCGAGCACAACTGTGTCCACTCGCCGACAAAAAGACGCTGATCGCCATCATGAAGTGAGTTCGATATTTTCTGTTTCATTGAACAATCGATACCGAAAAGCCACCACAACAACAAGCGTTTTTTTGTAGTATGTAAAGTGATAATAGAGATTATAGTCCGAAAGTTTCAAGAATAGTCTGGCAAAGTTCGTTTGGTAATAGTTCGGAAAGTGAATGTGTCTAAACTGTCCGGTTTACTGACTCAATCAGTGTTTCAGAACTCACAATACGGATCAATAGACATCTAACTACTAGCAAATGTGCCAATTACTGAGTTTGGAAACCCGAATTAACAGAAGACTTTTTGAATGGCTTACTAACCTAGAGATCAGTCGTATAAGTTTGTAAGTACAGAATTGTAGAGAGTAACTGAACAACACATTTCTCAAGCGTTTTGAGTATTGTATTTCTACTTGATTGTTCGGGCATTTTATTTTTTTTATATAACAGAAATGCGAGTAAAAACTATTTAGAGCATGTAAGAGAACTGGAAATTCTTCCAATAGCACCGAAACTCCGTTATTTCAACCCATGAGCTACACAACCACAAAGGCCCTTTACTGACATTTTTTCGATGTTGATTAAAAATCCTAGTTTTTCACCGTTGACTGTCTCCCTAACATTCAGTCTTCATTCGTAGTTTATAGGGGAACATTAATTTTTCACTCCCACCTTTGTGGAGATTGGAGATTTGTAGTTTGATCCCACCCCCCACCGAAGGTGGTAACATTATTCATCACCTGCAATACAAATGTGAACCACGTATATAAAACGTGCAACTTGTTGAGAACGTGGAATTCACGAACGAAAACTACGTGTAACTCGTTGATCAGATTCATAGTGCACACCATTCTTACTGAGACTCCTAGTAGTACACATTCCAATTTTACAATGTCATTTCGGAAAACCATTCGTATTATGGATATTGAAGCGAAGATAAAAACTGTTGAACTTTCTGATAAAACTTGTTCAATTTGAAACTAGTGGAAGTTGTGCAGTCTCACTGTCGGGGTGGAAACGAGAAGTATTTGCAGGCGAAGGAGGTGCTGATTCGCGAAGGCAATGTGCGGGAAGTGGTCAGTCCGGTGACTGTGTGTGGGGATATACATGGACAGTTCGGAGACCTGTTGGAGTTGTTCAAAGTTGCCGGCCCCTGTATCATCGTCAGTTACATTTTCCAGGGAGACTACGTGGACAGAGGACACGACTCGGTGGAGACAATCAGTCTACTCCTCTGTTACAAGGTATATAATCATTCTCATGTTTACTGAGACTTCTACAGTCTACTGTATACATCCCAACTCTAAATGCAAACTTCATTGTTAGAATGGAACAGAATGTTTTTTCGCAATTGAACACGTGTATTTCCACATTGGTATTTGTGGCACTCCAACTATGACCACATGGAGACATGGGAGATAAAAATAAGACGTTGAGTATAGTTCACTATCTTACGCGCTCATTGCATATTGTGCACTTTTGCAACACAATTGAAACGAAGATTGTAACGAAGGATCTGTAGAATAGGATAATAGAGATGGCACAAATAATAAATTTTTGATTTTATTGAGTGATGACAGTTTTGTCTGATTTGTAAAGCCAAATACATGGCAGGAAGTTCAGAGTTCAGTGATACAACTTGGTACCAGCCAAGTTTCTGTCATGTATCAGTAGAAACGTTACAACATTTGTTTCTGCACGCGTAGAGGGTGTGGTTTCGCAATTTCTGGCATGTTTTAACGGCAACTTCTCACTAACCCTTCTCACGCTCTATGTTCTAGTTGAACTTCCCCGAGCAAATAACCATCTTGCGAGGCAATCACGAGTCGCGATCCATCACTCAGGTGAGCTCGTCACGATAAATTAGAGCACTTGTGAATTAGTCAATTATTCAACAATTTGTAGAAAAGATGTGGATTACTTAAACTCAAATTTTTCATCAAGTGAGGTCACACACTCACAGAAGTGTAAAACTATCTCACTGGTAGTTTTTCTTTCGTCATTGAAACGATGATATGATTTAAAAAACACACATAAATCGAAAAACCTCTTTAAGTATACCGCAAAAAATACTGCTTATTTTCAACAACGGCTTTCACTAATGGTACTTTCTGGTAGATACAGTATTCTCCAGTGGAAATTTTGAACATTCTTCTCCTAGGTGTATGGATTTTACGACGAGTGTTTTCAAAAGTACGGCTCGTCGGACGTGTGGAGAAGTATCACGGATGTGTTCGACTATTTGCCCCTAATAGCTCTGGTGGGTTCAGCTTTGTTTTGGAAAATTTTTCCAATTGACCGATGTTGATGAATCACCCCCTCCCCTACTCAAAATAGATTTGGATCCACATAGGTTTATGTCGTTTCTTTCGCGCAACGAGCAAAGTCGACGCGTTGAAATGAAAATGAATACCGTTAATGCACCTCTTCTTGAAAGTGGTGTTGAAATTCACCCCTAATGATCAATTTCATAAATTATGCCTCGCCACTCACGTGCGTGAAACTGAAGTTGACATGAACAGTCGTCATCAATATAACCGACCACTCCACTTTTTCTAAAGTGTTATCAAAGGCCATTCCTCTTCGCATTTTATAGCGACACGTGCGATGAGATGTCAATTTGTAGAATACCTTTAGTTACCTATGAAATCAAAAAAAATGAATATTATCTGCATTTATTTTTGAATCGCGCGCAGCGCGAAGCGCTGTGCGAGATTTGTCTTTGGTCCGGCTAATGCGCGCCTCCGTTTTTTTTGTTTTCTCATAAAAAAGCTCAAATTCGCAAAACAAAACTTTTAATAATTCGGAAATGTTCTACAGCGGTTCCAAGTTGTGTTCCAAATTTGAACGAAATCCGTTGAGTTTGAGTCAAGTTATGACGTTTTCGCTTCATCCAGAGCGCCAACTTCCGTCGTGTTTCCTTCCTTCCGTCCGTTCTTACTTCCTTCCGGGCGTTTACACAATACTATCTAGACCGTAACTGAACCGATTTTGCTGAGTTTTGGAGTCATGATAGGATTCCTACTCAATGCCCAGCTACGCAAATTTTTTTTTGAAAAAAATCATTTCTCACCAAATTACAGCCTTTTGAATTGAAGTCTCTGCGTCTCTCCATTTAGCACGCTCTCTCGCTTTCTCTGTCAGGTCGGTTATGCAAACTGTCTTGTAACTTAGGGTAACACTGACCGATTTCGATGAAAATTCAAATATGATACCATCGTGACTTCAATTTAAGTAAAACGTATTCTATCGGTGACGTCATTTAGGATTCTGGAGACCCGATGACGTCATCTTTGAAAAGTGCAAAGTTGACGTCAAATATTTCTCCAAATGATGATAATAGTTGGCAAGTGGGTTATTAACGATGGATCTCCATCGAAAGGTGTCGTATTCCGGGATTCTGAAGGCCAGATGACGTCAAACTTGAAAAGTACGAAGTTGACGTCAAATTAATCTTCAAATGATAATAATAGTGGGCAAGTGGTTTAATAACGATAGAATTTCATCTAAACATGTCGTTATCTGAGATTCTGGAGGCCAGGGGACGTAATACTGGAAAAATGCAAAGTTGACGTCAAATATTTCTCCAAATGATGACAATAGTTGGCAAGTCGGTTATTAACGATGGCGCTACATCGGAAGGTGTCGTATTCTGGGATTCTGAAAGCCAGATGACGTCATATTCAAAAGTTTAAAGTTGACGTCAAATATGTTTTCAAATGATGATAATAGTTGGCAAGTGGGGTATTAACGGTGAAACTTTATCTAAACATGACGTATTCTGGAATTCTGAAAGCCGGATGACGTCATTTTTGAAAAGTTCAAAGTTGACGTCACACATATTTTCAAGTGTGAAAATATCTCCGAAATGGTATATTAACGATGAAACTTTATCTAAATATGACTTATTCTGGAATTCAGGAGGCCAGAATTCCGATGACGTCAACTTAAAAAAATTGACGTGAAATATGTTTTGAATGCTGAAAGTTTCTTAAAAACGATCAATTCACGATGAAACTTCATTCAAACATGACGTATTCTGGGATTCTGAAGGGCAGATAAAGTAAGTTTTTAGAACTGCAATGTTGTCGTCATTTTTTTTTCGAATGGTGGTAATACTTGACAAGTGGTTCATTAAGAAAACAATTTTATCTGCACCGTACAGATCAAACCACCTCTCTACATACCTACGGCATGTATACAAAAAGAGAAAAATTCATGAAAAAGTGGGGGCCCAACGACTGTGAGATTTGTCTTCTGCTGTGCGCCCCTTAGACAGCTACTCTCAAATGGAGCAGCTACTGCTACAAAAACCGAAAAATACTAATATACTCAAGTATAACTGTTCATTACAAACATACAAAAGTCGTAAAATATTTTCTCAAACCTGTAAACTAGAATCTACAAATCACAGATGTTAATTCAACGTAGTCAATTATAGGCTTCCTGGTTTTGTGCACAATGGTTGGCATTTCTTGTCATTACTCCAATTCTAGCTGCCGTATCGTTTTTAATGTTATTCAACAGTTGTTCTCTCTTTCGCAGCTGTGACTTGTAGATTCTAGTTTACAGGTTTGAGAAAATATTTTACGACTTTTGTATGTTTGTAATGAACAGTTATACTTGAGTATATTAGTATTTTTCGGTTTTTGTAGCAGTAGCTGCTCCATTTGAGAGTAGCTGTCTAAGGGGCGCACAGCAGAAGACAAATCTCACAGTCGTTGGGCCCCCACTTTTTCATGAATTAGGAAGTCTAATTTGAAAGAAAAAGAAGAGAAAAAAACATTAAAACAAACGTTGCTACGTTGGCCCCAGGGTACGAAAATGAAATGAGACGATACAAGTAGTTCAAAATATTCAAACTCAGTTTGACGACAAAAGTTACAAACAATGTCTAGAAAAATCTAGAAAAAAAACAACTAGCAAAAATGTACAGCTTATGAACTGTATGTTTTCAGGTAGACGGTCGAACTCTCTGTCTCCACGGGGGACTATCTCCTTCCATTTCTGTCTTGGATGATCTACGCAAGATCGATAGATTAAGAGAGGTACGAACAGTTTCAATACTCAAGACATCGAAAACTGAAAAAAAACAAGCTCAAGATTTTTTCAAGATGATGAACAATTCATCTGATTGCTATAGCAAGGAAAGTGTTTGGAAAAAGGGCACAAACGTATAATTGAATAAACAGATCAAACACAATTAATTCAGAAGTCGAAAATAGATCTAATACTCAAGCTTTTCCGAGAAAGAATTCACAGTGTATTTGTTACTATGCCGCTACATTTTTAATTTAATTCCGTTTAAGACTAGAACACTATGGTAAGTATCGAGACAAAAACAAATATGATATCACTTTCATAAAAATGACGGCAATTCTGTTCAGATTCCAAAAAAGGGTGGAATGGCGGATATTGTGTGGTCTGATCCGGTAGAAGAACTCGGTTTCAACCCATCGCCTCGGGGTTCCGGGTTCCACTTCGGCCCCGACATGACGCAGCTGTTCTGTCATTTCAATGGACTGGATCTGATTTCGCGAGCACACCAACTCGTCGATGGGGTGAGTTTTTTCGCCGGTTTTTAGGTATAGAGAAACTAGTGTTCACAATGATGTAGTTTTACTGAGAACCAAAACCACGTGAAAACACTTGTTCACTAGCCTGCTAGGAAATAGCAGCAAGCGTTGAAACACATCGGCTTGAGGTGGTCTCAGGAGGTTGGCAAGAGATCGCTACCGCGCCAGAGTTTCAAGTTCAACTATTTCCCAAGTTCGATGAGATTTTTGACAATAAAGTAAAAGTACGGTATTGAAACTCAGAACAGTCTTACGGAAAGCTCAAAAGCCGACCGCATCATTTCAATATATCATCAATTCTGGATTGTAACAATCACAAATCTAACAAAACAACGTACAACGTAAACCCTCTAACGCACGCTCTGTTACACGTTATACGTGATTATCACATTTAGGGTCCACGTAGGATTTCTATTGACTATGTTCATTCAGGGCTACCAGTACACGCACGACGCCCAGCTCATCACCATCTTTTCGGCCCCCAACTATTGTTACCGGTGTGGCAACAAGGCAGCTGTCATGACAATTGACAATTGCCAGCCGGTCAACAATCTCCTACAGTTCGACGTGGCACCCGGACAACAAGCACACAGAGAAAAACACATGCCCGACTTCTTCTAAGTCTGTCCATAACATGTGAATGAATTTTCGACGTTCTTCTTTGTTCGTTACACAAACCTCTTTCTACATAGTTTTTCAACATATTCGAGTATTCAAATAGAGATGATTAAGAGTTATCCGATTGCAACTTCCTAAGCTCATAATGAAATGGAGGCACACGTTTGAGTACACATTCAAAACCACACCGTTGTTTCTGGGTTTTTCTTAAAGAAGGTAGGACACCAATAAAGAAAATTACATGATTCTGATCAACTTTAGGTGTTGAGAAAAACGTTTTATATGAAAATGGAGAACATTTAGTGATTTACAAACAGTTTTATTAAAGTGGAATAATGCATTACTGTCGAGGATATAAATTAGCATTGCGCTCATAATACTTATTATAGATTAGCCTAGCGCGCTGTGCGACGAGACATAACACAAATGAGAAGAAGTTAGACGGTTGTACAAAATGTCCCTCGAACAGAACTTGATTCCCCGCGGGTCAGAACTCGATATTTCCATATTGGTGTCTGGCGTCCTTTAAGATTATCCGTATATGTTGCAAACTTGCTGATTTCACAGATTAAAGCAAAACGGTTTTGTTCAATTTATCGGGAAGACTCCTGTATGTGTTTCTTATCTAGATTAGATATCTCATACTGGTTTCATCAGTGCCTTTATCTGAATCTTTTAATATGTATATTTTTCTCTTCTCTTTTTCTCTTCTCCTCTGTTTCCGACTTCTCCGCTCCGCTCCGCAACGGTTGTGGGTGTAGCTGGTAGCAGCCATATTGCTACCAGGGGTACCTCCGCACCAAGTCCGCAACTCCTCCGTTCAATCCCGCCCTCAGCCTCGTCCACTGAATGCACCCTACCACAGCGTGGGAGCCTTGAGCATTTCTTCTTTTTCTATAGTCATCGATCGATATCTCTTTTCCAATTTGTCCCGTTGCACATTTTGTGTAGAATAAATAAAAATAAATAAATAAATAAATGTCCGAGTGGTCAAAGTTGAGATTTCTTGGACGAAATTTCATTACATAAAAAAATTGAACACAATTCGTTTGTAGTTTCATTGAATGGAAAACTTCACCTGACCACGGGTCAGGCGTGAGTCAGGATCTGAATAGTTGTGAAACTTTCACTAGTGCTTTAATATCATAATTGTTTAAATAGTAATATATGACCAAGTTGGTCTTTCACTATAGCGGTCGTTCAGTCCAAAGCACGCGTATACGATTCATGTTACCCTATCCCCTGTGTTTGTAGTAAAATGAACAATTTATTTATTTTATTTTATTTATTTATTTAATCACGTCGTTTCGTTACGAGGCGGTGTTCATCATACATGTCACAGATCTTGGTAGCAGCAGTTTCTTGTAAGGTCTTGGTCCCTTTCCTTCATAGAAGTACATTACTACATTGAATTCGGAAACAGCTTAGTAGGAATTAAATTATCGAAGTTACCAACGGGAACAATTTTGTAATGATGTGAGAAATATACAAATTAATACGTAAGCGTGAATAGTCCGAAAATGCATAAACACTGTTCAGTCTCGGATGTACAGACTATGAAAATTACTGACCACGTGATGTTGTGAATTTACGAGAGTCGAGCATCGCTATGACAATTCTCATGGGACTTAGCCGTGGAAAATCTGGTACAAAGTCTTGCGGTAACGAACTCCGGACTAAGTACCCCCCTAAGTCCCATATTCTAAAAACGAAACTTCTTCATCTTTCAACAAAAGGAGAGGAGATATATGCATTTAGATCTAATTTTCTCTCTAATTACCATTTTTTCACTCAAAATTCAATTTCATCCACTCAAAACCGCAATCTTGCTTGCCGCATTGAAGATTTAAAAACTGGCGAGTGGCATTGATTCTTCGAGCCACGCCTGAGCCTGTAGGCCACGCCCCTCATTTCCCCCTCTAACTACCCCAGGTTCTGTCGGAGTGAGCGATAACTGTGATATAGCGCACGAGTTTCAAATCATTGTCAATTTTGCGACCCGCTTGTTTGTTTCACGCACCCATAACCCTATACATAACACTATACACAAACTTTCAGGCAAAGTTTGGTATAATCGCATTTTGTGTCTTCTGCACCTCGACTACTATGAAGTGTGAAAGTTTGAAACCAAAGTGATGAGTTATTCATTAGAAAAAGCTGCCTGAATAATTGACGATCTACTGTAAAAGGACATCGATTGGTGAAACAGAGTAAGCATTTCCTGTGAAAACGCTGGCAGCTTAAAATACCGGAGAAGATGCAGGCTTAAATACTGGTGTCGAATTAGCCTGCATCTCCTTATGAATTTCAAACAGTACAGGCGACATCTGGCTGACCCCGGTATGTTAAGTTGCAAAGTTGGCGAGTCCGGTATTTTAAGTTGCAACGGTTTTTCAGAGTCCGGAACTGAATGCGGTTCGCCAAATAGGCCGAAAAAAGGGTGGAATTTGCATGCGCTCGGCGATATTTTCTAAAATATACTATAATTAGATCGATGCAAATATAGAGCTAGTATTCGATTGAGAAATTCTCAATGTGTATTTGAACGACTTACACAGAATTTTGCTATTTGTGTTATATTGCAAAATGTGTGTCAGCTTAGTTGAGAAAATTCTCAACTAAAAAAGTGAAAATTACTTGATTTTTTTTAATTTACAAAAATGTGATTTTCAGAGAGTACAGGATAAAGTAGAGAGAAAAACTTGGTAAACATGCGTAGCATCGGTCGACTAAAGTAACACCGAGAGTTTAAAACGTGCTCGCATTGTTAGTTGTGTCGGAAATGGTGCAAATAACGGTAGAAGTCGTAATTTCCCTAATGGAAAAACAGTGTCAAAACATTCAGAAATAAATTGGAAATGTAGTTTTAAAGAATGTGTGATGTTGATAACACAGAAAATATAAATGGACTATTTCGAGCGATGAGAACCCGTCAAAACAGATAAAATAGAAAATAAAATAAAATAAATTGAGGAAGATTGTATCGCTTTTGAAGTTCTGTTACACATTCGACAACATTGCATCATTAGAAAGAGAAAAAAAGAAAAGAAAAAAATTCGAAAAAAGGCCCACTTTCTTCGATATGCTTAGGGAGTGGGTAAGCAAATCCGTTCTGTGGCACGGAATCCCGTGCCATGGGTTGGGATTTGGCGTTACAAAGTGCAAGCGCGGTTACAAAAGGAGGATTTGCTTACCACAGAGTAAGCAAAACGGAATTTTGTTTGAAAAAGTTGATGAAACAAAATATAAAAAGGAAATTGAATATGAAAACACTTGTTTTGACACCTTTTTTCGACATATGTTGAATATAAACTACTTTTGTGTTCATTTCGTAACTTTTTCAAAATTTGATCTATAACTGGTACCCAACTCATTTTTGATCTACTTTTTTTTATCCCCGAAGGGAGGGGCCGTTCCCAGCAATAGTGCGATGCTGGGTCGACCCTCGAAGTGGAGCTAGCAAGCCAGCAACCACTTCTGGTCTCAAAAATCGGTTAACCTTAGAATTCCAGTGGAATTCATATCGAAGGTTAATTCGATAAGAACTTTTACTTACAATTGATCTTAGCCAAGAGGCCGAGAAGCGATACAAACTAAAATAATTGTTCGTATTCTATTCAGGGACGTCCGTACATAGTACTGGTAAAACGCCACTTACTAGTAAACTTACAGTTATCACGTGAATTTGAGCGTGGAGGTCACGCGCAGCCTATCAGACAATGTTTCTGTATCCCCTGACAGTTTATAAAATCAACTATTCCCATCACTTCCCATATGGAGATAGGTCTGCTTTCGCTTACGACCATACCACGTTGAAAATACGCCATCCCGTCCGATCTGGCAAGTCAAGCCACGTTGGGCCCGGTTAGTACTTGGATCGGAGACGGCTTGGGAATCCCGGGTGCCGTAAGCTTTTTGCTCGATTTTTTCTGCTTATTTAGAAAACGAAACAAGATAAAGTACGTACGTCTCTTACATGCCTACAATATGTCTACTTATTCTTTGGTTTAATAGCCCAAGTTTGAGGTGCTTTCTCATTCTGACCCAATTTACTTTGTGGCTCAGAGACATTTTGGAACGTTCTCTAGTAGGAGGACACTAATTACGAGTAAACTACAAGTAACTACAGTAGTCACGTGAAACGTGAACGAACTACAATAATTTAGCACCTTACCTCGAAAAAGTTAATATTTACTGTGGCACGGAATCCCGTGCCATGGGTTGGGATTTGGCGTTACAAAGTGCAAGCGCGGTTACAAAAGGAGGATTTGCTTACCACAGAGTAAGCAAAACGGAATTTTGTTTGAAAAAGTTGATGAAACAAAATATAAAAAGGAAATTGAATATGAAAACACTTGTTTTGACACCTTTTTTCGACATATGTTGAATATAAACTACTTTTGTGTTCATTTCGTAACTTTTTCAAAATTTGATCTATAACTGGTACCCAACTCATTTTTGATCTACTTTTTTTTATCCCCGAAGGGAGGGGCCGTTCCCAGCAATAGTGCGATGCTGGGTCGACCCTCGAAGTGGAGCTAGCAAGCCAGCAACCACTTCTGGTCTCAAAAATCGGTTAACCTTAGAATTCCAGTGGAATTCATATCGAAGGTTAATTCGATAAGAACTTTTACTTACAATTGATCTTAGCCAAGAGGCCGAGAAGCGATACAAACTAAAATAATTGTTCGTATTCTATTCAGGGACGTCCGTACATAGTACTGGTAAAACGCCACTTACTAGTAAACTTACAGTTATCACGTGAATTTGAGCGTGGAGGTCACGCGCAGCCTATCAGACAATGTTTCTGTATCCCCTGACAGTTTATAAAATCAACTATTCCCATCACTTCCCATATGGAGATAGGTCTGCTTTCGCTTACGACCATACCACGTTGAAAATACGCCATCCCGTCCGATCTGGCAAGTCAAGCCACGTTGGGCCCGGTTAGTACTTGGATCGGAGACGGCTTGGGAATCCCGGGTGCCGTAAGCTTTTTGCTCGATTTTTTCTGCTTATTTAGAAAACGAAACAAGATAAAGTACGTACGTCTCTTACATGCCTACAATATGTCTACTTATTCTTTGGTTTAATAGCCCAAGTTTGAGGTGCTTTCTCATTCTGACCCAATTTACTTTGTGGCTCAGAGACATTTTGGAACGTTCTCTAGTAGGAGGACACTAATTACGAGTAAACTACAAGTAACTACAGTAGTCACGTGAAACGTGAACGAACTACAATAATTTAGCACCTTACCTCGAAAAAGTTAATATTTACTGTGGCACGGAATCCCGTGCCATGGGTTGGGATTTGGCGTTACAAAGTGCAAGCGCGGTTACAAAAGGAGGATTTGCTTACCACAGAGTAAGCAAAACGGAATTTTGTTTGAAAAAGTTGATGAAACAAAATATAAAAAGGAAATTGAATATGAAAACACTTGTTTTGACACCTTTTTTCGACATATGTTGAATATAAACTACTTTTGTGTTCATTTCGTAACTTTTTCAAAATTTGATCTATAACTGGTACCCAACTCATTTTTGATCTACTTTTTTTTATCCCCGAAGGGAGGGGCCGTTCCCAGCAATAGTGCGATGCTGGGTCGACCCTCGAAGTGGAGCTAGCAAGCCAGCAACCACTTCTGGTCTCAAAAATCGGTTAACCTTAGAATTCCAGTGGAATTCATATCGAAGGTTAATTCGATAAGAACTTTTACTTACAATTGATCTTAGCCAAGAGGCCGAGAAGCGATACAAACTAAAATAATTGTTCGTATTCTATTCAGGGACGTCCGTACATAGTACTGGTAAAACGCCACTTACTAGTAAACTTACAGTTATCACGTGAATTTGAGCGTGGAGGTCACGCGCAGCCTATCAGACAATGTTTCTGTATCCCCTGACAGTTTATAAAATCAACTATTCCCATCACTTCCCATATGGAGATAGGTCTGCTTTCGCTTACGACCATACCACGTTGAAAATACGCCATCCCGTCCGATCTGGCAAGTCAAGCCACGTTGGGCCCGGTTAGTACTTGGATCGGAGACGGCTTGGGAATCCCGGGTGCCGTAAGCTTTTTGCTCGATTTTTTCTGCTTATTTAGAAAACGAAACAAGATAAAGTACGTACGTCTCTTACATGCCTACAATATGTCTACTTATTCTTTGGTTTAATAGCCCAAGTTTGAGGTGCTTTCTCATTCTGACCCAATTTACTTTGTGGCTCAGAGACATTTTGGAACGTTCTCTAGTAGGAGGACACTAATTACGAGTAAACTACAAGTAACTACAGTAGTCACGTGAAACGTGAACGAACTACAATAATTTAGCACCTTACCTCGAAAAAGTTAATATTTACTGTGGCACGGAATCCCGTGCCATGGGTTGGGATTTGGCGTTACAAAGTGCAAGCGCGGTTACAAAAGGAGGATTTGCTTACCACAGAGTAAGCAAAACGGAATTTTGTTTGAAAAAGTTGATGAAACAAAATATAAAAAGGAAATTGAATATGAAAACACTTGTTTTGACACCTTTTTTCGACATATGTTGAATATAAACTACTTTTGTGTTCATTTCGTAACTTTTTCAAAATTTGATCTATAACTGGTACCCAACTCATTTTTGATCTACTTTTTTTTATCCCCGAAGGGAGGGGCCGTTCCCAGCAATAGTGCGATGCTGGGTCGACCCTCGAAGTGGAGCTAGCAAGCCAGCAACCACTTCTGGTCTCAAAAATCGGTTAACCTTAGAATTCCAGTGGAATTCATATCGAAGGTTAATTCGATAAGAACTTTTACTTACAATTGATCTTAGCCAAGAGGCCGAGAAGCGATACAAACTAAAATAATTGTTCGTATTCTATTCAGGGACGTCCGTACATAGTACTGGTAAAACGCCACTTACTAGTAAACTTACAGTTATCACGTGAATTTGAGCGTGGAGGTCACGCGCAGCCTATCAGACAATGTTTCTGTATCCCCTGACAGTTTATAAAATCAACTATTCCCATCACTTCCCATATGGAGATAGGTCTGCTTTCGCTTACGACCATACCACGTTGAAAATACGCCATCCCGTCCGATCTGGCAAGTCAAGCCACGTTGGGCCCGGTTAGTACTTGGATCGGAGACGGCTTGGGAATCCCGGGTGCCGTAAGCTTTTTGCTCGATTTTTTCTGCTTATTTAGAAAACGAAACAAGATAAAGTACGTACGTCTCTTACATGCCTACAATATGTCTACTTATTCTTTGGTTTAATAGCCCAAGTTTGAGGTGCTTTCTCATTCTGACCCAATTTACTTTGTGGCTCAGAGACATTTTGGAACGTTCTCTAGTAGGAGGACACTAATTACGAGTAAACTACAAGTAACTACAGTAGTCACGTGAAACGTGAACGAACTACAATAATTTAGCACCTTACCTCGAAAAAGTTAATATTTACTGTGGCACGGAATCCCGTGCCATGGGTTGGGATTTGGCGTTACAAAGTGCAAGCGCGGTTACAAAAGGAGGATTTGCTTACCACAGAGTAAGCAAAACGGAATTTTGTTTGAAAAAGTTGATGAAACAAAATATAAAAAGGAAATTGAATATGAAAACACTTGTTTTGACACCTTTTTTCGACATATGTTGAATATAAACTACTTTTGTGTTCATTTCGTAACTTTTTCAAAATTTGATCTATAACTGGTACCCAACTCATTTTTGATCTACTTTTTTTTATCCCCGAAGGGAGGGGCCGTTCCCAGCAATAGTGCGATGCTGGGTCGACCCTCGAAGTGGAGCTAGCAAGCCAGCAACCACTTCTGGTCTCAAAAATCGGTTAACCTTAGAATTCCAGTGGAATTCATATCGAAGGTTAATTCGATAAGAACTTTTACTTACAATTGATCTTAGCCAAGAGGCCGAGAAGCGATACAAACTAAAATAATTGTTCGTATTCTATTCAGGGACGTCCGTACATAGTACTGGTAAAACGCCACTTACTAGTAAACTTACAGTTATCACGTGAATTTGAGCGTGGAGGTCACGCGCAGCCTATCAGACAATGTTTCTGTATCCCCTGACAGTTTATAAAATCAACTATTCCCATCACTTCCCATATGGAGATAGGTCTGCTTTCGCTTACGACCATACCACGTTGAAAATACGCCATCCCGTCCGATCTGGCAAGTCAAGCCACGTTGGGCCCGGTTAGTACTTGGATCGGAGACGGCTTGGGAATCCCGGGTGCCGTAAGCTTTTTGCTCGATTTTTTCTGCTTATTTAGAAAACGAAACAAGATAAAGTACGTACGTCTCTTACATGCCTACAATATGTCTACTTATTCTTTGGTTTAATAGCCCAAGTTTGAGGTGCTTTCTCATTCTGACCCAATTTACTTTGTGGCTCAGAGACATTTTGGAACGTTCTCTAGTAGGAGGACACTAATTACGAGTAAACTACAAGTAACTACAGTAGTCACGTGAAACGTGAACGAACTACAATAATTTAGCACCTTACCTCGAAAAAGTTAATATTTACTGTGGCACGGAATCCCGTGCCATGGGTTGGGATTTGGCGTTACAAAGTGCAAGCGCGGTTACAAAAGGAGGATTTGCTTACCACAGAGTAAGTAAAACGGAATTTTGTTTGAAAAAGTTGATGAAACAAAATATAAAAAGGAAATTGAATATGAAAACACTTGTTTTGACACCTTTTTTCGACATATGTTGAATATAAACTACTTTTGTGTTCATTTCGTAACTTTTTCAAAATTTGATCTATAACTGGTACCCAACTCATTTTTGATCTACTTTTTTTTATCCCCGAAGGGAGGGGCCGTTCCCAGCAATAGTGCGATGCTGGGTCGACCCTCGAAGTGGAGCTAGCAAGCCAGCAACCACTTCTGGTCTCAAAAATCGGTTAACCTTAGAATTCCAGTGGAATTCATATCGAAGGTTAATTCGATAAGAACTTTTACTTACAATTGATCTTAGCCAAGAGGCCGAGAAGCGATACAAACTAAAATAATTGTTCGTATTCTATTCAGGGACGTCCGTACATAGTACTGGTAAAACGCCACTTACTAGTAAACTTACAGTTATCACGTGAATTTGAGCGTGGAGGTCACGCGCAGCCTATCAGACAATGTTTCTGTATCCCCTGACAGTTTATAAAATCAACTATTCCCATCACTTCCCATATGGAGATAGGTCTGCTTTCGCTTACGACCATACCACGTTGAAAATACGCCATCCCGTCCGATCTGGCAAGTCAAGCCACGTTGGGCCCGGTTAGTACTTGGATCGGAGACGGCTTGGGAATCCCGGGTGCCGTAAGCTTTTTGCTCGATTTTTTCTGCTTATTTAGAAAACGAAACAAGATAAAGTACGTACGTCTCTTACATGCCTACAATATGTCTACTTATTCTTTGGTTTAATAGCCCAAGTTTGAGGTGCTTTCTCATTCTGACCCAATTTACTTTGTGGCTCAGAGACATTTTGGAACGTTCTCTAGTAGGAGGACACTAATTACGAGTAAACTACAAGTAACTACAGTAGTCACGTGAAACGTGAACGAACTACAATAATTTAGCACCTTACCTCGAAAAAGTTAATATTTACTGTGGCACGGAATCCCGTGCCATGGGTTGGGATTTGGCGTTACAAAGTGCAAGCGCGGTTACAAAAGGAGGATTTGCTTACCACAGAGTAAGCAAAACGGAATTTTGTTTGAAAAAGTTGATGAAACAAAATATAAAAAGGAAATTGAATATGAAAACACTTGTTTTGACACCTTTTTTCGACATATGTTGAATATAAACTACTTTTGTGTTCATTTCGTAACTTTTTCAAAATTTGATCTATAACTGGTACCCAACTCATTTTTGATCTACTTTTTTTTATCCCCGAAGGGAGGGGCCGTTCCCAGCAATAGTGCGATGCTGGGTCGACCCTCGAAGTGGAGCTAGCAAGCCAGCAACCACTTCTGGTCTCAAAAATCGGTTAACCTTAGAATTCCAGTGGAATTCATATCGAAGGTTAATTCGATAAGAACTTTTACTTACAATTGATCTTAGCCAAGAGGCCGAGAAGCGATACAAACTAAAATAATTGTTCGTATTCTATTCAGGGACGTCCGTACATAGTACTGGTAAAACGCCACTTACTAGTAAACTTACAGTTATCACGTGAATTTGAGCGTGGAGGTCACGCGCAGCCTATCAGACAATGTTTCTGTATCCCCTGACAGTTTATAAAATCAACTATTCCCATCACTTCCCATATGGAGATAGGTCTGCTTTCGCTTACGACCATACCACGTTGAAAATACGCCATCCCGTCCGATCTGGCAAGTCAAGCCACGTTGGGCCCGGTTAGTACTTGGATCGGAGACGGCTTGGGAATCCCGGGTGCCGTAAGCTTTTTGCTCGATTTTTTCTGCTTATTTAGAAAACGAAACAAGATAAAGTACGTACGTCTCTTACATGCCTACAATATGTCTACTTATTCTTTGGTTTAATAGCCCAAGTTTGAGGTGCTTTCTCATTCTGACCCAATTTACTTTGTGGCTCAGAGACATTTTGGAACGTTCTCTAGTAGGAGGACACTAATTACGAGTAAACTACAAGTAACTACAGTAGTCACGTGAAACGTGAACGAACTACAATAATTTAGCACCTTACCTCGAAAAAGTTAATATTTACTGTGGCACGGAATCCCGTGCCATGGGTTGGGATTTGGCGTTACAAAGTGCAAGCGCGGTTACAAAAGGAGGATTTGCTTACCACAGAGTAAGCAAAACGGAATTTTGTTTGAAAAAGTTGATGAAACAAAATATAAAAAGGAAATTGAATATGAAAACACTTGTTTTGACACCTTTTTTCGACATATGTTGAATATAAACTACTTTTGTGTTCATTTCGTAACTTTTTCAAAATTTGATCTATAACTGGTACCCAACTCATTTTTGATCTACTTTTTTTTATCCCCGAAGGGAGGGGCCGTTCCCAGCAATAGTGCGATGCTGGGTCGACCCTCGAAGTGGAGCTAGCAAGCCAGCAACCACTTCTGGTCTCAAAAATCGGTTAACCTTAGAATTCCAGTGGAATTCATATCGAAGGTTAATTCGATAAGAACTTTTACTTACAATTGATCTTAGCCAAGAGGCCGAGAAGCGATACAAACTAAAATAATTGTTCGTATTCTATTCAGGGACGTCCGTACATAGTACTGGTAAAACGCCACTTACTAGTAAACTTACAGTTATCACGTGAATTTGAGCGTGGAGGTCACGCGCAGCCTATCAGACAATGTTTCTGTATCCCCTGACAGTTTATAAAATCAACTATTCCCATCACCTCCCATATGGAGATAGGTCTGCTTTCGCTTACGACCATACCACGTTGAAAATACGCCATCCCGTCCGATCTGGCAAGTCAAGCAACGTTGGGCCCGGTTAGTACTTGGATCGGAGACGGCTTGGGAATCCCGGGTGCCGTAAGCTTTTTGCTCGATTTTTTCTGCTTATTTAGAAAACGAAACAAGATAAAGTACGTACGTCTCTTACATGCCTACAATATGTCTACTTATTCTTTGGTTTAATAGCCCAAGTTTGAGGTGCTTTCTCATTCTGACCCAATTTACTTTGTGGCTCAGAGACATTTTGGAACGTTCTCTAGTAGGAGGACACTAATTACGAGTAAACTACAAGTAACTACAGTAGTCACGTGAAACGTGAACGAACTACAATAATTTAGCACCTTACCTCGAAAAAGTTAATATTTACTGTGGCACGGAATCCCGTGCCATGGGTTGGGATTTGGCGTTACAAAGTGCAAGCGCGGTTACAAAAGGAGGATTTGCTTACCACAGAGTAAGCAAAACGGAATTTTGTTTGAAAAAGTTGATGAAACAAAATATAAAAAGGAAATTGAATATGAAAACACTTGTTTTGACACCTTTTTTCGACATATGTTGAATATAAACTACTTTTGTGTTCATTTCGTAACTTTTTCAAAATTTGATCTATAACTGGTACCCAACTCATTTTTGATCTACTTTTTTTTATCCCCGAAGGGAGGGGCCGTTCCCAGCAATAGTGCGATGCTGGGTCGACCCTCGAAGTGGAGCTAGCAAGCCAGCAACCACTTCTGGTCTCAAAAATCGGTTAACCTTAGAATTCCAGTGGAATTCATATCGAAGGTTAATTCGATAAGAACTTTTACTTACAATTGATCTTAGCCAAGAGGCCGAGAAGCGATACAAACTAAAATAATTGTTCGTATTCTATTCAGGGACGTCCGTACATAGTACTGGTAAAACGCCACTTACTAGTAAACTTACAGTTATCACGTGAATTTGAGCGTGGAGGTCACGCGCAGCCTATCAGACAATGTTTCTGTATCCCCTGACAGTTTATAAAATCAACTATTCCCATCACTTCCCATATGGAGATAGGTCTGCTTTCGCTTACGACCATACCACGTTGAAAATACGCCATCCCGTCCGATCTGGCAAGTCAAGCCACGTTGGGCCCGGTTAGTACTTGGATCGGAGACGGCTTGGGAATCCCGGGTGCCGTAAGCTTTTTGCTCGATTTTTTCTGCTTATTTAGAAAACGAAACAAGATAAAGTACGTACGTCTCTTACATGCCTACAATATGTCTACTTATTCTTTGGTTTAATAGCCCAAGTTTGAGGTGCTTTCTCATTCTGACCCAATTTACTTTGTGGCTCAGAGACATTTTGGAACGTTCTCTAGTAGGAGGACACTAATTACGAGTAAACTACAAGTAACTACAGTAGTCACGTGAAACGTGAACGAACTACAATAATTTAGCACCTTACCTCGAAAAAGTTAATATTTACTGTGGCACGGAATCCCGTGCCATGGGTTGGGATTTGGCGTTACAAAGTGCAAGCGCGGTTACAAAAGGAGGATTTGCTTACCACAGAGTAAGCAAAACGGAATTTTGTTTGAAAAAGTTGATGAAACAAAATATAAAAAGGAAATTGAATATGAAAACACTTGTTTTGACACCTTTTTTCGACATATGTTGAATATAAACTACTTTTGTGTTCATTTCGTAACTTTTTCAAAATTTGATCTATAACTGGTACCCAACTCATTTTTGATCTACTTTTTTTTATCCCCGAAGGGAGGGGCCGTTCCCAGCAATAGTGCGATGCTGGGTCGACCCTCGAAGTGGAGCTAGCAAGCCAGCAACCACTTCTGGTCTCAAAAATCGGTTAACCTTAGAATTCCAGTGGAATTCATATCGAAGGTTAATTCGATAAGAACTTTTACTTACAATTGATCTTAGCCAAGAGGCCGAGAAGCGATACAAACTAAAATAATTGTTCGTATTCTATTCAGGGACGTCCGTACATAGTACTGGTAAAACGCCACTTACTAGTAAACTTACAGTTATCACGTGAATTTGAGCGTGGAGGTCACGCGCAGCCTATCAGACAATGTTTCTGTATCCCCTGACAGTTTATAAAATCAACTATTCCCATCACTTCCCATATGGAGATAGGTCTGCTTTCGCTTACGACCATACCACGTTGAAAATACGCCATCCCGTCCGATCTGGCAAGTCAAGCCACGTTGGGCCCGGTTAGTACTTGGATCGGAGACGGCTTGGGAATCCCGGGTGCCGTAAGCTTTTTGCTCGATTTTTTCTGCTTATTTAGAAAACGAAACAAGATAAAGTACGTACGTCTCTTACATGCCTACAATATGTCTACTTATTCTTTGGTTTAATAGCCCAAGTTTGAGGTGCTTTCTCATTCTGACCCAATTTACTTTGTGGCTCAGAGACATTTTGGAACGTTCTCTAGTAGGAGGACACTAATTACGAGTAAACTACAAGTAACTACAGTAGTCACGTGAAACGTGAACGAACTACAATAATTTAGCACCTTACCTCGAAAAAGTTAATATTTACTGTGGCACGGAATCCCGTGCCATGGGTTGGGATTTGGCGTTACAAAGTGCAAGCGCGGTTACAAAAGGAGGATTTGCTTACCACAGAGTAAGCAAAACGGAATTTTGTTTGAAAAAGTTGATGAAACAAAATATAAAAAGGAAATTGAATATGAAAACACTTGTTTTGACACCTTTTTTCGACATATGTTGAATATAAACTACTTTTGTGTTCATTTCGTAACTTTTTCAAAATTTGATCTATAACTGGTACCCAACTCATTTTTGATCTACTTTTTTTTATCCCCGAAGGGAGGGGCCGTTCCCAGCAATAGTGCGATGCTGGGTCGACCCTCGAAGTGGAGCTAGCAAGCCAGCAACCACTTCTGGTCTCAAAAATCGGTTAACCTTAGAATTCCAGTGGAATTCATATCGAAGGTTAATTCGATAAGAACTTTTACTTACAATTGATCTTAGCCAAGAGGCCGAGAAGCGATACAAACTAAAATAATTGTTCGTATTCTATTCAGGGACGTCCGTACATAGTACTGGTAAAACGCCACTTACTAGTAAACTTACAGTTATCACGTGAATTTGAGCGTGGAGGTCACGCGCAGCCTATCAGACAATGTTTCTGTATCCCCTGACAGTTTATAAAATCAACTATTCCCATCACTTCCCATATGGAGATAGGTCTGCTTTCGCTTACGACCATACCACGTTGAAAATACGCCATCCCGTCCGATCTGGCAAGTCAAGCCACGTTGGGCCCGGTTAGTACTTGGATCGGAGACGGCTTGGGAATCCCGGGTGCCGTAAGCTTTTTGCTCGATTTTTTCTGCTTATTTAGAAAACGAAACAAGATAAAGTACGTACGTCTCTTACATGCCTACAATATGTCTACTTATTCTTTGGTTTAATAGCCCAAGTTTGAGGTGCTTTCTCATTCTGACCCAATTTACTTTGTGGCTCAGAGACATTTTGGAACGTTCTCTAGTAGGAGGACACTAATTACGAGTAAACTACAAGTAACTACAGTAGTCACGTGAAACGTGAACGAACTACAATAATTTAGCACCTTACCTCGAAAAAGTTAATATTTACTGTGGCACGGAATCCCGTGCCATGGGTTGGGATTTGGCGTTACAAAGTGCAAGCGCGGTTACAAAAGGAGGATTTGCTTACCACAGAGTAAGCAAAACGGAATTTTGTTTGAAAAAGTTGATGAAACAAAATATAAAAAGGAAATTGAATATGAAAACACTTGTTTTGACACCTTTTTTCGACATATGTTGAATATAAACTACTTTTGTGTTCATTTCGTAACTTTTTCAAAATTTGATCTATAACTGGTACCCAACTCATTTTTGATCTACTTTTTTTTATCCCCGAAGGGAGGGGCCGTTCCCAGCAATAGTGCGATGCTGGGTCGACCCTCGAAGTGGAGCTAGCAAGCCAGCAACCACTTCTGGTCTCAAAAATCGGTTAACCTTAGAATTCCAGTGGAATTCATATCGAAGGTTAATTCGATAAGAACTTTTACTTACAATTGATCTTAGCCAAGAGGCCGAGAAGCGATACAAACTAAAATAATTGTTCGTATTCTATTCAGGGACGTCCGTACATAGTACTGGTAAAACGCCACTTACTAGTAAACTTACAGTTATCACGTGAATTTGAGCGTGGAGGTCACGCGCAGCCTATCAGACAATGTTTCTGTATCCCCTGACAGTTTATAAAATCAACTATTCCCATCACTTCCCATATGGAGATAGGTCTGCTTTCGCTTACGACCATACCACGTTGAAAATACGCCATCCCGTCCGATCTGGCAAGTCAAGCCACGTTGGGCCCGGTTAGTACTTGGATCGGAGACGGCTTGGGAATCCCGGGTGCCGTAAGCTTTTTGCTCGATTTTTTCTGCTTATTTAGAAAACGAAACAAGATAAAGTACGTACGTCTCTTACATGCCTACAATATGTCTACTTATTCTTTGGTTTAATAGCCCAAGTTTGAGGTGCTTTCTCATTCTGACCCAATTTACTTTGTGGCTCAGAGACATTTTGGAACGTTCTCTAGTAGGAGGACACTAATTACGAGTAAACTACAAGTAACTACAGTAGTCACGTGAAACGTGAACGAACTACAATAATTTAGCACCTTACCTCGAAAAAGTTAATATTTACTGTGGCACGGAATCCCGTGCCATGGGTTGGGATTTGGCGTTACAAAGTGCAAGCGCGGTTACAAAAGGAGGATTTGCTTACCACAGAGTAAGCAAAACGGAATTTTGTTTGAAAAAGTTGATGAAACAAAATATAAAAAGGAAATTGAATATGAAAACACTTGTTTTGACACCTTTTTTCGACATATGTTGAATATAAACTACTTTTGTGTTCATTTCGTAACTTTTTCAAAATTTGATCTATAACTGGTACCCAACTCATTTTTGATCTACTTTTTTTTATCCCCGAAGGGAGGGGCCGTTCCCAGCAATAGTGCGATGCTGGGTCGACCCTCGAAGTGGAGCTAGCAAGCCAGCAACCACTTCTGGTCTCAAAAATCGGTTAACCTTAGAATTCCAGTGGAATTCATATCGAAGGTTAATTCGATAAGAACTTTTACTTACAATTGATCTTAGCCAAGAGGCCGAGAAGCGATACAAACTAAAATAATTGTTCGTATTCTATTCAGGGACGTCCGTACATAGTACTGGTAAAACGCCACTTACTAGTAAACTTACAGTTATCACGTGAATTTGAGCGTGGAGGTCACGCGCAGCCTATCAGACAATGTTTCTGTATCCCCTGACAGTTTATAAAATCAACTATTCCCATCACTTCCCATATGGAGATAGGTCTGCTTTCGCTTACGACCATACCACGTTGAAAATACGCCATCCCGTCCGATCTGGCAAGTCAAGCCACGTTGGGCCCGGTTAGTACTTGGATCGGAGACGGCTTGGGAATCCCGGGTGCCGTAAGCTTTTTGCTCGATTTTTTCTGCTTATTTAGAAAACGAAACAAGATAAAGTACGTACGTCTCTTACATGCCTACAATATGTCTACTTATTCTTTGGTTTAATAGCCCAAGTTTGAGGTGCTTTCTCATTCTGACCCAATTTACTTTGTGGCTCAGAGACATTTTGGAACGTTCTCTAGTAGGAGGACACTAATTACGAGTAAACTACAAGTAACTACAGTAGTCACGTGAAACGTGAACGAACTACAATAATTTAGCACCTTACCTCGAAAAAGTTAATATTTACTGTGGCACGGAATCCCGTGCCATGGGTTGGGATTTGGCGTTACAAAGTGCAAGCGCGGTTACAAAAGGAGGATTTGCTTACCACAGAGTAAGCAAAACGGAATTTTGTTTGAAAAAGTTGATGAAACAAAATATAAAAAGGAAATTGAATATGAAAACACTTGTTTTGACACCTTTTTTCGACATATGTTGAATATAAACTACTTTTGTGTTCATTTCGTAACTTTTTCAAAATTTGATCTATAACTGGTACCCAACTCATTTTTGATCTACTTTTTTTTATCCCCGAAGGGAGGGGCCGTTCCCAGCAATAGTGCGATGCTGGGTCGACCCTCGAAGTGGAGCTAGCAAGCCAGCAACCACTTCTGGTCTCAAAAATCGGTTAACCTTAGAATTCCAGTGGAATTCATATCGAAGGTTAATTCGATAAGAACTTTTACTTACAATTGATCTTAGCCAAGAGGCCGAGAAGCGATACAAACTAAAATAATTGTTCGTATTCTATTCAGGGACGTCCGTACATAGTACTGGTAAAACGCCACTTACTAGTAAACTTACAGTTATCACGTGAATTTGAGCGTGGAGGTCACGCGCAGCCTATCAGACAATGTTTCTGTATCCCCTGACAGTTTATAAAATCAACTATTCCCATCACTTCCCATATGGAGATAGGTCTGCTTTCGCTTACGACCATACCACGTTGAAAATACGCCATCCCGTCCGATCTGGCAAGTCAAGCCACGTTGGGCCCGGTTAGTACTTGGATCGGAGACGGCTTGGGAATCCCGGGTGCCGTAAGCTTTTTGCTCGATTTTTTCTGCTTATTTAGAAAACGAAACAAGATAAAGTACGTACGTCTCTTACATGCCTACAATATGTCTACTTATTCTTTGGTTTAATAGCCCAAGTTTGAGGTGCTTTCTCATTCTGACCCAATTTACTTTGTGGCTCAGAGACATTTTGGAACGTTCTCTAGTAGGAGGACACTAATTACGAGTAAACTACAAGTAACTACAGTAGTCACGTGAAACGTGAACGAACTACAATAATTTAGCACCTTACCTCGAAAAAGTTAATATTTACTGTGGCACGGAATCCCGTGCCATGGGTTGGGATTTGGCGTTACAAAGTGCAAGCGCGGTTACAAAAGGAGGATTTGCTTACCACAGAGTAAGCAAAACGGAATTTTGTTTGAAAAAGTTGATGAAACAAAATATAAAAAGGAAATTGAATATGAAAACACTTGTTTTGACACCTTTTTTCGACATATGTTGAATATAAACTACTTTTGTGTTCATTTCGTAACTTTTTCAAAATTTGATCTATAACTGGTACCCAACTCATTTTTGATCTACTTTTTTTTATCCCCGAAGGGAGGGGCCGTTCCCAGCAATAGTGCGATGCTGGGTCGACCCTCGAAGTGGAGCTAGCAAGCCAGCAACCACTTCTGGTCTCAAAAATCGGTTAACCTTAGAATTCCAGTGGAATTCATATCGAAGGTTAATTCGATAAGAACTTTTACTTACAATTGATCTTAGCCAAGAGGCCGAGAAGCGATACAAACTAAAATAATTGTTCGTATTCTATTCAGGGACGTCCGTACATAGTACTGGTAAAACGCCACTTACTAGTAAACTTACAGTTATCACGTGAATTTGAGCGTGGAGGTCACGCGCAGCCTATCAGACAATGTTTCTGTATCCCCTGACAGTTTATAAAATCAACTATTCCCATCACTTCCCATATGGAGATAGGTCTGCTTTCGCTTACGACCATACCACGTTGAAAATACGCCATCCCGTCCGATCTGGCAAGTCAAGCCACGTTGGGCCCGGTTAGTACTTGGATCGGAGACGGCTTGGGAATCCCGGGTGCCGTAAGCTTTTTGCTCGATTTTTTCTGCTTATTTAGAAAACGAAACAAGATAAAGTACGTACGTCTCTTACATGCCTACAATATGTCTACTTATTCTTTGGTTTAATAGCCCAAGTTTGAGGTGCTTTCTCATTCTGACCCAATTTACTTTGTGGCTCAGAGACATTTTGGAACGTTCTCTAGTAGGAGGACACTAATTACGAGTAAACTACAAGTAACTACAGTAGTCACGTGAAACGTGAACGAACTACAATAATTTAGCACCTTACCTCGAAAAAGTTAATATTTACTGTGGCACGGAATCCCGTGCCATGGGTTGGGATTTGGCGTTACAAAGTGCAAGCGCGGTTACAAAAGGAGGATTTGCTTACCACAGAGTAAGCAAAACGGAATTTTGTTTGAAAAAGTTGATGAAACAAAATATAAAAAGGAAATTGAATATGAAAACACTTGTTTTGACACCTTTTTTCGACATATGTTGAATATAAACTACTTTTGTGTTCATTTCGTAACTTTTTCAAAATTTGATCTATAACTGGTACCCAACTCATTTTTGATCTACTTTTTTTTATCCCCGAAGGGAGGGGCCGTTCCCAGCAATAGTGCGATGCTGGGTCGACCCTCGAAGTGGAGCTAGCAAGCCAGCAACCACTTCTGGTCTCAAAAATCGGTTAACCTTAGAATTCCAGTGGAATTCATATCGAAGGTTAATTCGATAAGAACTTTTACTTACAATTGATCTTAGCCAAGAGGCCGAGAAGCGATACAAACTAAAATAATTGTTCGTATTCTATTCAGGGACGTCCGTACATAGTACTGGTAAAACGCCACTTACTAGTAAACTTACAGTTATCACGTGAATTTGAGCGTGGAGGTCACGCGCAGCCTATCAGACAATGTTTCTGTATCCCCTGACAGTTTATAAAATCAACTATTCCCATCACTTCCCATATGGAGATAGGTCTGCTTTCGCTTACGACCATACCACGTTGAAAATACGCCATCCCGTCCGATCTGGCAAGTCAAGCCACGTTGGGCCCGGTTAGTACTTGGATCGGAGACGGCTTGGGAATCCCGGGTGCCGTAAGCTTTTTGCTCGATTTTTTCTGCTTATTTAGAAAACGAAACAAGATAAAGTACGTACGTCTCTTACATGCCTACAATATGTCTACTTATTCTTTGGTTTAATAGCCCAAGTTTGAGGTGCTTTCTCATTCTGACCCAATTTACTTTGTGGCTCAGAGACATTTTGGAACGTTCTCTAGTAGGAGGACACTAATTACGAGTAAACTACAAGTAACTACAGTAGTCACGTGAAACGTGAACGAACTACAATAATTTAGCACCTTACCTCGAAAAAGTTAATATTTACTGTGGCACGGAATCCCGTGCCATGGGTTGGGATTTGGCGTTACAAAGTGCAAGCGCGGTTACAAAAGGAGGATTTGCTTACCACAGAGTAAGCAAAACGGAATTTTGTTTGAAAAAGTTGATGAAACAAAATATAAAAAGGAAATTGAATATGAAAACACTTGTTTTGACACCTTTTTTCGACATATGTTGAATATAAACTACTTTTGTGTTCATTTCGTAACTTTTTCAAAATTTGATCTATAACTGGTACCCAACTCATTTTTGATCTACTTTTTTTTATCCCCGAAGGGAGGGGCCGTTCCCAGCAATAGTGCGATGCTGGGTCGACCCTCGAAGTGGAGCTAGCAAGCCAGCAACCACTTCTGGTCTCAAAAATCGGTTAACCTTAGAATTCCAGTGGAATTCATATCGAAGGTTAATTCGATAAGAACTTTTACTTACAATTGATCTTAGCCAAGAGGCCGAGAAGCGATACAAACTAAAATAATTGTTCGTATTCTATTCAGGGACGTCCGTACATAGTACTGGTAAAACGCCACTTACTAGTAAACTTACAGTTATCACGTGAATTTGAGCGTGGAGGTCACGCGCAGCCTATCAGACAATGTTTCTGTATCCCCTGACAGTTTATAAAATCAACTATTCCCATCACTTCCCATATGGAGATAGGTCTGCTTTCGCTTACGACCATACCACGTTGAAAATACGCCATCCCGTCCGATCTGGCAAGTCAAGCCACGTTGGGCCCGGTTAGTACTTGGATCGGAGACGGCTTGGGAATCCCGGGTGCCGTAAGCTTTTTGCTCGATTTTTTCTGCTTATTTAGAAAACGAAACAAGATAAAGTACGTACGTCTCTTACATGCCTACAATATGTCTACTTATTCTTTGGTTTAATAGCCCAAGTTTGAGGTGCTTTCTCATTCTGACCCAATTTACTTTGTGGCTCAGAGACATTTTGGAACGTTCTCTAGTAGGAGGACACTAATTACGAGTAAACTACAAGTAACTACAGTAGTCACGTGAAACGTGAACGAACTACAATAATTTAGCACCTTACCTCGAAAAAGTTAATATTTACTGTGGCACGGAATCCCGTGCCATGGGTTGGGATTTGGCGTTACAAAGTGCAAGCGCGGTTACAAAAGGAGGATTTGCTTACCACAGAGTAAGCAAAACGGAATTTTGTTTGAAAAAGTTGATGAAACAAAATATAAAAAGGAAATTGAATATGAAAACACTTGTTTTGACACCTTTTTTCGACATATGTTGAATATAAACTACTTTTGTGTTCATTTCGTAACTTTTTCAAAATTTGATCTATAACTGGTACCCAACTCATTTTTGATCTACTTTTTTTTATCCCCGAAGGGAGGGGCCGTTCCCAGCAATAGTGCGATGCTGGGTCGACCCTCGAAGTGGAGCTAGCAAGCCAGCAACCACTTCTGGTCTCAAAAATCGGTTAACCTTAGAATTCCAGTGGAATTCATATCGAAGGTTAATTCGATAAGAACTTTTACTTACAATTGATCTTAGCCAAGAGGCCGAGAAGCGATACAAACTAAAATAATTGTTCGTATTCTATTCAGGGACGTCCGTACATAGTACTGGTAAAACGCCACTTACTAGTAAACTTACAGTTATCACGTGAATTTGAGCGTGGAGGTCACGCGCAGCCTATCAGACAATGTTTCTGTATCCCCTGACAGTTTATAAAATCAACTATTCCCATCACTTCCCATATGGAGATAGGTCTGCTTTCGCTTACGACCATACCACGTTGAAAATACGCCATCCCGTCCGATCTGGCAAGTCAAGCCACGTTGGGCCCGGTTAGTACTTGGATCGGAGACGGCTTGGGAATCCCGGGTGCCGTAAGCTTTTTGCTCGATTTTTTCTGCTTATTTAGAAAACGAAACAAGATAAAGTACGTACGTCTCTTACATGCCTACAATATGTCTACTTATTCTTTGGTTTAATAGCCCAAGTTTGAGGTGCTTTCTCATTCTGACCCAATTTACTTTGTGGCTCAGAGACATTTTGGAACGTTCTCTAGTAGGAGGACACTAATTACGAGTAAACTACAAGTAACTACAGTAGTCACGTGAAACGTGAACGAACTACAATAATTTAGCACCTTACCTCGAAAAAGTTAATATTTACTGTGGCACGGAATCCCGTGCCATGGGTTGGGATTTGGCGTTACAAAGTGCAAGCGCGGTTACAAAAGGAGGATTTGCTTACCACAGAGTAAGCAAAACGGAATTTTGTTTGAAAAAGTTGATGAAACAAAATATAAAAAGGAAATTGAATATGAAAACACTTGTTTTGACACCTTTTTTCGACATATGTTGAATATAAACTACTTTTGTGTTCATTTCGTAACTTTTTCAAAATTTGATCTATAACTGGTACCCAACTCATTTTTGATCTACTTTTTTTTATCCCCGAAGGGAGGGGCCGTTCCCAGCAATAGTGCGATGCTGGGTCGACCCTCGAAGTGGAGCTAGCAAGCCAGCAACCACTTCTGGTCTCAAAAATCGGTTAACCTTAGAATTCCAGTGGAATTCATATCGAAGGTTAGTTCGATAAGAACTTTTACTTACAATTGATCTTAGCCAAGAGGCCGAGAAGCGATACAAACTAAAATAATTGTTCGTATTCTATTCAGGGACGTCCGTACATAGTACTGGTAAAACGCCACTTACTAGTAAACTTACAGTTATCACGTGAATTTGAGCGTGGAGGTCACGCGCAGCCTATCAGACAATGTTTCTGTATCCCCTGACAGTTTATAAAATCAACTATTCCCATCACTTCCCATATGGAGATAGGTCTGCTTTCGCTTACGACCATACCACGTTGAAAATACGCCATCCCGTCCGATCTGGCAAGTCAAGCCACGTTGGGCCCGGTTAGTACTTGGATCGGAGACGGCTTGGGAATCCCGGGTGCCGTAAGCTTTTTGCTCGATTTTTTCTGCTTATTTAGAAAACGAAACAAGATAAAGTACGTACGTCTCTTACATGCCTACAATATGTCTACTTATTCTTTGGTTTAATAGCCCAAGTTTGAGGTGCTTTCTCATTCTGACCCAATTTACTTTGTGGCTCAGAGACATTTTGGAACGTTCTCTAGTAGGAGGACACTAATTACGAGTAAACTACAAGTAACTACAGTAGTCACGTGAAACGTGAACGAACTACAATAATTTAGCACCTTACCTCGAAAAAGTTAATATTTACTGTGGCACGGAATCCCGTGCCATGGGTTGGGATTTGGCGTTACAAAGTGCAAGCGCGGTTACAAAAGGAGGATTTGCTTACCACAGAGTAAGCAAAACGGAATTTTGTTTGAAAAAGTTGATGAAACAAAATATAAAAAGGAAATTGAATATGAAAACACTTGTTTTGACACCTTTTTTCGACATATGTTGAATATAAACTACTTTTGTGTTCATTTCGTAACTTTTTCAAAATTTGATCTATAACTGGTACCCAACTCATTTTTGATCTACTTTTTTTTATCCCCGAAGGGAGGGGCCGTTCCCAGCAATAGTGCGATGCTGGGTCGACCCTCGAAGTGGAGCTAGCAAGCCAGCAACCACTTCTGGTCTCAAAAATCGGTTAACCTTAGAATTCCAGTGGAATTCATATCGAAGGTTAATTCGATAAGAACTTTTACTTACAATTGATCTTAGCCAAGAGGCCGAGAAGCGATACAAACTAAAATAATTGTTCGTATTCTATTCAGGGACGTCCGTACATAGTACTGGTAAAACGCCACTTACTAGTAAACTTACAGTTATCACGTGAATTTGAGCGTGGAGGTCACGCGCAGCCTATCAGACAATGTTTCTGTATCCCCTGACAGTTTATAAAATCAACTATTCCCATCACTTCCCATATGGAGATAGGTCTGCTTTCGCTTACGACCATACCACGTTGAAAATACGCCATCCCGTCCGATCTGGCAAGTCAAGCAACGTTGGGCCCGGTTAGTACTTGGATCGGAGACGGCTTGGGAATCCCGGGTGCCGTAAGCTTTTTGCTCGATTTTTTCTGCTTATTTAGAAAACGAAACAAGATAAAGTACGTACGTCTCTTACATGCCTACAATATGTCTACTTATTCTTTGGTTTAATAGCCCAAGTTTGAGGTGCTTTCTCATTCTGACCCAATTTACTTTGTGGCTCAGAGACATTTTGGAACGTTCTCTAGTAGGAGGACACTAATTACGAGTAAACTACAAGTAACTACAGTAGTCACGTGAAACGTGAACGAACTACAATAATTTAGCACCTTACCTCGAAAAAGTTAATATTTACTGTGGCACGGAATCCCGTGCCATGGGTTGGGATTTGGCGTTACAAAGTGCAAGCGCGGTTACAAAAGGAGGATTTGCTTACCACAGAGTAAGCAAAACGGAATTTCGCTGGAAAAAGTTGATAAAACAAAGTTTAAGAAGGAAATTTGATATGAAAACACTTGTTTTGACACCTTTTTTCGACATATGTTGAATATAAACTACTTTTGTGTTCATTTCGTAACTTTTTCAAAATTTGATCTATAACTGGTACCCAACTCATTTTTGATCTACTTTTTTTTATCCCCGAAGGGAGGGGCCGTTCCCAGCAATAGTGCGATGCTGGGTCGACCCTCGAAGTGGAGCTAGCAAGCCAGCAACCACTTCTGGTCTCAAAAATCGGTTAACCTTAGAATTCCAGTGGAATTCATATCGAAGGTTAATTCGATAAGAACTTTTACTTACAATTGATCTTAGCCAAGAGGCCGAGAAGCGATACAAACTAAAATAATTGTTCGTATTCTATTCAGGGACGTCCGTACATAGTACTGGTAAAACGCCACTTACTAGTAAACTTACAGTTATCACGTGAATTTGAGCGTGGAGGTCACGCGCAGCCTATCAGACAATGTTTCTGTATCCCCTGACAGTTTATAAAATCAACTATTCCCATCACTTCCCATATGGAGATAGGTCTGCTTTCGCTTACGACCATACCACGTTGAAAATACGCCATCCCGTCCGATCTGGCAAGTCAAGCAACGTTGGGCCCGGTTAGTACTTGGATCGGAGACGGCTTGGGAATCCCGGGTGCCGTAAGCTTTTTGCTCGATTTTTTCTGCTTATTTAGAAAACGAAACAAGATAAAGTACGTACGTCTCTTACATGCCTACAATATGTCTACTTATTCTTTGGTTTAATAGCCCAAGTTTGAGGTGCTTTCTCATTCTGACCCAATTTACTTTGTGGCTCAGAGACATTTTGGAACGTTCTCTAGTAGGAGGACACTAATTACGAGTAAACTACAAGTAACTACAGTAGTCACGTGAAACGTGAACGAACTACAATAATTTAGCACCTTACCTCGAAAAAGTTAATATTTACTGTGGCACGGAATCCCGTGCCATGGGTTGGGATTTGGCGTTACAAAGTGCAAGCGCGGTTACAAAAGGAGGATTTGCTTACCACAGAGTAAGCAAAACGGAATTTTGTTTGAAAAAGTTGATGAAACAAAATATAAAAAGGAAATTGAATATGAAAACACTTGTTTTGACACCTTTTTTCGACATATGTTGAATATAAACTACTTTTGTGTTCATTTCGTAACTTTTTCAAAATTTGATCTATAACTGGTACCCAACTCATTTTTGATCTACTTTTTTTTATCCCCGAAGGGAGGGGCCGTTCCCAGCAATAGTGCGATGCTGGGTCGACCCTCGAAGTGGAGCTAGCAAGCCAGCAACCACTTCTGGTCTCAAAAATCGGTTAACCTTAGAATTCCAGTGGAATTCATATCGAAGGTTAATTCGATAAGAACTTTTACTTACAATTGATCTTAGCCAAGAGGCCGAGAAGCGATACAAACTAAAATAATTGTTCGTATTCTATTCAGGGACGTCCGTACATAGTACTGGTAAAACGCCACTTACTAGTAAACTTACAGTTATCACGTGAATTTGAGCGTGGAGGTCACGCGCAGCCTATCAGACAATGTTTCTGTATCCCCTGACAGTTTATAAAATCAACTATTCCCATCACCTCCCATATGGAGATAGGTCTGCTTTCGCTTACGACCATACCACGTTGAAAATACGCCATCCCGTCCGATCTGGCAAGTCAAGCAACGTTGGGCCCGGTTAGTACTTGGATCGGAGACGGCTTGGGAATCCCGGGTGCCGTAAGCTTTTTGCTCGATTTTTTCTGCTTATTTAGAAAACGAAACAAGATAAAGTACGTACGTCTCTTACATGCCTACAATATGTCTACTTATTCTTTGGTTTAATAGCCCAAGTTTGAGGTGCTTTCTCATTCTGACCCAATTTACTTTGTGGCTCAGAGACATTTTGGAACGTTCTCTAGTAGGAGGACACTAATTACGAGTAAACTACAAGTAACTACAGTAGTCACGTGAAACGTGAACGAACTACAATAATTTAGCACCTTACCTCGAAAAAGTTAATATTTACTGTGGCACGGAATCCCGTGCCATGGGTTGGGATTTGGCGTTACAAAGTGCAAGCGCGGTTACAAAAGGAGGATTTGCTTACCACAGAGTAAGCAAAACGGAATTTTGTTTGAAAAAGTTGATGAAACAAAATATAAAAAGGAAATTGAATATGAAAACACTTGTTTTGACACCTTTTTTCGACATATGTTGAATATAAACTACTTTTGTGTTCATTTCGTAACTTTTTCAAAATTTGATCTATAACTGGTACCCAACTCATTTTTGATCTACTTTTTTTTATCCCCGAAGGGAGGGGCCGTTCCCAGCAATAGTGCGATGCTGGGTCGACCCTCGAAGTGGAGCTAGCAAGCCAGCAACCACTTCTGGTCTCAAAAATCGGTTAACCTTAGAATTCCAGTGGAATTCATATCGAAGGTTAATTCGATAAGAACTTTTACTTACAATTGATCTTAGCCAAGAGGCCGAGAAGCGATACAAACTAAAATAATTGTTCGTATTCTATTCAGGGACGTCCGTACATAGTACTGGTAAAACGCCACTTACTAGTAAACTTACAGTTATCACGTGAATTTGAGCGTGGAGGTCACGCGCAGCCTATCAGACAATGTTTCTGTATCCCCTGACAGTTTATAAAATCAACTATTCCCATCACTTCCCATATGGAGATAGGTCTGCTTTCGCTTACGACCATACCACGTTGAAAATACGCCATCCCGTCCGATCTGGCAAGTCAAGCAACGTTGGGCCCGGTTAGTACTTGGATCGGAGACGGCTTGGGAATCCCGGGTGCCGTAAGCTTTTTGCTCGATTTTTTCTGCTTATTTAGAAAACGAAACAAGATAAAGTACGTACGTCTCTTACATGCCTACAATATGTCTACTTATTCTTTGGTTTAATAGCCCAAGTTTGAGGTGCTTTCTCATTCTGACCCAATTTACTTTGTGGCTCAGAGACATTTTGGAACGTTCTCTAGTAGGAGGACACTAATTACGAGTAAACTACAAGTAACTACAGTAGTCACGTGAAACGTGAACGAACTACAATAATTTAGCACCTTACCTCGAAAAAGTTAATATTTACTGTGGCACGGAATCCCGTGCCATGGGTTGGGATTTGGCGTTACAAAGTGCAAGCGCGGTTACAAAAGGAGGATTTGCTTACCACAGAGTAAGCAAAACGGAATTTCGCTGGAAAAAGTTGATAAAACAAAGTTTAAGAAGGAAATTTGATATGAAAACACTTGTTTTGACACCTTTTTTCGACATATGTTGAATATAAACTACTTTTGTGTTCATTTCGTAACTTTTTCAAAATTTGATCTATAACTGGTACCCAACTCATTTTTGATCTACTTTTTTTTATCCCCGAAGGGAGGGGCCGTTCCCAGCAATAGTGCGATGCTGGGTCGACCCTCGAAGTGGAGCTAGCAAGCCAGCAACCACTTCTGGTCTCAAAAATCGGTTAACCTTAGAATTCCAGTGGAATTCATATCGAAGGTTAATTCGATAAGAACTTTTACTTACAATTGATCTTAGCCAAGAGGCCGAGAAGCGATACAAACTAAAATAATTGTTCGTATTCTATTCAGGGACGTCCGTACATAGTACTGGTAAAACGCCACTTACTAGTAAACTTACAGTTATCACGTGAATTTGAGCGTGGAGGTCACGCGCAGCCTATCAGACAATGTTTCTGTATCCCCTGACAGTTTATAAAATCAACTATTCCCATCACTTCCCATATGGAGATAGGTCTGCTTTCGCTTACGACCATACCACGTTGAAAATACGCCATCCCGTCCGATCTGGCAAGTCAAGCAACGTTGGGCCCGGTTAGTACTTGGATCGGAGACGGCTTGGGAATCCCGGGTGCCGTAAGCTTTTTGCTCGATTTTTTCTGCTTATTTAGAAAACGAAACAAGATAAAGTACGTACGTCTCTTACATGCCTACAATATGTCTACTTATTCTTTGGTTTAATAGCCCAAGTTTGAGGTGCTTTCTCATTCTGACCCAATTTACTTTGTGGCTCAGAGACATTTTGGAACGTTCTCTAGTAGGAGGACACTAATTACGAGTAAACTACAAGTAACTACAGTAGTCACGTGAAACGTGAACGAACTACAATAATTTAGCACCTTACCTCGAAAAAGTTAATATTTACTGTGGCACGGAATCCCGTGCCATGGGTTGGGATTTGGCGTTACAAAGTGCAAGCGCGGTTACAAAAGGAGGATTTGCTTACCACAGAGTAAGCAAAACGGAATTTTGTTTGAAAAAGTTGATGAAACAAAATATAAAAAGGAAATTGAATATGAAAACACTTGTTTTGACACCTTTTTTCGACATATGTTGAATATAAACTACTTTTGTGTTCATTTCGTAACTTTTTCAAAATTTGATCTATAACTGGTACCCAACTCATTTTTGATCTACTTTTTTTTATCCCCGAAGGGAGGGGCCGTTCCCAGCAATAGTGCGATGCTGGGTCGACCCTCGAAGTGGAGCTAGCAAGCCAGCAACCACTTCTGGTCTCAAAAATCGGTTAACCTTAGAATTCCAGTGGAATTCATATCGAAGGTTAATTCGATAAGAACTTTTACTTACAATTGATCTTAGCCAAGAGGCCGAGAAGCGATACAAACTAAAATAATTGTTCGTATTCTATTCAGGGACGTCCGTACATAGTACTGGTAAAACGCCACTTACTAGTAAACTTACAGTTATCACGTGAATTTGAGCGTGGAGGTCACGCGCAGCCTATCAGACAATGTTTCTGTATCCCCTGACAGTTTATAAAATCAACTATTCCCATCACTTCCCATATGGAGATAGGTCTGCTTTCGCTTACGACCATACCACGTTGAAAATACGCCATCCCGTCCGATCTGGCAAGTCAAGCAACGTTGGGCCCGGTTAGTACTTGGATCGGAGACGGCTTGGGAATCCCGGGTGCCGTAAGCTTTTTGCTCGATTTTTTCTGCTTATTTAGAAAACGAAACAAGATAAAGTACGTACGTCTCTTACATGCCTACAATATGTCTACTTATTCTTTGGTTTAATAGCCCAAGTTTGAGGTGCTTTCTCATTCTGACCCAATTTACTTTGTGGCTCAGAGACATTTTGGAACGTTCTCTAGTAGGAGGACACTAATTACGAGTAAACTACAAGTAACTACAGTAGTCACGTGAAACGTGAACGAACTACAATAATTTAGCACCTTACCTCGAAAAAGTTAATATTTACTGTGGCACGGAATCCCGTGCCATGGGTTGGGATTTGGCGTTACAAAGTGCAAGCGCGGTTACAAAAGGAGGATTTGCTTACCACAGAGTAAGCAAAACGGAATTTCGCTGGAAAAAGTTGATAAAACAAAGTTTAAGAAGGAAATTTGATATGAAAACACTTGTTTTGACACCTTTTTTCGACATATGTTGAATATAAACTACTTTTGTGTTCATTTCGTAACTTTTTCAAAATTTGATCTATAACTGGTACCCAACTCATTTTTGATCTACTTTTTTTTATCCCCGAAGGGAGGGGCCGTTCCCAGCAATAGTGCGATGCTGGGTCGACCCTCGAAGTGGAGCTAGCAAGCCAGCAACCACTTCTGGTCTCAAAAATCGGTTAACCTTAGAATTCCAGTGGAATTCATATCGAAGGTTAATTCGATAAGAACTTTTACTTACAATTGATCTTAGCCAAGAGGCCGAGAAGCGATACAAACTAAAATAATTGTTCGTATTCTATTCAGGGACGTCCGTACATAGTACTGGTAAAACGCCACTTACTAGTAAACTTACAGTTATCACGTGAATTTGAGCGTGGAGGTCACGCGCAGCCTATCAGACAATGTTTCTGTATCCCCTGACAGTTTATAAAATCAACTATTCCCATCACTTCCCATATGGAGATAGGTCTGCTTTCGCTTACGACCATACCACGTTGAAAATACGCCATCCCGTCCGATCTGGCAAGTCAAGCAACGTTGGGCCCGGTTAGTACTTGGATCGGAGACGGCTTGGGAATCCCGGGTGCCGTAAGCTTTTTGCTCGATTTTTTCTGCTTATTTAGAAAACGAAACAAGATAAAGTACGTACGTCTCTTACATGCCTACAATATGTCTACTTATTCTTTGGTTTAATAGCCCAAGTTTGAGGTGCTTTCTCATTCTGACCCAATTTACTTTGTGGCTCAGAGACATTTTGGAACGTTCTCTAGTAGGAGGACACTAATTACGAGTAAACTACAAGTAACTACAGTAGTCACGTGAAACGTGAACGAACTACAATAATTTAGCACCTTACCTCGAAAAAGTTAATATTTACTGTGGCACGGAATCCCGTGCCATGGGTTGGGATTTGGCGTTACAAAGTGCAAGCGCGGTTACAAAAGGAGGATTTGCTTACCACAGAGTAAGCAAAACGGAATTTTGTTTGAAAAAGTTGATGAAACAAAATATAAAAAGGAAATTGAATATGAAAACACTTGTTTTGACACCTTTTTTCGACATATGTTGAATATAAACTACTTTTGTGTTCATTTCGTAACTTTTTCAAAATTTGATCTATAACTGGTACCCAACTCATTTTTGATCTACTTTTTTTTATCCCCGAAGGGAGGGGCCGTTCCCAGCAATAGTGCGATGCTGGGTCGACCCTCGAAGTGGAGCTAGCAAGCCAGCAACCACTTCTGGTCTCAAAAATCGGTTAACCTTAGAATTCCAGTGGAATTCATATCGAAGGTTAATTCGATAAGAACTTTTACTTACAATTGATCTTAGCCAAGAGGCCGAGAAGCGATACAAACTAAAATAATTGTTCGTATTCTATTCAGGGACGTCCGTACATAGTACTGGTAAAACGCCACTTACTAGTAAACTTACAGTTATCACGTGAATTTGAGCGTGGAGGTCACGCGCAGCCTATCAGACAATGTTTCTGTATCCCCTGACAGTTTATAAAATCAACTATTCCCATCACTTCCCATATGGAGATAGGTCTGCTTTCGCTTACGACCATACCACGTTGAAAATACGCCATCCCGTCCGATCTGGCAAGTCAAGCAACGTTGGGCCCGGTTAGTACTTGGATCGGAGACGGCTTGGGAATCCCGGGTGCCGTAAGCTTTTTGCTCGATTTTTTCTGCTTATTTAGAAAACGAAACAAGATAAAGTACGTACGTCTCTTACATGCCTACAATATGTCTACTTATTCTTTGGTTTAATAGCCCAAGTTTGAGGTGCTTTCTCATTCTGACCCAATTTACTTTGTGGCTCAGAGACATTTTGGAACGTTCTCTAGTAGGAGGACACTAATTACGAGTAAACTACAAGTAACTACAGTAGTCACGTGAAACGTGAACGAACTACAATAATTTAGCACCTTATCTCGAAAAAAGTTAATATTTACTGTGGCACGGAATCCCGTGCCATGGGTTGGGATTTGGCGTTACAAAGTGCAAGCGCGGTTACAAAAGGTGGATTTGCTTACCACAGAGTAAGCAAAACGGAATTTCGCTGGAAAAAGTTGATAAAACAAAGTTTAAGAAGGAAATTTGATATGAAAACACTCGTTTTGACCCCTTTTTTCGACATATGTTGAATATAATTTATTTTTGTGTCCATTTCGTTACTTTTTCAACTTATGATCTATAACTGGTACCCAACTAATTTTTGATCTACTTTTTTATCCCCGAAGGGAGGGGCCGTTCCCAGCAATAGTGCGATGCTGGGTCGACCCTCGAAGTGGAGCTAGCAAGCCAGCAACCACTTCTGGTCTCAAAAATCGGTTAACCTTAGAATTCCAGTGGAATTCATATCGAAGGTTAATTCGATAAGAACTTTTACTTAAACTTTGATCTTAGCCAAAAGGCCGAGAAGCGATACGAACTAAAATAATTGTTCGTATTCTATTCAGAGACGTCCGTACATAGTACTGGTAGAACGCCACTTACTAGTAAACTTACAGTTTTCACGTGAGCTCGAGCCTGAAGGTCACGTGCAGCCCATTAGACAATGTTTCTGTATCCCCTGCCAGTTTATAAAATCAACTATTCTCATCACTTCCCACATGGAGATAGGGTTGCTTTCGCTTACGACCATACCACGTTGAAAATACGCCATCCCGTCCGATCTGGCAAGTCAAGCAACGTTGGGCCCGGTTAGTACTTGGATCGGAGACGGCTTGGGAATCCCGGGTGCCGTAAGCTTTTTGCTCGATTTTTCTGCTTATTTAGAAAACGAAACAAGATAAAGTACGTACGTCTCTTACATGCCTACAATATGTCTACTTATTCTTTGGTTTAATAGCCCAAGTTTGAGGTGCTTTCTCATTCTGACCCAATTTACTTTGTGGCTCAGAGACATTTTGGAACGTTCTCTAGTAGGAGGACACTAATTACGAGTAAACTACAAGTAACTACAGTAGTCACGTGAAACGTGAACGAACTACAATAATTTAGCACCTTACCTCGAAAAAGTTAATATTTACTGTGGCACGGAATCCCGTGCCATGGGTTGGGATTTGGCGTTACAAAGTGCAAGCGCGGTTACAAAAGGAGGATTTGCTTACCACAGAGTAAGCAAAACGGAATTTCGCTGGAAAAAGTTGATAAAACAAAGTTTAAGAAGGAAATTTGATATGAAAACACTCGTTTTGACCCCTTTTTTCGACATATGTTGAATATAATTTATTTTTGTGTCCATTTCGTTACTTTTTCAACTTATGATCTATAACTGGTACCCAACTAATTTTTGATCTACTTTTTTATCCCCGAAGGGAGGGGCCGTTCCCAGCAATAGTGCGATGCTGGGTCGACCCTCGAAGTGGAGCTAGCAAGCCAGCAACCACTTCTGGTCTCAAAAATCGGTTAACCTTAGAATTCCAGTGGAATTCATATCGAAGGTTAATTCGATAAGAACTTTTACTTAAACTTTGATCTTAGCCAAAAGGCCGAGAAGCGATACGAACTAAAATAATTGTTCGTATTCTATTCAGAGACGTCCGTACATAGTACTGGTAGAACGCCACTTACTAGTAAACTTACAGTTTTCACGTGAGCTCGAGCCTGAAGGTCACGTGCAGCCCATTAGACAATGTTTCTGTATCCCCTGCCAGTTTATAAAATCAACTATTCTCATCACTTCCCACATGGAGATAGGGTTGCTTTCGCTTACGACCATACCACGTTGAAAATACGCCATCCCGTCCGATCTGGCAAGTCAAGCAACGTTGGGCCCGGTTAGTACTTGGATCGGAGACGGCTTGGGAATCCCGGGTGCCGTAAGCTTTTTGCTCGATTTTTTCTGCTTATTTAGAAAACGAAACAAGATAAAGTACGTACGTCTCTTACATGCCTACAATATGTCTACTTATTCTTTGGTTTAATAGCCCAAGTTTGAGGTGCTTTCTCATTCTGACCCAATTTACTTTGTGGCTCAGAGACATTTTGGAACGTTCTCTAGTAGGAGGACACTAATTACGAGTAAACTACAAGTAACTACAGTAGTCACGTGAAACGTGAACGAACTACAATAATTTAGCACCTTACCTCGAAAAAGTTAATATTTACTGTGGCACGGAATCCCGTGCCATGGGTTGGGATTTGGCGTTACAAAGTGCAAGCGCGGTTACAAAAGGAGGATTTGCTTACCACAGAGTAAGCAAAACGGAATTTCGCTGGAAAAAGTTGATAAAACAAAGTTTAAGAAGGAAATTTGATATGAAAACACTCGTTTTGACCCCTTTTTTCGACATATGTTGAATATAATTTATTTTTGTGTCCATTTCGTTACTTTTTCAACTTATGATCTATAACTGGTACCCAACTAATTTTTGATCTACTTTTTTATCCCCGAAGGGAGGGGCCGTTCCCAGCAATAGTGCGATGCTGGGTCGACCCTCGAAGTGGAGCTAGCAAGCCAGCAACCACTTCTGGTCTCAAAAATCGGTTAACCTTAGAATTCCAGTGGAATTCATATCGAAGGTTAATTCGATAAGAACTTTTACTTAAACTTTGATCTTAGCCAAAAGGCCGAGAAGCGATACGAACTAAAATAATTGTTCGTATTCTATTCAGAGACGTCCGTACATAGTACTGGTAGAACGCCACTTACTAGTAAACTTACAGTTTTCACGTGAGCTCGAGCCTGAAGGTCACGTGCAGCCCATTAGACAATGTTTCTGTATCCCCTGCCAGTTTATAAAATCAACTATTCTCATCACTTCCCACATGGAGATAGGGTTGCTTTCGCTTACGACCATACCACGTTGAAAATACGCCATCCCGTCCGATCTGGCAAGTCAAGCAACGTTGGGCCCGGTTAGTACTTGGATCGGAGACGGCTTGGGAATCCCGGGTGCCGTAAGCTTTTTGCTCGATTTTTTCTGCTTATTTAGAAAACGAAACAAGATAAAGTACGTACGTCTCTTACATGCCTACAATATGTCTACTTATTCTTTGGTTTAATAGCCCAAGTTTGAGGTGCTTTCTCATTCTGACCCAATTTACTTTGTGGCTCAGAGACATTTTGGAACGTTCTCTAGTAGGAGGACACTAATTACGAGTAAACTACAAGTAACTACAGTAGTCACGTGAAACGTGAACGAACTACAATAATTTAGCACCTTACCTCGAAAAAGTTAATATTTACTGTGGCACGGAATCCCGTGCCATGGGTTGGGATTTGGCGTTACAAAGTGCAAGCGCGGTTACAAAAGGAGGATTTGCTTACCACAGAGTAAGCAAAACGGAATTTCGCTGGAAAAAGTTGATAAAACAAAGTTTAAGAAGGAAATTTGATATGAAAACACTCGTTTTGACCCCTTTTTTCGACATATGTTGAACATAATTTATTTTTGTGTCCATTTCGTTACTTTTTCAACTTATGATCTATAACTGGTACCCAACTAATTTTTGATCTACTTTTTTATCCCCGAAGGGAGGGGCCGTTCCCAGCAATAGTGCGATGCTGGGTCGACCCTCGAAGTGGAGCTAGCAAGCCAGCAACCACTTCTGGTCTCAAAAATCGGTTAACCTTAGAATTCCAGTGGAATTCATATCGAAGGTTAATTCGATAAGAACTTTTACTTAAACTTTGATCTTAGCCAAAAGGCCGAGAAGCGATACGAACTAAAATAATTGTTCGTATTCTATTCAGAGACGTCCGTACATAGTACTGGTAGAACGCCACTTACTAGTAAACTTACAGTTTTCACGTGAGCTCGAGCCTGAAGGTCACGTGCAGCCCATTAGACAATGTTTCTGTATCCCCTGCCAGTTTATAAAATCAACTATTCTCATCACTTCCCACATGGAGATAGGGTTGCTTTCGCTTACGACCATACCACGTTGAAAATACGCCATCCCGTCCGATCTGGCAAGTCAAGCAACGTTGGGCCCGGTTAGTACTTGGATCGGAGACGGCTTGGGAATCCCGGGTGCCGTAAGCTTTTTGCTCGATTTTTTCTGCTTATTTAGAAAACGAAACAAGATAAAGTACGTACGTCTCTTACATGCCTACAATATGTCTACTTATTCTTTGGTTTAATAGCCCAAGTTTGAGGTGCTTTCTCATTCTGACCCAATTTACTTTGTGGCTCAGAGACATTTTGGAACGTTCTCTAGTAGGAGGACACTAATTACGAGTAAACTACAAGTAACTACAGTAGTCACGTGAAACGTGAACGAACTACAATAATTTAGCACCTTACCTCGAAAAAGTTAATATTTACTGTGGCACGGAATCCCGTGCCATGGGTTGGGATTTGGCGTTACAAAGTGCAAGCGCGGTTACAAAAGGAGGATTTGCTTACCACAGAGTAAGCAAAACGGAATTTCGCTGGAAAAAGTTGATAAAACAAAGTTTAAGAAGGAAATTTGATATGAAAACACTCGTTTTGACCCCTTTTTTCGACATATGTTGAATATAATTTATTTTTGTGTCCATTTCGTTACTTTTTCAACTTATGATCTATAACTGGTACCCAACTAATTTTTGATCTACTTTTTTATCCCCGAAGGGAGGGGCCGTTCCCAGCAATAGTGCGATGCTGGGTCGACCCTCGAAGTGGAGCTAGCAAGCCAGCAACCACTTCTGGTCTCAAAAATCGGTTAACCTTAGAATTCCAGTGGAATTCATATCGAAGGTTAATTCGATAAGAACTTTTACTTAAACTTTGATCTTAGCCAAAAGGCCGAGAAGCGATACGAACTAAAATAATTGTTCGTATTCTATTCAGAGACGTCCGTACATAGTACTGGTAGAACGCCACTTACTAGTAAACTTACAGTTTTCACGTGAGCTCGAGCCTGAAGGTCACGTGCAGCCCATTAGACAATGTTTCTGTATCCCCTGCCAGTTTATAAAATCAACTATTCTCATCACTTCCCACATGGAGATAGGGTTGCTTTCGCTTACGACCATACCACGTTGAAAATACGCCATCCCGTCCGATCTGGCAAGTCAAGCAACGTTGGGCCCGGTTAGTACTTGGATCGGAGACGGCTTGGGAATCCCGGGTGCCGTAAGCTTTTTGCTCGATTTTTTCTGCTTATTTAGAAAACGAAACAAGATAAAGTACGTACGTCTCTTACATGCCTACAATATGTCTACTTATTCTTTGGTTTAATAGCCCAAGTTTGAGGTGCTTTCTCATTCTGACCCAATTTACTTTGTGGCTCAGAGACATTTTGGAACGTTCTCTAGTAGGAGGACACTAATTACGAGTAAACTACAAGTAACTACAGTAGTCACGTGAAACGTGAACGAACTACAATAATTTAGCACCTTACCTCGAAAAAGTTAATATTTACTGTGGCACGGAATCCCGTGCCATGGGTTGGGATTTGGCGTTACAAAGTGCAAGCGCGGTTACAAAAGGAGGATTTGCTTACCACAGAGTAAGCAAAACGGAATTTCGCTGGAAAAAGTTGATAAAACAAAGTTTAAGAAGGAAATTTGATATGAAAACACTCGTTTTGACCCCTTTTTTCGACATATGTTGAATATAATTTATTTTTGTGTCCATTTCGTTACTTTTTCAACTTATGATCTATAACTGGTACCCAACTAATTTTTGATCTACTTTTTTATCCCCGAAGGGAGGGGCCGTTCCCAGCAATAGTGCGATGCTGGGTCGACCCTCGAAGTGGAGCTAGCAAGCCAGCAACCACTTCTGGTCTCAAAAATCGGTTAACCTTAGAATTCCAGTGGAATTCATATCGAAGGTTAATTCGATAAGAACTTTTACTTAAACTTTGATCTTAGCCAAAAGGCCGAGAAGCGATACGAACTAAAATAATTGTTCGTATTCTATTCAGAGACGTCCGTACATAGTACTGGTAGAACGCCACTTACTAGTAAACTTACAGTTTTCACGTGAGCTCGAGCCTGAAGGTCACGTGCAGCCCATTAGACAATGTTTCTGTATCCCCTGCCAGTTTATAAAATCAACTATTCTCATCACTTCCCACATGGAGATAGGGTTGCTTTCGCTTACGACCATACCACGTTGAAAATACGCCATCCCGTCCGATCTGGCAAGTCAAGCAACGTTGGGCCCGGTTAGTACTTGGATCGGAGACGGCTTGGGAATCCCGGGTGCCGTAAGCTTTTTGCTCGATTTTTTCTGCTTATTTAGAAAACGAAACAAGATAAAGTACGTACGTCTCTTACATGCCTACAATATGTCTACTTATTCTTTGGTTTAATAGCCCAAGTTTGAGGTGCTTTCTCATTCTGACCCAATTTACTTTGTGGCTCAGAGACATTTTGGAACGTTCTCTAGTAGGAGGACACTAATTACGAGTAAACTACAAGTAACTACAGTAGTCACGTGAAACGTGAACGAACTACAATAATTTAGCACCTTACCTCGAAAAAGTTAATATTTACTGTGGCACGGAATCCCGTGCCATGGGTTGGGATTTGGCGTTACAAAGTGCAAGCGCGGTTACAAAAGGAGGATTTGCTTACCACAGAGTAAGCAAAACGGAATTTCGCTGGAAAAAGTTGATAAAACAAAGTTTAAGAAGGAAATTTGATATGAAAACACTCGTTTTGACCCCTTTTTTCGACATATGTTGAATATAATTTATTTTTGTGTCCATTTCGTTACTTTTTCAACTTATGATCTATAACTGGTACCCAACTAATTTTTGATCTACTTTTTTATCCCCGAAGGGAGGGGCCGTTCCCAGCAATAGTGCGATGCTGGGTCGACCCTCGAAGTGGAGCTAGCAAGCCAGCAACCACTTCTGGTCTCAAAAATCGGTTAACCTTAGAATTCCAGTGGAATTCATATCGAAGGTTAATTCGATAAGAACTTTTACTTAAACTTTGATCTTAGCCAAAAGGCCGAGAAGCGATACGAACTAAAATAATTGTTCGTATTCTATTCAGAGACGTCCGTACATAGTACTGGTAGAACGCCACTTACTAGTAAACTTACAGTTTTCACGTGAGCTCGAGCCTGAAGGTCACGTGCAGCCCATTAGACAATGTTTCTGTATCCCCTGCCAGTTTATAAAATCAACTATTCTCATCACTTCCCACATGGAGATAGGGTTGCTTTCGCTTACGACCATACCACGTTGAAAATACGCCATCCCGTCCGATCTGGCAAGTCAAGCAACGTTGGGCCCGGTTAGTACTTGGATCGGAGACGGCTTGGGAATCCCGGGTGCCGTAAGCTTTTTGCTCGATTTTTTCTGCTTATTTAGAAAACGAAACAAGATAAAGTACGTACGTCTCTTACATGCCTACAATATGTCTACTTATTCTTTGGTTTAATAGCCCAAGTTTGAGGTGCTTTCTCATTCTGACCCAATTTACTTTGTGGCTCAGAGACATTTTGGAACGTTCTCTAGTAGGAGGACACTAATTACGAGTAAACTACAAGTAACTACAGTAGTCACGTGAAACGTGAACGAACTACAATAATTTAGCACCTTACCTCGAAAAAGTTAATATTTACTGTGGCACGGAATCCCGTGCCATGGGTTGGGATTTGGCGTTACAAAGTGCAAGCGCGGTTACAAAAGGAGGATTTGCTTACCACAGAGTAAGCAAAACGGAATTTCGCTGGAAAAAGTTGATAAAACAAAGTTTAAGAAGGAAATTTGATATGAAAACACTCGTTTTGACCCCTTTTTTCGACATATGTTGAACATAATTTATTTTTGTGTCCATTTCGTTACTTTTTCAACTTATGATCTATAACTGGTACCCAACTAATTTTTGATCTACTTTTTTATCCCCGAAGGGAGGGGCCGTTCCCAGCAATAGTGCGATGCTGGGTCGACCCTCGAAGTGGAGCTAGCAAGCCAGCAACCACTTCTGGTCTCAAAAATCGGTTAACCTTAGAATTCCAGTGGAATTCATATCGAAGGTTAATTCGATAAGAACTTTTACTTAAACTTTGATCTTAGCCAAAAGGCCGAGAAGCGATACGAACTAAAATAATTGTTCGTATTCTATTCAGAGACGTCCGTACATAGTACTGGTAGAACGCCACTTACTAGTAAACTTACAGTTTTCACGTGAGCTCGAGCCTGAAGGTCACGTGCAGCCCATTAGACAATGTTTCTGTATCCCCTGCCAGTTTATAAAATCAACTATTCTCATCACTTCCCACATGGAGATAGGGTTGCTTTCGCTTACGACCATACCACGTTGAAAATACGCCATCCCGTCCGATCTGGCAAGTCAAGCAACGTTGGGCCCGGTTAGTACTTGGATCGGAGACGGCTTGGGAATCCCGGGTGCCGTAAGCTTTTTGCTCGATTTTTTCTGCTTATTTAGAAAACGAAACAAGATAAAGTACGTACGTCTCTTACATGCCTACAATATGTCTACTTATTCTTTGGTTTAATAGCCCAAGTTTGAGGTGCTTTCTCATTCTGACCCAATTTACTTTGTGGCTCAGAGACATTTTGGAACGTTCTCTAGTAGGAGGACACTAATTACGAGTAAACTACAAGTAACTACAGTAGTCACGTGAAACGTGAACGAACTACAATAATTTAGCACCTTACCTCGAAAAAGTTAATATTTACTGTGGCACGGAATCCCGTGCCATGGGTTGGGATTTGGCGTTACAAAGTGCAAGCGCGGTTACAAAAGGAGGATTTGCTTACCACAGAGTAAGCAAAACGGAATTTCGCTGGAAAAAGTTGATAAAACAAAGTTTAAGAAGGAAATTTGATATGAAAACACTCGTTTTGACCCCTTTTTTCGACATATGTTGAATATAATTTATTTTTGTGTCCATTTCGTTACTTTTTCAACTTATGATCTATAACTGGTACCCAACTAATTTTTGATCTACTTTTTTATCCCCGAAGGGAGGGGCCGTTCCCAGCAATAGTGCGATGCTGGGTCGACCCTCGAAGTGGAGCTAGCAAGCCAGCAACCACTTCTGGTCTCAAAAATCGGTTAACCTTAGAATTCCAGTGGAATTCATATCGAAGGTTAATTCGATAAGAACTTTTACTTAAACTTTGATCTTAGCCAAAAGGCCGAGAAGCGATACGAACTAAAATAATTGTTCGTATTCTATTCAGAGACGTCCGTACATAGTACTGGTAGAACGCCACTTACTAGTAAACTTACAGTTTTCACGTGAGCTCGAGCCTGAAGGTCACGTGCAGCCCATTAGACAATGTTTCTGTATCCCCTGCCAGTTTATAAAATCAACTATTCTCATCACTTCCCACATGGAGATAGGGTTGCTTTCGCTTACGACCATACCACGTTGAAAATACGCCATCCCGTCCGATCTGGCAAGTCAAGCAACGTTGGGCCCGGTTAGTACTTGGATCGGAGACGGCTTGGGAATCCCGGGTGCCGTAAGCTTTTTGCTCGATTTTTTCTGCTTATTTAGAAAACGAAACAAGATAAAGTACGTACGTCTCTTACATGCCTACAATATGTCTACTTATTCTTTGGTTTAATAGCCCAAGTTTGAGGTGCTTTCTCATTCTGACCCAATTTACTTTGTGGCTCAGAGACATTTTGGAACGTTCTCTAGTAGGAGGACACTAATTACGAGTAAACTACAAGTAACTACAGTAGTCACGTGAAACGTGAACGAACTACAATAATTTAGCACCTTACCTCGAAAAAGTTAATATTTACTGTGGCACGGAATCCCGTGCCATGGGTTGGGATTTGGCGTTACAAAGTGCAAGCGCGGTTACAAAAGGAGGATTTGCTTACCACAGAGTAAGCAAAACGGAATTTCGCTGGAAAAAGTTGATAAAACAAAGTTTAAGAAGGAAATTTGATATGAAAACACTCGTTTTGACCCCTTTTTTCGACATATGTTGAATATAATTTATTTTTGTGTCCATTTCGTTACTTTTTCAACTTATGATCTATAACTGGTACCCAACTAATTTTTGATCTACTTTTTTATCCCCGAAGGGAGGGGCCGTTCCCAGCAATAGTGCGATGCTGGGTCGACCCTCGAAGTGGAGCTAGCAAGCCAGCAACCACTTCTGGTCTCAAAAATCGGTTAACCTTAGAATTCCAGTGGAATTCATATCGAAGGTTAATTCGATAAGAACTTTTACTTAAACTTTGATCTTAGCCAAAAGGCCGAGAAGCGATACGAACTAAAATAATTGTTCGTATTCTATTCAGAGACGTCCGTACATAGTACTGGTAGAACGCCACTTACTAGTAAACTTACAGTTTTCACGTGAGCTCGAGCCTGAAGGTCACGTGCAGCCCATTAGACAATGTTTCTGTATCCCCTGCCAGTTTATAAAATCAACTATTCTCATCACTTCCCACATGGAGATAGGGTTGCTTTCGCTTACGACCATACCACGTTGAAAATACGCCATCCCGTCCGATCTGGCAAGTCAAGCAACGTTGGGCCCGGTTAGTACTTGGATCGGAGACGGCTTGGGAATCCCGGGTGCCGTAAGCTTTTTGCTCGATTTTTTCTGCTTATTTAGAAAACGAAACAAGATAAAGTACGTACGTCTCTTACATGCCTACAATATGTCTACTTATTCTTTGGTTTAATAGCCCAAGTTTGAGGTGCTTTCTCATTCTGACCCAATTTACTTTGTGGCTCAGAGACATTTTGGAACGTTCTCTAGTAGGAGGACACTAATTACGAGTAAACTACAAGTAACTACAGTAGTCACGTGAAACGTGAACGAACTACAATAATTTAGCACCTTACCTCGAAAAAGTTAATATTTACTGTGGCACGGAATCCCGTGCCATGGGTTGGGATTTGGCGTTACAAAGTGCAAGCGCGGTTACAAAAGGAGGATTTGCTTACCACAGAGTAAGCAAAACGGAATTTCGCTGGAAAAAGTTGATAAAACAAAGTTTAAGAAGGAAATTTGATATGAAAACACTCGTTTTGACCCCTTTTTTCGACATATGTTGAATATAATTTATTTTTGTGTCCATTTCGTTACTTTTTCAACTTATGATCTATAACTGGTACCCAACTAATTTTTGATCTACTTTTTTATCCCCGAAGGGAGGGGCCGTTCCCAGCAATAGTGCGATGCTGGGTCGACCCTCGAAGTGGAGCTAGCAAGCCAGCAACCACTTCTGGTCTCAAAAATCGGTTAACCTTAGAATTCCAGTGGAATTCATATCGAAGGTTAATTCGATAAGAACTTTTACTTAAACTTTGATCTTAGCCAAAAGGCCGAGAAGCGATACGAACTAAAATAATTGTTCGTATTCTATTCAGAGACGTCCGTACATAGTACTGGTAGAACGCCACTTACTAGTAAACTTACAGTTTTCACGTGAGCTCGAGCCTGAAGGTCACGTGCAGCCCATTAGACAATGTTTCTGTATCCCCTGCCAGTTTATAAAATCAACTATTCTCATCACTTCCCACATGGAGATAGGGTTGCTTTCGCTTACGACCATACCACGTTGAAAATACGCCATCCCGTCCGATCTGGCAAGTCAAGCAACGTTGGGCCCGGTTAGTACTTGGATCGGAGACGGCTTGGGAATCCCGGGTGCCGTAAGCTTTTTGCTCGATTTTTTCTGCTTATTTAGAAAACGAAACAAGATAAAGTACGTACGTCTCTTACATGCCTACAATATGTCTACTTATTCTTTGGTTTAATAGCCCAAGTTTGAGGTGCTTTCTCATTCTGACCCAATTTACTTTGTGGCTCAGAGACATTTTGGAACGTTCTCTAGTAGGAGGACACTAATTACGAGTAAACTACAAGTAACTACAGTAGTCACGTGAAACGTGAACGAACTACAATAATTTAGCACCTTACCTCGAAAAAGTTAATATTTACTGTGGCACGGAATCCCGTGCCATGGGTTGGGATTTGGCGTTACAAAGTGCAAGCGCGGTTACAAAAGGAGGATTTGCTTACCACAGAGTAAGCAAAACGGAATTTCGCTGGAAAAAGTTGATAAAACAAAGTTTAAGAAGGAAATTTGATATGAAAACACTCGTTTTGACCCCTTTTTTCGACATATGTTGAATATAATTTATTTTTGTGTCCATTTCGTTACTTTTTCAACTTATGATCTATAACTGGTACCCAACTAATTTTTGATCTACTTTTTTATCCCCGAAGGGAGGGGCCGTTCCCAGCAATAGTGCGATGCTGGGTCGACCCTCGAAGTGGAGCTAGCAAGCCAGCAACCACTTCTGGTCTCAAAAATCGGTTAACCTTAGAATTCCAGTGGAATTCATATCGAAGGTTAATTCGATAAGAACTTTTACTTAAACTTTGATCTTAGCCAAAAGGCCGAGAAGCGATACGAACTAAAATAATTGTTCGTATTCTATTCAGAGACGTCCGTACATAGTACTGGTAGAACGCCACTTACTAGTAAACTTACAGTTTTCACGTGAGCTCGAGCCTGAAGGTCACGTGCAGCCCATTAGACAATGTTTCTGTATCCCCTGCCAGTTTATAAAATCAACTATTCTCATCACTTCCCACATGGAGATAGGGTTGCTTTCGCTTACGACCATACCACGTTGAAAATACGCCATCCCGTCCGATCTGGCAAGTCAAGCAACGTTGGGCCCGGTTAGTACTTGGATCGGAGACGGCTTGGGAATCCCGGGTGCCGTAAGCTTTTTGCTCGATTTTTTCTGCTTATTTAGAAAACGAAACAAGATAAAGTACGTACGTCTCTTACATGCCTACAATATGTCTACTTATTCTTTGGTTTAATAGCCCAAGTTTGAGGTGCTTTCTCATTCTGACCCAATTTACTTTGTGGCTCAGAGACATTTTGGAACGTTCTCTAGTAGGAGGACACTAATTACGAGTAAACTACAAGTAACTACAGTAGTCACGTGAAACGTGAACGAACTACAATAATTTAGCACCTTACCTCGAAAAAGTTAATATTTACTGTGGCACGGAATCCCGTGCCATGGGTTGGGATTTGGCGTTACAAAGTGCAAGCGCGGTTACAAAAGGAGGATTTGCTTACCACAGAGTAAGCAAAACGGAATTTCGCTGGAAAAAGTTGATAAAACAAAGTTTAAGAAGGAAATTTGATATGAAAACACTCGTTTTGACCCCTTTTTTCGACATATGTTGAATATAATTTATTTTTGTGTCCATTTCGTTACTTTTTCAACTTATGATCTATAACTGGTACCCAACTAATTTTTGATCTACTTTTTTATCCCCGAAGGGAGGGGCCGTTCCCAGCAATAGTGCGATGCTGGGTCGACCCTCGAAGTGGAGCTAGCAAGCCAGCAACCACTTCTGGTCTCAAAAATCGGTTAACCTTAGAATTCCAGTGGAATTCATATCGAAGGTTAATTCGATAAGAACTTTTACTTAAACTTTGATCTTAGCCAAAAGGCCGAGAAGCGATACGAACTAAAATAATTGTTCGTATTCTATTCAGAGACGTCCGTACATAGTACTGGTAGAACGCCACTTACTAGTAAACTTACAGTTTTCACGTGAGCTCGAGCCTGAAGGTCACGTGCAGCCCATTAGACAATGTTTCTGTATCCCCTGCCAGTTTATAAAATCAACTATTCTCATCACTTCCCACATGGAGATAGGGTTGCTTTCGCTTACGACCATACCACGTTGAAAATACGCCATCCCGTCCGATCTGGCAAGTCAAGCAACGTTGGGCCCGGTTAGTACTTGGATCGGAGACGGCTTGGGAATCCCGGGTGCCGTAAGCTTTTTGCTCGATTTTTTCTGCTTATTTAGAAAACGAAACAAGATAAAGTACGTACGTCTCTTACATGCCTACAATATGTCTACTTATTCTTTGGTTTAATAGCCCAAGTTTGAGGTGCTTTCTCATTCTGACCCAATTTACTTTGTGGCTCAGAGACATTTTGGAACGTTCTCTAGTAGGAGGACACTAATTACGAGTAAACTACAAGTAACTACAGTAGTCACGTGAAACGTGAACGAACTACAATAATTTAGCACCTTACCTCGAAAAAGTTAATATTTACTGTGGCACGGAATCCCGTGCCATGGGTTGGGATTTGGCGTTACAAAGTGCAAGCGCGGTTACAAAAGGAGGATTTGCTTACCACAGAGTAAGCAAAACGGAATTTCGCTGGAAAAAGTTGATAAAACAAAGTTTAAGAAGGAAATTTGATATGAAAACACTCGTTTTGACCCCTTTTTTCGACATATGTTGAACATAATTTATTTTTGTGTCCATTTCGTTACTTTTTCAACTTATGATCTATAACTGGTACCCAACTAATTTTTGATCTACTTTTTTATCCCCGAAGGGAGGGGCCGTTCCCAGCAATAGTGCGATGCTGGGTCGACCCTCGAAGTGGAGCTAGCAAGCCAGCAACCACTTCTGGTCTCAAAAATCGGTTAACCTTAGAATTCCAGTGGAATTCATATCGAAGGTTAATTCGATAAGAACTTTTACTTAAACTTTGATCTTAGCCAAAAGGCCGAGAAGCGATACGAACTAAAATAATTGTTCGTATTCTATTCAGAGACGTCCGTACATAGTACTGGTAGAACGCCACTTACTAGTAAACTTACAGTTTTCACGTGAGCTCGAGCCTGAAGGTCACGTGCAGCCCATTAGACAATGTTTCTGTATCCCCTGCCAGTTTATAAAATCAACTATTCTCATCACTTCCCACATGGAGATAGGGTTGCTTTCGCTTACGACCATACCACGTTGAAAATACGCCATCCCGTCCGATCTGGCAAGTCAAGCAACGTTGGGCCCGGTTAGTACTTGGATCGGAGACGGCTTGGGAATCCCGGGTGCCGTAAGCTTTTTGCTCGATTTTTTCTGCTTATTTAGAAAACGAAACAAGATAAAGTACGTACGTCTCTTACATGCCTACAATATGTCTACTTATTCTTTGGTTTAATAGCCCAAGTTTGAGGTGCTTTCTCATTCTGACCCAATTTACTTTGTGGCTCAGAGACATTTTGGAACGTTCTCTAGTAGGAGGACACTAATTACGAGTAAACTACAAGTAACTACAGTAGTCACGTGAAACGTGAACGAACTACAATAATTTAGCACCTTACCTCGAAAAAGTTAATATTTACTGTGGCACGGAATCCCGTGCCATGGGTTGGGATTTGGCGTTACAAAGTGCAAGCGCGGTTACAAAAGGAGGATTTGCTTACCACAGAGTAAGCAAAACGGAATTTCGCTGGAAAAAGTTGATAAAACAAAGTTTAAGAAGGAAATTTGATATGAAAACACTCGTTTTGACCCCTTTTTTCGACATATGTTGAATATAATTTATTTTTGTGTCCATTTCGTTACTTTTTCAACTTATGATCTATAACTGGTACCCAACTAATTTTTGATCTACTTTTTTATCCCCGAAGGGAGGGGCCGTTCCCAGCAATAGTGCGATGCTGGGTCGACCCTCGAAGTGGAGCTAGCAAGCCAGCAACCACTTCTGGTCTCAAAAATCGGTTAACCTTAGAATTCCAGTGGAATTCATATCGAAGGTTAATTCGATAAGAACTTTTACTTAAACTTTGATCTTAGCCAAAAGGCCGAGAAGCGATACGAACTAAAATAATTGTTCGTATTCTATTCAGAGACGTCCGTACATAGTACTGGTAGAACGCCACTTACTAGTAAACTTACAGTTTTCACGTGAGCTCGAGCCTGAAGGTCACGTGCAGCCCATTAGACAATGTTTCTGTATCCCCTGCCAGTTTATAAAATCAACTATTCTCATCACTTCCCACATGGAGATAGGGTTGCTTTCGCTTACGACCATACCACGTTGAAAATACGCCATCCCGTCCGATTTGGCAAGTCAAGCAACGTTGGGCCCGGTTAGTACTTGGATCGGAGACGGCTTGGGAATCCCGGGTGCCGTAAGCTTTTTGCTCGATTTTTTCTGCTTATTTAGAAAACGAAACAAGATAAAGTACGTACGTCTCTTACATGCCTACAATATGTCTACTTATTCTTTGGTTTAATAGCCCAAGTTTGAGGTGCTTTCTCATTCTGACCCAATTTACTTTGTGGCTCAGAGACATTTTGGAACGTTCTCTAGTAGGAGGACACTAATTACGAGTAAACTACAAGTAACTACAGTAGTCACGTGAAACGTGAACGAACTACAATAATTTAGCACCTTACCTCGAAAAAGTTAATATTTACTGTGGCACGGAATCCCGTGCCATGGGTTGGGATTTGGCGTTACAAAGTGCAAGCGCGGTTACAAAAGGAGGATTTGCTTACCACAGAGTAAGCAAAACGGAATTTCGCTGGAAAAAGTTGATAAAACAAAGTTTAAGAAGGAAATTTGATATGAAAACACTCGTTTTGACCCCTTTTTTCGACATATGTTGAATATAATTTATTTTTGTGTCCATTTCGTTACTTTTTCAACTTATGATCTATAACTGGTACCCAACTAATTTTTGATCTACTTTTTTATCCCCGAAGGGAGGGGCCGTTCCCAGCAATAGTGCGATGCTGGGTCGACCCTCGAAGTGGAGCTAGCAAGCCAGCAACCACTTCTGGTCTCAAAAATCGGTTAACCTTAGAATTCCAGTGGAATTCATATCGAAGGTTAATTCGATAAGAACTTTTACTTAAACTTTGATCTTAGCCAAAAGGCCGAGAAGCGATACGAACTAAAATAATTGTTCGTATTCTATTCAGAGACGTCCGTACATAGTACTGGTAGAACGCCACTTACTAGTAAACTTACAGTTTTCACGTGAGCTCGAGCCTGAAGGTCATGTGCAGCCCATTAGACAATGTTTCTGTATCCCCTGCCAGTTTATAAAATCAACTATTCTCATCACTTCCCACATGGAGATAGGGTTGCTTTCGCTTACGACCATACCACGTTGAAAATACGCCATCCCGTCCGATCTGGCAAGTCAAGCAACGTTGGGCCCGGTTAGTACTTGGATCGGAGACGGCTTGGGAATCCCGGGTGCCGTAAGCTTTTTGCTCGATTTTTTCTGCTTATTTAGAAAACGAAACAAGATAAAGTACGTACGTCTCTTACATGCCTACAATATGTCTACTTATTCTTTGGTTTAATAGCCCAAGTTTGAGGTGCTTTCTCATTCTGACCCAATTTACTTTGTGGCTCAGAGACATTTTGGAACGTTCTCTAGTAGGAGGACACTAATTACGAGTAAACTACAAGTAACTACAGTAGTCACGTGAAACGTGAACGAACTACAATAATTTAGCACCTTACCTCGAAAAAGTTAATATTTACTGTGGCACGGAATCCCGTGCCATGGGTTGGGATTTGGCGTTACAAAGTGCAAGCGCGGTTACAAAAGGAGGATTTGCTTACCACAGAGTAAGCAAAACGGAATTTCGCTGGAAAAAGTTGATAAAACAAAGTTTAAGAAGGAAATTTGATATGAAAACACTCGTTTTGACCCCTTTTTTCGACATATGTTGAATATAATTTATTTTTGTGTCCATTTCGTTACTTTTTCAACTTATGATCTATAACTGGTACCCAACTAATTTTTGATCTACTTTTTTATCCCCGAAGGGAGGGGCCGTTCCCAGCAATAGTGCGATGCTGGGTCGACCCTCGAAGTGGAGCTAGCAAGCCAGCAACCACTTCTGGTCTCAAAAATCGGTTAACCTTAGAATTCCAGTGGAATTCATATCGAAGGTTAATTCGATAAGAACTTTTACTTAAACTTTGATCTTAGCCAAAAGGCCGAGAAGCGATACGAACTAAAATAATTGTTCGTATTCTATTCAGAGACGTCCGTACATAGTACTGGTAGAACGCCACTTACTAGTAAACTTACAGTTTTCACGTGAGCTCGAGCCTGAAGGTCACGTGCAGCCCATTAGACAATGTTTCTGTATCCCCTGCCAGTTTATAAAATCAACTATTCTCATCACTTCCCACATGGAGATAGGGTTGCTTTCGCTTACGACCATACCACGTTGAAAATACGCCATCCCGTCCGATCTGGCAAGTCAAGCAACGTTGGGCCCGGTTAGTACTTGGATCGGAGACGGCTTGGGAATCCCGGGTGCCGTAAGCTTTTTGCTCGATTTTTTCTGCTTATTTAGAAAACGAAACAAGATAAAGTACGTACGTCTCTTACATGCCTACAATATGTCTACTTATTCTTTGGTTTAATAGCCCAAGTTTGAGGTGCTTTCTCATTCTGACCCAATTTACTTTGTGGCTCAGAGACATTTTGGAACGTTCTCTAGTAGGAGGACACTAATTACGAGTAAACTACAAGTAACTACAGTAGTCACGTGAAACGTGAACGAACTACAATAATTTAGCACCTTACCTCGAAAAAGTTAATATTTACTGTGGCACGGAATCCCGTGCCATGGGTTGGGATTTGGCGTTACAAAGTGCAAGCGCGGTTACAAAAGGAGGATTTGCTTACCACAGAGTAAGCAAAACGGAATTTCGCTGGAAAAAGTTGATAAAACAAAGTTTAAGAAGGAAATTTGATATGAAAACACTCGTTTTGACCCCTTTTTTCGACATATGTTGAATATAATTTATTTTTGTGTCCATTTCGTTACTTTTTCAACTTATGATCTATAACTGGTACCCAACTAATTTTTGATCTACTTTTTTATCCCCGAAGGGAGGGGCCGTTCCCAGCAATAGTGCGATGCTGGGTCGACCCTCGAAGTGGAGCTAGCAAGCCAGCAACCACTTCTGGTCTCAAAAATCGGTTAACCTTAGAATTCCAGTGGAATTCATATCGAAGGTTAATTCGATAAGAACTTTTACTTAAACTTTGATCTTAGCCAAAAGGCCGAGAAGCGATACGAACTAAAATAATTGTTCGTATTCTATTCAGAGACGTCCGTACATAGTACTGGTAGAACGCCACTTACTAGTAAACTTACAGTTTTCACGTGAGCTCGAGCCTGAAGGTCACGTGCAGCCCATTAGACAATGTTTCTGTATCCCCTGCCAGTTTATAAAATCAACTATTCTCATCACTTCCCACATGGAGATAGGGTTGCTTTCGCTTACGACCATACCACGTTGAAAATACGCCATCCCGTCCGATCTGGCAAGTCAAGCAACGTTGGGCCCGGTTAGTACTTGGATCGGAGACGGCTTGGGAATCCCGGGTGCCGTAAGCTTTTTGCTCGATTTTTTCTGCTTATTTAGAAAACGAAACAAGATAAAGTACGTACGTCTCTTACATGCCTACAATATGTCTACTTATTCTTTGGTTTAATAGCCCAAGTTTGAGGTGCTTTCTCATTCTGACCCAATTTACTTTGTGGCTCAGAGACATTTTGGAACGTTCTCTAGTAGGAGGACACTAATTACGAGTAAACTACAAGTAACTACAGTAGTCACGTGAAACGTGAACGAACTACAATAATTTAGCACCTTACCTCGAAAAAGTTAATATTTACTGTGGCACGGAATCCCGTGCCATGGGTTGGGATTTGGCGTTACAAAGTGCAAGCGCGGTTACAAAAGGAGGATTTGCTTACCACAGAGTAAGCAAAACGGAATTTCGCTGGAAAAAGTTGATAAAACAAAGTTTAAGAAGGAAATTTGATATGAAAACACTCGTTTTGACCCCTTTTTTCGACATATGTTGAATATAATTTATTTTTGTGTCCATTTCGTTACTTTTTCAACTTATGATCTATAACTGGTACCCAACTAATTTTTGATCTACTTTTTTATCCCCGAAGGGAGGGGCCGTTCCCAGCAATAGTGCGATGCTGGGTCGACCCTCGAAGTGGAGCTAGCAAGCCAGCAACCACTTCTGGTCTCAAAAATCGGTTAACCTTAGAATTCCAGTGGAATTCATATCGAAGGTTAATTCGATAAGAACTTTTACTTAAACTTTGATCTTAGCCAAAAGGCCGAGAAGCGATACGAACTAAAATAATTGTTCGTATTCTATTCAGAGACGTCCGTACATAGTACTGGTAGAACGCCACTTACTAGTAAACTTACAGTTTTCACGTGAGCTCGAGCCTGAAGGTCACGTGCAGCCCATTAGACAATGTTTCTGTATCCCCTGCCAGTTTATAAAATCAACTATTCTCATCACTTCCCACATGGAGATAGGGTTGCTTTCGCTTACGACCATACCACGTTGAAAATACGCCATCCCGTCCGATCTGGCAAGTCAAGCAACGTTGGGCCCGGTTAGTACTTGGATCGGAGACGGCTTGGGAATCCCGGGTGCCGTAAGCTTTTTGCTCGATTTTTTCTGCTTATTTAGAAAACGAAACAAGATAAAGTACGTACGTCTCTTACATGCCTACAATATGTCTACTTATTCTTTGGTTTAATAGCCCAAGTTTGAGGTGCTTTCTCATTCTGACCCAATTTACTTTGTGGCTCAGAGACATTTTGGAACGTTCTCTAGTAGGAGGACACTAATTACGAGTAAACTACAAGTAACTACAGTAGTCACGTGAAACGTGAACGAACTACAATAATTTAGCACCTTACCTCGAAAAAGTTAATATTTACTGTGGCACGGAATCCCGTGCCATGGGTTGGGATTTGGCGTTACAAAGTGCAAGCGCGGTTACAAAAGGAGGATTTGCTTACCACAGAGTAAGCAAAACGGAATTTCGCTGGAAAAAGTTGATAAAACAAAGTTTAAGAAGGAAATTTGATATGAAAACACTCGTTTTGACCCCTTTTTTCGACATATGTTGAATATAATTTATTTTTGTGTCCATTTCGTTACTTTTTCAACTTATGATCTATAACTGGTACCCAACTAATTTTTGATCTACTTTTTTATCCCCGAAGGGAGGGGCCGTTCCCAGCAATAGTGCGATGCTGGGTCGACCCTCGAAGTGGAGCTAGCAAGCCAGCAACCACTTCTGGTCTCAAAAATCGGTTAACCTTAGAATTCCAGTGGAATTCATATCGAAGGTTAATTCGATAAGAACTTTTACTTAAACTTTGATCTTAGCCAAAAGGCCGAGAAGCGATACGAACTAAAATAATTGTTCGTATTCTATTCAGAGACGTCCGTACATAGTACTGGTAGAACGCCACTTACTAGTAAACTTACAGTTTTCACGTGAGCTCGAGCCTGAAGGTCACGTGCAGCCCATTAGACAATGTTTCTGTATCCCCTGCCAGTTTATAAAATCAACTATTCTCATCACTTCCCACATGGAGATAGGGTTGCTTTCGCTTACGACCATACCACGTTGAAAATACGCCATCCCGTCCGATCTGGCAAGTCAAGCAACGTTGGGCCCGGTTAGTACTTGGATCGGAGACGGCTTGGGAATCCCGGGTGCCGTAAGCTTTTTGCTCGATTTTTTCTGCTTATTTAGAAAACGAAACAAGATAAAGTACGTACGTCTCTTACATGCCTACAATATGTCTACTTATTCTTTGGTTTAATAGCCCAAGTTTGAGGTGCTTTCTCATTCTGACCCAATTTACTTTGTGGCTCAGAGACATTTTGGAACGTTCTCTAGTAGGAGGACACTAATTACGAGTAAACTACAAGTAACTACAGTAGTCACGTGAAACGTGAACGAACTACAATAATTTAGCACCTTACCTCGAAAAAGTTAATATTTACTGTGGCACGGAATCCCGTGCCATGGGTTGGGATTTGGCGTTACAAAGTGCAAGCGCGGTTACAAAAGGAGGATTTGCTTACCACAGAGTAAGCAAAACGGAATTTCGCTGGAAAAAGTTGATAAAACAAAGTTTAAGAAGGAAATTTGATATGAAAACACTCGTTTTGACCCCTTTTTTCGACATATGTTGAACATAATTTATTTTTGTGTCCATTTCGTTACTTTTTCAACTTATGATCTATAACTGGTACCCAACTAATTTTTGATCTACTTTTTTATCCCCGAAGGGAGGGGCCGTTCCCAGCAATAGTGCGATGCTGGGTCGACCCTCGAAGTGGAGCTAGCAAGCCAGCAACCACTTCTGGTCTCAAAAATCGGTTAACCTTAGAATTCCAGTGGAATTCATATCGAAGGTTAATTCGATAAGAACTTTTACTTAAACTTTGATCTTAGCCAAAAGGCCGAGAAGCGATACGAACTAAAATAATTGTTCGTATTCTATTCAGAGACGTCCGTACATAGTACTGGTAGAACGCCACTTACTAGTAAACTTACAGTTTTCACGTGAGCTCGAGCCTGAAGGTCACGTGCAGCCCATTAGACAATGTTTCTGTATCCCCTGCCAGTTTATAAAATCAACTATTCTCATCACTTCCCACATGGAGATAGGGTTGCTTTCGCTTACGACCATACCACGTTGAAAATACGCCATCCCGTCCGATCTGGCAAGTCAAGCAACGTTGGGCCCGGTTAGTACTTGGATCGGAGACGGCTTGGGAATCCCGGGTGCCGTAAGCTTTTTGCTCGATTTTTTCTGCTTATTTAGAAAACGAAACAAGATAAAGTACGTACGTCTCTTACATGCCTACAATATGTCTACTTATTCTTTGGTTTAATAGCCCAAGTTTGAGGTGCTTTCTCATTCTGACCCAATTTACTTTGTGGCTCAGAGACATTTTGGAACGTTCTCTAGTAGGAGGACACTAATTACGAGTAAACTACAAGTAACTACAGTAGTCACGTGAAACGTGAACGAACTACAATAATTTAGCACCTTACCTCGAAAAAGTTAATATTTACTGTGGCACGGAATCCCGTGCCATGGGTTGGGATTTGGCGTTACAAAGTGCAAGCGCGGTTACAAAAGGAGGATTTGCTTACCACAGAGTAAGCAAAACGGAATTTCGCTGGAAAAAGTTGATAAAACAAAGTTTAAGAAGGAAATTTGATATGAAAACACTCGTTTTGACCCCTTTTTTCGACATATGTTGAATATAATTTATTTTTGTGTCCATTTCGTTACTTTTTCAACTTATGATCTATAACTGGTACCCAACTAATTTTTGATCTACTTTTTTATCCCCGAAGGGAGGGGCCGTTCCCAGCAATAGTGCGATGCTGGGTCGACCCTCGAAGTGGAGCTAGCAAGCCAGCAACCACTTCTGGTCTCAAAAATCGGTTAACCTTAGAATTCCAGTGGAATTCATATCGAAGGTTAATTCGATAAGAAATTTTTACTTAAACTTTGATCTTAGCCAAAAGGCCGAGAAGCGATACGAACTAAAATAATTGTTCGTATTCTATTCAGAGACGTCCGTACATAGTACTGGTAGAACGCCACTTACTAGTAAACTTACAGTTTTCACGTGAGCTCGAGCCTGAAGGTCACGTGCAGCCCATTAGACAATGTTTCTGTATCCCCTGCCAGTTTATAAAATCAACTATTCTCATCACTTCCCACATGGAGATAGGGTTGCTTTCGCTTACGACCATACCACGTTGAAAATACGCCATCCCGTCCGATCTGGCAAGTCAAGCAACGTTGGGCCCGGTTAGTACTTGGATCGGAGACGGCTTGGGAATCCCGGGTGCCGTAAGCTTTTTGCTCGATTTTTTCTGCTTATTTAGAAAACGAAACAAGATAAAGTACGTACGTCTCTTACATGCCTACAATATGTCTACTTATTCTTTGGTTTAATAGCCCAAGTTTGAGGTGCTTTCTCATTCTGACCCAATTTACTTTGTGGCTCAGAGACATTTTGGAACGTTCTCTAGTAGGAGGACACTAATTACGAGTAAACTACAAGTAACTACAGTAGTCACGTGAAACGTGAACGAACTACAATAATTTAGCACCTTACCTCGAAAAAGTTAATATTTACTGTGGCACGGAATCCCGTGCCATGGGTTGGGATTTGGCGTTACAAAGTGCAAGCGCGGTTACAAAAGGAGGATTTGCTTACCACAGAGTAAGCAAAACGGAATTTCGCTGGAAAAAGTTGATAAAACAAAGTTTAAGAAGGAAATTTGATATGAAAACACTCGTTTTGACCCCTTTTTTCGACATATGTTGAATATAATTTATTTTTGTGTCCATTTCGTTACTTTTTCAACTTATGATCTATAACTGGTACCCAACTAATTTTTGATCTACTTTTTTATCCCCGAAGGGAGGGGCCGTTCCCAGCAATAGTGCGATGCTGGGTCGACCCTCGAAGTGGAGCTAGCAAGCCAGCAACCACTTCTGGTCTCAAAAATCGGTTAACCTTAGAATTCCAGTGGAATTCATATCGAAGGTTAATTCGATAAGAACTTTTACTTAAACTTTGATCTTAGCCAAAAGGCCGAGAAGCGATACGAACTAAAATAATTGTTCGTATTCTATTCAGAGACGTCCGTACATAGTACTGGTAGAACGCCACTTACTAGTAAACTTACAGTTTTCACGTGAGCTCGAGCCTGAAGGTCACGTGCAGCCCATTAGACAATGTTTCTGTATCCCCTGCCAGTTTATAAAATCAACTATTCTCATCACTTCCCACATGGAGATAGGGTTGCTTTCGCTTACGACCATACCACGTTGAAAATACGCCATCCCGTCCGATCTGGCAAGTCAAGCAACGTTGGGCCCGGTTAGTACTTGGATCGGAGACGGCTTGGGAATCCCGGGTGCCGTAAGCTTTTTGCTCGATTTTTTCTGCTTATTTAGAAAACGAAACAAGATAAAGTACGTACGTCTCTTACATGCCTACAATATGTCTACTTATTCTTTGGTTTAATAGCCCAAGTTTGAGGTGCTTTCTCATTCTGACCCAATTTACTTTGTGGCTCAGAGACATTTTGGAACGTTCTCTAGTAGGAGGACACTAATTACGAGTAAACTACAAGTAACTACAGTAGTCACGTGAAACGTGAACGAACTACAATAATTTAGCACCTTACCTCGAAAAAGTTAATATTTACTGTGGCACGGAATCCCGTGCCATGGGTTGGGATTTGGCGTTACAAAGTGCAAGCGCGGTTACAAAAGGAGGATTTGCTTACCACAGAGTAAGCAAAACGGAATTTCGCTGGAAAAAGTTGATAAAACAAAGTTTAAGAAGGAAATTTGATATGAAAACACTCGTTTTGACCCCTTTTTTCGACATATGTTGAATATAATTTATTTTTGTGTCCATTTCGTTACTTTTTCAACTTATGATCTATAACTGGTACCCAACTAATTTTTGATCTACTTTTTTATCCCCGAAGGGAGGGGCCGTTCCCAGCAATAGTGCGATGCTGGGTCGACCCTCGAAGTGGAGCTAGCAAGCCAGCAACCACTTCTGGTCTCAAAAATCGGTTAACCTTAGAATTCCAGTGGAATTCATATCGAAGGTTAATTCGATAAGAACTTTTACTTAAACTTTGATCTTAGCCAAAAGGCCGAGAAGCGATACGAACTAAAATAATTGTTCGTATTCTATTCAGAGACGTCCGTACATAGTACTGGTAGAACGCCACTTACTAGTAAACTTACAGTTTTCACGTGAGCTCGAGCCTGAAGGTCACGTGCAGCCCATTAGACAATGTTTCTGTATCCCCTGCCAGTTTATAAAATCAACTATTCTCATCACTTCCCACATGGAGATAGGGTTGCTTTCGCTTACGACCATACCACGTTGAAAATACGCCATCCCGTCCGATCTGGCAAGTCAAGCAACGTTGGGCCCGGTTAGTACTTGGATCGGAGACGGCTTGGGAATCCCGGGTGCCGTAAGCTTTTTGCTCGATTTTTTCTGCTTATTTAGAAAACGAAACAAGATAAAGTACGTACGTCTCTTACATGCCTACAATATGTCTACTTATTCTTTGGTTTAATAGCCCAAGTTTGAGGTGCTTTCTCATTCTGACCCAATTTACTTTGTGGCTCAGAGACATTTTGGAACGTTCTCTAGTAGGAGGACACTAATTACGAGTAAACTACAAGTAACTACAGTAGTCACGTGAAACGTGAACGAACTACAATAATTTAGCACCTTACCTCGAAAAAGTTAATATTTACTGTGGCACGGAATCCCGTGCCATGGGTTGGGATTTGGCGTTACAAAGTGCAAGCGCGGTTACAAAAGGAGGATTTGCTTACCACAGAGTAAGCAAAACGGAATTTCGCTGGAAAAAGTTGATAAAACAAAGTTTAAGAAGGAAATTTGATATGAAAACACTCGTTTTGACCCCTTTTTTCGACATATGTTGAATATAATTTATTTTTGTGTCCATTTCGTTACTTTTTCAACTTATGATCTATAACTGGTACCCAACTAATTTTTGATCTACTTTTTTATCCCCGAAGGGAGGGGCCGTTCCCAGCAATAGTGCGATGCTGGGTCGACCCTCGAAGTGGAGCTAGCAAGCCAGCAACCACTTCTGGTCTCAAAAATCGGTTAACCTTAGAATTCCAGTGGAATTCATATCGAAGGTTAATTCGATAAGAACTTTTACTTAAACTTTGATCTTAGCCAAAAGGCCGAGAAGCGATACGAACTAAAATAATTGTTCGTATTCTATTCAGAGACGTCCGTACATAGTACTGGTAGAACGCCACTTACTAGTAAACTTACAGTTTTCACGTGAGCTCGAGCCTGAAGGTCACGTGCAGCCCATTAGACAATGTTTCTGTATCCCCTGCCAGTTTATAAAATCAACTATTCTCATCACTTCCCACATGGAGATAGGGTTGCTTTCGCTTACGACCATACCACGTTGAAAATACGCCATCCCGTCCGATCTGGCAAGTCAAGCAACGTTGGGCCCGGTTAGTACTTGGATCGGAGACGGCTTGGGAATCCCGGGTGCCGTAAGCTTTTTGCTCGATTTTTTCTGCTTATTTAGAAAACGAAACAAGATAAAGTACGTACGTCTCTTACATGCCTACAATATGTCTACTTATTCTTTGGTTTAATAGCCCAAGTTTGAGGTGCTTTCTCATTCTGACCCAATTTACTTTGTGGCTCAGAGACATTTTGGAACGTTCTCTAGTAGGAGGACACTAATTACGAGTAAACTACAAGTAACTACAGTAGTCACGTGAAACGTGAACGAACTACAATAATTTAGCACCTTACCTCGAAAAAGTTAATATTTACTGTGGCACGGAATCCCGTGCCATGGGTTGGGATTTGGCGTTACAAAGTGCAAGCGCGGTTACAAAAGGAGGATTTGCTTACCACAGAGTAAGCAAAACGGAATTTCGCTGGAAAAAGTTGATAAAACAAAGTTTAAGAAGGAAATTTGATATGAAAACACTCGTTTTGACCCCTTTTTTCGACATATGTTGAATATAATTTATTTTTGTGTCCATTTCGTTACTTTTTCAACTTATGATCTATAACTGGTACCCAACTAATTTTTGATCTACTTTTTTATCCCCGAAGGGAGGGGCCGTTCCCAGCAATAGTGCGATGCTGGGTCGACCCTCGAAGTGGAGCTAGCAAGCCAGCAACCACTTCTGGTCTCAAAAATCGGTTAACCTTAGAATTCCAGTGGAATTCATATCGAAGGTTAATTCGATAAGAACTTTTACTTAAACTTTGATCTTAGCCAAAAGGCCGAGAAGCGATACGAACTAAAATAATTGTTCGTATTCTATTCAGAGACGTCCGTACATAGTACTGGTAGAACGCCACTTACTAGTAAACTTACAGTTTTCACGTGAGCTCGAGCCTGAAGGTCACGTGCAGCCCATTAGACAATGTTTCTGTATCCCCTGCCAGTTTATAAAATCAACTATTCTCATCACTTCCCACATGGAGATAGGGTTGCTTTCGCTTACGACCATACCACGTTGAAAATACGCCATCCCGTCCGATCTGGCAAGTCAAGCAACGTTGGGCCCGGTTAGTACTTGGATCGGAGACGGCTTGGGAATCCCGGTGCCGTAAGCTTTTTGCTCGATTTTTTCTGCTTATTTAGAAAACGAAACAAGATAAAGTACGTACGTCTCTTACATGCCTACAATATGTCTACTTATTCTTTGGTTTAATAGCCCAAGTTTGAGGTGCTTTCTCATTCTGACCCAATTTACTTTGTGGCTCAGAGACATTTTGGAACGTTCTCTAGTAGGAGGACACTAATTACGAGTAAACTACAAGTAACTACAGTAGTCACGTGAAACGTGAACGAACTACAATAATTTAGCACCTTACCTCGAAAAAGTTAATATTTACTGTGGCACGGAATCCCGTGCCATGGGTTGGGATTTGGCGTTACAAAGTGCAAGCGCGGTTACAAAAGGAGGATTTGCTTACCACAGAGTAAGCAAAACGGAATTTCGCTGGAAAAAGTTGATAAAACAAAGTTTAAGAAGGAAATTTGATATGAAAACACTCGTTTTGACCCCTTTTTTCGACATATGTTGAACATAATTTATTTTTGTGTCCATTTCGTTACTTTTTCAACTTATGATCTATAACTGGTACCCAACTAATTTTTGATCTACTTTTTTATCCCCGAAGGGAGGGGCCGTTCCCAGCAATAGTGCGATGCTGGGTCGACCCTCGAAGTGGAGCTAGCAAGCCAGCAACCACTTCTGGTCTCAAAAATCGGTTAACCTTAGAATTCCAGTGGAATTCATATCGAAGGTTAATTCGATAAGAACTTTTACTTAAACTTTGATCTTAGCCAAAAGGCCGAGAAGCGATACGAACTAAAATAATTGTTCGTATTCTATTCAGAGACGTCCGTACATAGTACTGGTAGAACGCCACTTACTAGTAAACTTACAGTTTTCACGTGAGCTCGAGCCTGAAGGTCACGTGCAGCCCATTAGACAATGTTTCTGTATCCCCTGCCAGTTTATAAAATCAACTATTCTCATCACTTCCCACATGGAGATAGGGTTGCTTTCGCTTACGACCATACCACGTTGAAAATACGCCATCCCGTCCGATCTGGCAAGTCAAGCAACGTTGGGCCCGGTTAGTACTTGGATCGGAGACGGCTTGGGAATCCCGGGTGCCGTAAGCTTTTTGCTCGATTTTTTCTGCTTATTTAGAAAACGAAACAAGATAAAGTACGTACGTCTCTTACATGCCTACAATATGTCTACTTATTCTTTGGTTTAATAGCCCAAGTTTGAGGTGCTTTCTCATTCTGACCCAATTTACTTTGTGGCTCAGAGACATTTTGGAACGTTCTCTAGTAGGAGGACACTAATTACGAGTAAACTACAAGTAACTACCGTAGTCACGTGAAACGTGAACGAACTACAATAATTTAGCACCTTACCTCGAAAAAGTTAATATTTACTGTGGCACGGAATCCCGTGCCATGGGTTGGGATTTGGCGTTACAAAGTGCAAGCGCGGTTACAAAAGGAGGATTTGCTTACCACAGAGTAAGCAAAACGGAATTTCGCTGGAAAAAGTTGATAAAACAAAGTTTAAGAAGGAAATTTGATATGAAAACACTCGTTTTGACCCCTTTTTTCGACATATGTTGAATATAATTTATTTTTGTGTCCATTTCGTTACTTTTTCAACTTATGATCTATAACTGGTACCCAACTAATTTTTGATCTACTTTTTTATCCCCGAAGGGAGGGGCCGTTCCCAGCAATAGTGCGATGCTGGGTCGACCCTCGAAGTGGAGCTAGCAAGCCAGCAACCACTTCTGGTCTCAAAAATCGGTTAACCTTAGAATTCCAGTGGAATTCATATCGAAGGTTAATTCGATAAGAACTTTTACTTAAACTTTGATCTTAGCCAAAAGGCCGAGAAGCGATACGAACTAAAATAATTGTTCGTATTCTATTCAGAGACGTCCGTACATAGTACTGGTAGAACGCCACTTACTAGTAAACTTACAGTTTTCACGTGAGCTCGAGCCTGAAGGTCACGTGCAGCCCATTAGACAATGTTTCTGTATCCCCTGCCAGTTTATAAAATCAACTATTCTCATCACTTCCCACATGGAGATAGGGTTGCTTTCGCTTACGACCATACCACGTTGAAAATACGCCATCCCGTCCGATCTGGCAAGTCAAGCAACGTTGGGCCCGGTTAGTACTTGGATCGGAGACGGCTTGGGAATCCCGGGTGCCGTAAGCTTTTTGCTCGATTTTTTCTGCTTATTTAGAAAACGAAACAAGATAAAGTACGTACGTCTCTTACATGCCTACAATATGTCTACTTATTCTTTGGTTTAATAGCCCAAGTTTGAGGTGCTTTCTCATTCTGACCCAATTTACTTTGTGGCTCAGAGACATTTTGGAACGTTCTCTAGTAGGAGGACACTAATTACGAGTAAACTACAAGTAACTACAGTAGTCACGTGAAACGTGAACGAACTACAATAATTTAGCACCTTACCTCGAAAAAGTTAATATTTACTGTGGCACGGAATCCCGTGCCATGGGTTGGGATTTGGCGTTACAAAGTGCAAGCGCGGTTACAAAAGGAGGATTTGCTTACCACAGAGTAAGCAAAACGGAATTTCGCTGGAAAAAGTTGATAAAACAAAGTTTAAGAAGGAAATTTGATATGAAAACACTCGTTTTGACCCCTTTTTTCGACATATGTTGAATATAATTTATTTTTGTGTCCATTTCGTTACTTTTTCAACTTATGATCTATAACTGGTACCCAACTAATTTTTGATCTACTTTTTTATCCCCGAAGGGAGGGGCCGTTCCCAGCAATAGTGCGATGCTGGGTCGACCCTCGAAGTGGAGCTAGCAAGCCAGCAACCACTTCTGGTCTCAAAAATCGGTTAACCTTAGAATTCCAGTGGAATTCATATCGAAGGTTAATTCGATAAGAACTTTTACTTAAACTTTGATCTTAGCCAAAAGGCCGAGAAGCGATACGAACTAAAATAATTGTTCGTATTCTATTCAGAGACGTCCGTACATAGTACTGGTAGAACGCCACTTACTAGTAAACTTACAGTTTTCACGTGAGCTCGAGCCTGAAGGTCACGTGCAGCCCATTAGACAATGTTTCTGTATCCCCTGCCAGTTTATAAAATCAACTATTCTCATCACTTCCCACATGGAGATAGGGTTGCTTTCGCTTTCGATAAGAACTTTTACTTAAACTTTGATCTTAGCCAAAAGGCCGAGAAGCGATACGAACTAAAATAATTGTTCGTATTCTATTCAGAGACGTCCGTACATAGTACTGGTAGAACGCCACTTACTAGTAAACTTACAGTTTTCACGTGAGCTCGAGCCTGAAGGTCACGTGCAGCCCATTAGACAATGTTTCTGTATCCCCTGCCAGTTTATAAAATCAACTATTCTCATCACTTCCCACATGGAGATAGGGTTGCTTTCGCTTACGACCATACCACGTTGAAAATACGCCATCCCGTCCGATCTGGCAAGTCAAGCAACGTTGGGCCCGGTTAGTACTTGGATCGGAGACGGCTTGGGAATCCCGGGTGCCGTAAGCTTTTTGCTCGATTTTTTCTGCTTATTTAGAAAACGAAACAAGATAAAGTACGTACGTCTCTTACATGCCTACAATATGTCTACTTATTCTTTGGTTTAATAGCCCAAGTTTGAGGTGCTTTCTCATTCTGACCCAATTTACTTTGTGGCTCAGAGACATTTTGGAACGTTCTCTAGTAGGAGGACACTAATTACGAGTAAACTACAAGTAACTACAGTAGTCACGTGAAACGTGAACGAACTACAATAATTTAGCACCTTACCTCGAAAAAGTTAATATTTACTGTGGCACGGAATCCCGTGCCATGGGTTGGGATTTGGCGTTACAAAGTGCAAGCGCGGTTACAAAAGGAGGATTTGCTTACCACAGAGTAAGCAAAACGGAATTTCGCTGGAAAAAGTTGATAAAACAAAGTTTAAGAAGGAAATTTGATATGAAAACACTCGTTTTGACCCCTTTTTTCGACATATGTTGAATATAATTTATTTTTGTGTCCATTTCGTTACTTTTTCAACTTATGATCTATAACTGGTACCCAACTAATTTTTGATCTACTTTTTTATCCCCGAAGGGAGGGGCCGTTCCCAGCAATAGTGCGATGCTGGGTCGACCCTCGAAGTGGAGCTAGCAAGCCAGCAACCACTTCTGGTCTCAAAAATCGGTTAACCTTAGAATTCCAGTGGAATTCATATCGAAGGTTAATTCGATAAGAACTTTTACTTAAACTTTGATCTTAGCCAAAAGGCCGAGAAGCGATACGAACTAAAATAATTGTTCGTATTCTATTCAGAGACGTCCGTACATAGTACTGGTAGAACGCCACTTACTAGTAAACTTACAGTTTTCACGTGAGCTCGAGCCTGAAGGTCACGTGCAGCCCATTAGACAATGTTTCTGTATCCCCTGCCAGTTTATAAAATCAACTATTCTCATCACTTCCCACATGGAGATAGGGTTGCTTTCGCTTACGACCATACCACGTTGAAAATACGCCATCCCGTCCGATCTGGCAAGTCAAGCAACGTTGGGCCCGGTTAGTACTTGGATCGGAGACGGCTTGGGAATCCCGGGTGCCGTAAGCTTTTTGCTCGATTTTTTCTGCTTATTTAGAAAACGAAACAAGATAAAGTACGTACGTCTCTTACATGCCTACAATATGTCTACTTATTCTTTGGTTTAATAGCCCAAGTTTGAGGTGCTTTCTCATTCTGACCCAATTTACTTTGTGGCTCAGAGACATTTTGGAACGTTCTCTAGTAGGAGGACACTAATTACGAGTAAACTACAAGTAACTACAGTAGTCACGTGAAACGTGAACGAACTACAATAATTTAGCACCTTACCTCGAAAAAGTTAATATTTACTGTGGCACGGAATCCCGTGCCATGGGTTGGGATTTGGCGTTACAAAGTGCAAGCGCGGTTACAAAAGGAGGATTTGCTTACCACAGAGTAAGCAAAACGGAATTTCGCTGGAAAAAGTTGATAAAACAAAGTTTAAGAAGGAAATTTGATATGAAAACACTCGTTTTGACCCCTTTTTTCGACATATGTTGAATATAATTTATTTTTGTGTCCATTTCGTTACTTTTTCAACTTATGATCTATAACTGGTACCCAACTAATTTTTGATCTACTTTTTTATCCCCGAAGGGAGGGGCCGTTCCCAGCAATAGTGCGATGCTGGGTCGACCCTCGAAGTGGAGCTAGCAAGCCAGCAACCACTTCTGGTCTCAAAAATCGGTTAACCTTAGAATTCCAGTGGAATTCATATCGAAGGTTAATTCGATAAGAACTTTTACTTAAACTTTGATCTTAGCCAAAAGGCCGAGAAGCGATACGAACTAAAATAATTGTTCGTATTCTATTCAGAGACGTCCGTACATAGTACTGGTAGAACGCCACTTACTAGTAAACTTACAGTTTTCACGTGAGCTCGAGCCTGAAGGTCACGTGCAGCCCATTAGACAATGTTTCTGTATCCCCTGCCAGTTTATAAAATCAACTATTCTCATCACTTCCCACATGGAGATAGGGTTGCTTTCGCTTACGACCATACCACGTTGAAAATACGCCATCCCGTCCGATCTGGCAAGTCAAGCAACGTTGGGCCCGGTTAGTACTTGGATCGGAGACGGCTTGGGAATCCCGGGTGCCGTAAGCTTTTTGCTCGATTTTTTCTGCTTATTTAGAAAACGAAACAAGATAAAGTACGTACGTCTCTTACATGCCTACAATATGTCTACTTATTCTTTGGTTTAATAGCCCAAGTTTGAGGTGCTTTCTCATTCTGACCCAATTTACTTTGTGGCTCAGAGACATTTTGGAACGTTCTCTAGTAGGAGGACACTAATTACGAGTAAACTACAAGTAACTACAGTAGTCACGTGAAACGTGAACGAACTACAATAATTTAGCACCTTACCTCGAAAAAGTTAATATTTACTGTGGCACGGAATCCCGTGCCATGGGTTGGGATTTGGCGTTACAAAGTGCAAGCGCGGTTACAAAAGGAGGATTTGCTTACCACAGAGTAAGCAAAACGGAATTTCGCTGGAAAAAGTTGATAAAACAAAGTTTAAGAAGGAAATTTGATATGAAAACACTCGTTTTGACCCCTTTTTTCGACATATGTTGAATATAATTTATTTTTGTGTCCATTTCGTTACTTTTTCAACTTATGATCTATAACTGGTACCCAACTAATTTTTGATCTACTTTTTTATCCCCGAAGGGAGGGGCCGTTCCCAGCAATAGTGCGATGCTGGGTCGACCCTCGAAGTGGAGCTAGCAAGCCAGCAACCACTTCTGGTCTCAAAAATCGGTTAACCTTAGAATCCCAGTGGAATTCATATCGAAGGTTAATTCGATAAGAACTTTTACTTAAACTTTGATCTTAGCCAAAAGGCCGAGAAGCGATACGAACTAAAATAATTGTTCGTATTCTATTCAGAGACGTCCGTACATAGTACTGGTAGAACGCCACTTACTAGTAAACTTACAGTTTTCACGTGAGCTCGAGCCTGAAGGTCACGTGCAGCCCATTAGACAATGTTTCTGTATCCCCTGCCAGTTTATAAAATCAACTATTCTCATCACTTCCCACATGGAGATAGGGTTGCTTTCGCTTACGACCATACCACGTTGAAAATACGCCATCCCGTCCGATCTGGCAAGTCAAGCAACGTTGGGCCCGGTTAGTACTTGGATCGGAGACGGCTTGGGAATCCCGGGTGCCGTAAGCTTTTTGCTCGATTTTTTCTGCTTATTTAGAAAACGAAACAAGATAAAGTACGTACGTCTCTTACATGCCTACAATATGTCTACTTATTCTTTGGTTTAATAGCCCAAGTTTGAGGTGCTTTCTCATTCTGACCCAATTTACTTTGTGGCTCAGAGACATTTTGGAACGTTCTCTAGTAGGAGGACACTAATTACGAGTAAACTACAAGTAACTACAGTAGTCACGTGAAACGTGAACGAACTACAATAATTTAGCACCTTACCTCGAAAAAGTTAATATTTACTGTGGCACGGAATCCCGTGCCATGGGTTGGGATTTGGCGTTACAAAGTGCAAGCGCGGTTACAAAAGGAGGATTTGCTTACCACAGAGTAAGCAAAACGGAATTTCGCTGGAAAAAGTTGATAAAACAAAGTTTAAGAAGGAAATTTGATATGAAAACACTCGTTTTGACCCCTTTTTTCGACATATGTTGAATATAATTTATTTTTGTGTCCATTTCGTTACTTTTTCAACTTATGATCTATAACTGGTACCCAACTAATTTTTGATCTACTTTTTTATCCCCGAAGGGAGGGGCCGTTCCCAGCAATAGTGCGATGCTGGGTCGACCCTCGAAGTGGAGCTAGCAAGCCAGCAACCACTTCTGGTCTCAAAAATCGGTTAACCTTAGAATTCCAGTGGAATTCATATCGAAGGTTAATTCGATAAGAACTTTTACTTAAACTTTGATCTTAGCCAAAAGGCCGAGAAGCGATACGAACTAAAATAATTGTTCGTATTCTATTCAGAGACGTCCGTACATAGTACTGGTAGAACGCCACTTACTAGTAAACTTACAGTTTTCACGTGAGCTCGAGCCTGAAGGTCACGTGCAGCCCATTAGACAATGTTTCTGTATCCCCTGCCAGTTTATAAAATCAACTATTCTCATCACTTCCCACATGGAGATAGGGTTGCTTTCGCTTACGACCATACCACGTTGAAAATACGCCATCCCGTCCGATCTGGCAAGTCAAGCAACGTTGGGCCCGGTTAGTACTTGGATCGGAGACGGCTTGGGAATCCCGGGTGCCGTAAGCTTTTTGCTCGATTTTTTCTGCTTATTTAGAAAACGAAACAAGATAAAGTACGTACGTCTCTTACATGCCTACAATATGTCTACTTATTCTTTGGTTTAATAGCCCAAGTTTGAGGTGCTTTCTCATTCTGACCCAATTTACTTTGTGGCTCAGAGACATTTTGGAACGTTCTCTAGTAGGAGGACACTAATTACGAGTAAACTACAAGTAACTACAGTAGTCACGTGAAACGTGAACGAACTACAATAATTTAGCACCTTACCTCGAAAAAGTTAATATTTACTGTGGCACGGAATCCCGTGCCATGGGTTGGGATTTGGCGTTACAAAGTGCAAGCGCGGTTACAAAAGGAGGATTTGCTTACCACAGAGTAAGCAAAACGGAATTTCGCTGGAAAAAGTTGATAAAACAAAGTTTAAGAAGGAAATTTGATATGAAAACACTCGTTTTGACCCCTTTTTTCGACATATGTTGAATATAATTTATTTTTGTGTCCATTTCGTTACTTTTTCAACTTATGATCTATAACTGGTACCCAACTAATTTTTGATCTACTTTTTTATCCCCGAAGGGAGGGGCCGTTCCCAGCAATAGTGCGATGCTGGGTCGACCCTCGAAGTGGAGCTAGCAAGCCAGCAACCACTTCTGGTCTCAAAAATCGGTTAACCTTAGAATTCCAGTGGAATTCATATCGAAGGTTAATTCGATAAGAACTTTTACTTAAACTTTGATCTTAGCCAAAAGGCCGAGAAGCGATACGAACTAAAATAATTGTTCGTATTCTATTCAGAGACGTCCGTACATAGTACTGGTAGAACGCCACTTACTAGTAAACTTACAGTTTTCACGTGAGCTCGAGCCTGAAGGTCACGTGCAGCCCATTAGACAATGTTTCTGTATCCCCTGCCAGTTTATAAAATCAACTATTCTCATCACTTCCCACATGGAGATAGGGTTGCTTTCGCTTACGACCATACCACGTTGAAAATACGCCATCCCGTCCGATCTGGCAAGTCAAGCAACGTTGGGCCCGGTTAGTACTTGGATCGGAGACGGCTTGGGAATCCCGGGTGCCGTAAGCTTTTTGCTCGATTTTTTCTGCTTATTTAGAAAACGAAACAAGATAAAGTACGTACGTCTCTTACATGCCTACAATATGTCTACTTATTCTTTGGTTTAATAGCCCAAGTTTGAGGTGCTTTCTCATTCTGACCCAATTTACTTTGTGGCTCAGAGACATTTTGGAACGTTCTCTAGTAGGAGGACACTAATTACGAGTAAACTACAAGTAACTACAGTAGTCACGTGAAACGTGAACGAACTACAATAATTTAGCACCTTACCTCGAAAAAGTTAATATTTACTGTGGCACGGAATCCCGTGCCATGGGTTGGGATTTGGCGTTACAAAGTGCAAGCGCGGTTACAAAAGGAGGATTTGCTTACCACAGAGTAAGCAAAACGGAATTTCGCTGGAAAAAGTTGATAAAACAAAGTTTAAGAAGGAAATTTGATATGAAAACACTCGTTTTGACCCCTTTTTTCGACATATGTTGAATATAATTTATTTTTGTGTCCATTTCGTTACTTTTTCAACTTATGATCTATAACTGGTACCCAACTAATTTTTGATCTACTTTTTTATCCCCGAAGGGAGGGGCCGTTCCCAGCAATAGTGCGATGCTGGGTCGACCCTCGAAGTGGAGCTAGCAAGCCAGCAACCACTTCTGGTCTCAAAAATCGGTTAACCTTAGAATTCCAGTGGAATTCATATCGAAGGTTAATTCGATAAGAACTTTTACTTAAACTTTGATCTTAGCCAAAAGGCCGAGAAGCGATACGAACTAAAATAATTGTTCGTATTCTATTCAGAGACGTCCGTACATAGTACTGGTAGAACGCCACTTACTAGTAAACTTACAGTTTTCACGTGAGCTCGAGCCTGAAGGTCACGTGCAGCCCATTAGACAATGTTTCTGTATCCCCTGCCAGTTTATAAAATCAACTATTCTCATCACTTCCCACATGGAGATAGGGTTGCTTTCGCTTACGACCATACCACGTTGAAAATACGCCATCCCGTCCGATCTGGCAAGTCAAGCAACGTTGGGCCCGGTTAGTACTTGGATCGGAGACGGCTTGGGAATCCCGGGTGCCGTAAGCTTTTTGCTCGATTTTTTCTGCTTATTTAGAAAACGAAACAAGATAAAGTACGTACGTCTCTTACATGCCTACAATATGTCTACTTATTCTTTGGTTTAATAGCCCAAGTTTGAGGTGCTTTCTCATTCTGACCCAATTTACTTTGTGGCTCAGAGACATTTTGGAACGTTCTCTAGTAGGAGGACACTAATTACGAGTAAACTACAAGTAACTACAGTAGTCACGTGAAACGTGAACGAACTACAATAATTTAGCACCTTACCTCGAAAAAGTTAATATTTACTGTGGCACGGAATCCCGTGCCATGGGTTGGGATTTGGCGTTACAAAGTGCAAGCGCGGTTACAAAAGGAGGATTTGCTTACCACAGAGTAAGCAAAACGGAATTTCGCTGGAAAAAGTTGATAAAACAAAGTTTAAGAAGGAAATTTGATATGAAAACACTCGTTTTGACCCCTTTTTTCGACATATGTTGAATATAATTTATTTTTGTGTCCATTTCGTTACTTTTTCAACTTATGATCTATAACTGGTACCCAACTAATTTTTGATCTACTTTTTTATCCCCGAAGGGAGGGGCCGTTCCCAGCAATAGTGCGATGCTGGGTCGACCCTCGAAGTGGAGCTAGCAAGCCAGCAACCACTTCTGGTCTCAAAAATCGGTTAACCTTAGAATTCCAGTGGAATTCATATCGAAGGTTAATTCGATAAGAACTTTTACTTAAACTTTGATCTTAGCCAAAAGGCCGAGAAGCGATACGAACTAAAATAATTGTTCGTATTCTATTCAGAGACGTCCGTACATAGTACTGGTAGAACGCCACTTACTAGTAAACTTACAGTTTTCACGTGAGCTCGAGCCTGAAGGTCACGTGCAGCCCATTAGACAATGTTTCTGTATCCCCTGCCAGTTTATAAAATCAACTATTCTCATCACTTCCCACATGGAGATAGGGTTGCTTTCGCTTACGACCATACCACGTTGAAAATACGCCATCCCGTCCGATCTGGCAAGTCAAGCAACGTTGGGCCCGGTTAGTACTTGGATCGGAGACGGCTTGGGAATCCCGGGTGCCGTAAGCTTTTTGCTCGATTTTTTCTGCTTATTTAGAAAACGAAACAAGATAAAGTACGTACGTCTCTTACATGCCTACAATATGTCTACTTATTCTTTGGTTTAATAGCCCAAGTTTGAGGTGCTTTCTCATTCTGACCCAATTTACTTTGTGGCTCAGAGACATTTTGGAACGTTCTCTAGTAGGAGGACACTAATTACGAGTAAACTACAAGTAACTACAGTAGTCACGTGAAACGTGAACGAACTACAATAATTTAGCACCTTACCTCGAAAAAGTTAATATTTACTGTGGCACGGAATCCCGTGCCATGGGTTGGGATTTGGCGTTACAAAGTGCAAGCGCGGTTACAAAAGGAGGATTTGCTTACCACAGAGTAAGCAAAACGGAATTTCGCTGGAAAAAGTTGATAAAACAAAGTTTAAGAAGGAAATTTGATATGAAAACACTCGTTTTGACCCCTTTTTTCGACATATGTTGAATATAATTTATTTTTGTGTCCATTTCGTTACTTTTTCAACTTATGATCTATAACTGGTACCCAACTAATTTTTGATCTACTTTTTTATCCCCGAAGGGAGGGGCCGTTCCCAGCAATAGTGCGATGCTGGGTCGACCCTCGAAGTGGAGCTAGCAAGCCAGCAACCACTTCTGGTCTCAAAAATCGGTTAACCTTAGAATTCCAGTGGAATTCATATCGAAGGTTAATTCGATAAGAACTTTTGGATGAGCCCGGGTCTTGATACGTCTTCGCACTCCGCAGAGTTCTCCGAACATGTCAAAGGGGAAATGATGGTGGAGCAAGCTCCTAGGGCCTTCAATTTCCAGTGCGTATAGCACCTTCCTTCTGTAAGACTGAACAACTGTTAAGGTTTTTCGCGTCAAGCCCTTTCAGAGTCAATGTTGGTTTGAACACGTCTTCTTCCAGGGTATCAACTAGAACCCAGCTGAATAATCTTCATATCAAAGTTGGGGGGATTCCTATATTTCAAGTTACCCATCCTGCCAACTACCTGATGGTAAGTAGTGAAAAGTCCGGAACAGCCACCTCAGTTTGTTACTGAGAGCGATGGCGACTGCTCCAAGCTCCAGACCTTGGCGAGTCTGAAGCCCATTGGTGTTTTGTCTTACTCGACTTTCACTTAGCGGTATTCCTTCTTTAATTTGGAAGAAGTGCAACCTCGTGGAAAGTCTTTGGGACTGGTAGTTCCGTGATCCGTGGTCCGTTATCCGTTAGTTCCGTGCCATTTTACCGATGTTTCACATTTCTTCGTTAGAGTTGTACAACGGCGGGGGATCGTGGTCCTGCCCCAGCACTTCTCTAGGATCCCAGTTGGCTCCTTTTGGTTCAACTATTGGGAGAAAGTTGGGGATGATTCGGTACTGCTCGCCATGAATGTGTTTCCAGTAGATGTTTTTGCTCTGCTCGATAACCGTGGCTGTGATGAGCTCAATCATTCTCTTGGAATACGCTCTGCTGATACCGAGTTGTCGTAGTGCGATGTCGTTTTCCGGTCTCCAGGAGCCGAACGAACCGACTACAATAGGGAGAAGTTGGGCTTTGTAGCCAGCTTTCACGTAGTGTTCCTTTAATTCCGTGTACTTCTCTACTTTACGATTGTGTGCGTTCTGCATGGCTCGTTCGCCAAGTTCGAAGGGTATGCACACATCCGTAATCACAACCTCCTTCTTGGATTCGTTGGTTATGATCAGGTCTGGTCGTTTACGGTCCAGTTGACACTGTTTGTCAACTGCAAACTTCCAGTCTTTCCTAGAGCCTTGTTTTGCACTGTGAACAATTCTGGCCAGAACCGCGTTGTGGCGGTCGGTCACGGTTGTTCCCAATTGATACCTGCAGACTTGTTGTACATGTAACATGGTCTCCGCCGGCGCCTGGCAACGACGACACTGCTTGTTCTCAGTTTTGTTCAAGATGCTAGCGTTAAGGTGCAACAGGTCCAACCTCGCTTTGTGTACGAACTTGTGTCCTGAATAGCTCACCCAACCTCCGTTCCGGACAAAGGTATTGTTCCGCTTGTCTCTAGCAAGTGCCTCTACGATTTTTCCAGCACGTTTGGATGTGAGGAATCTGTGAAATAGACTTTCCTCTATTTCCTTACGTAGAAGTTTGTTGACGGTTTTGATCTTGCTTCGATCTATGGTGATTTCAGCGCGGTCTCCGTGTGCTTTCACCTTGAGGACCAGATCATTATTTACCATCATGAACTCTACTTTTGAGAGTGGTGCGTCTTTCACTTTCGACAAATGCCTTACTGCCTGCCGAATTCTGAAAAACATTGTGAACTTCGAACCGGAGTTAGTCGTGACAGTTCCAGCGTTCAACATTTCCGCTGCCTGGCTATTAGTAGCTTCTTCTACTTTGTAGAATCTTGAAGTGACAGCTCGTAGATGATTCCAGTGGAGCGTACTGAGTTCTTTGTCTTCAGACCAAAGTTTCCGAAGCATAGAAGTGATGCTGCTTATCATGATCAGCGTTTTTGGGCACATTACCCCCAGGCCGCCCTTATCGATGGGAAGCTGGACATATTCGTTAGGAGGACCTCCCAGCGGTAGTTTGTGAAATGCTTTCACCGCAGCTTTAACTTTGTCAGCGAAAACATTAACCGATTTTAACTCGGGAGCGCCATTCATTGCGATGTGGCCGAGTCGAGTCAGTATAAAAGTCTTGAGGGCATCTAGTTTCTGCCAAGGTGCTAGATTGCTGTCCCGTAGCGTGGACATGTCCGAAGTAGCTTTCTCAAGGAGATCGCTGGCATCAGACACTGTTTCAGTACCAATTCTAACTCCAAGGTAGTTGTAGTAGTCCTTGTTTGCAAGACATCTTATAACCTCGCCTCTTAATTTTAGAGGTGTTGCCGTGTACGCTTCACCTTTCGTAATAGTTAGTGTTGCGCACTTTCTCGGCTTAAATATTAAATTCAAGCTACTGGCATCTTTGTCCAGAGCATCAAGGTCTTCGCTTAGCTGATCGGAGTTGTTACAGATAACTGCCATATCATCAGCAAATGCTAGAAGCTGAAGTCTTGATGAGATCATTGTGTGTCCGTCCGATCGTTCCAGATGTCCTCTAATTAGGAACTCTAACGCAATATTAAATAGCGTTGGACTGATCGGGTCACCTTGTTTGACCCCCGAATATAAGGTAATTGGGTTAGTTTTAGCTTTTGCTGTAACCACCCGCATTGTACTCCCTTTGTAGAAGTCCATCACAATTTCAACAAATTCTTCAGGGAATCCAAAGGCCCTTAGGGAATGAAGAATTAATTCATGTGGGACGGAGCCGAATGCATTTGTCAAATCGAGCCACGCAACAGCTATATTGCCACGTGTTGATCTGGCGTGCTCAATCGCGGCTCTCAGATTAGCGATGCTCTCTGCGCACCCATCTCTCTGTGAGAAACCCCGTTGGCACTTACTGATCACCCCAGGAATCTTTTTAATCCGAGTATTCCACAAACTACTATATACTTTGTAGATTGTGCGGATGAGACTGATCGGGCGCCAGTTGGAAAGATCGTTTTCGTCTCCCCCTTTGTGAATAAGCGTGGTTTCCGCTTCTTTCCAAATTGCTGGAATCGTCTTCAGACGTTTTACTTCATTGTAAACCGTGCGAAGTATTTCGAGACTTGGGTCGACAGATCTTAGCTGTTCGTACCTTAATCCGTCCGCTCCTGGTGCAGTATCACCAGATTTCTTAAACACCACTTCAACTTCTTCAGAAGTGAATTCCTCCATGAAACCTTCGATTTGAACCGGTTTAATTCTGACTGGAAGCTGGGCCAAAGTTTTAGGTGAGGTGTTCGTGCGTTTTGTCGTTTTAGAAAAGTAGTCTTCTACTTCTTCGACTGGCACTTCACATACAGCACTGCTGTTACCCATGAGCGCGTTGAACATTTTCGATCTACAGTTTTTATAACCTAAACGAACTGTTCGCGTGCACCAAATGTTCACGGGTTTTTTAGCTGGTCTAGCTCTTTCCTTTCTCTCGGTCTGAGTGCACATCTCCCCGGCTTCCATGACCGGGGGAGGGGCTCTTTTGAGGATCTGGCGCACAGTACTGGTTCTACCAGTTGCCCACTGGAACGTGGCCGCGGTGAACTGCTCCAGAATCCACTCCAGCGAAGAGAATGGCTGAGATTCTTCCTTATAAATTCGGAATCTGTCCCAAAACCAGTGTCTGATGCTCAACTTCGGATCAGTGATTTCCGTCAGCTGTTGCCGGCTGAGATTCGTCAGACTAGGTGAGTAATCAGAAGATGTAGATACCTGTGCTTCCACAAACTCTGAACTGAGTAGCGCGTCCTGAGTAGGTTTGAGCTCCAGATAAACTTCCGGTACTACCTCTTGTTTATCACTCGATGTTCCGGACTCTTTCACCGGTGTGACTTTGTGGCACTTGGCTCTGTCATTGACCTTCTTCGGAGAGGGTGACAGAAGCCAATTGAGGTCTTCCCCATCCTGGTGATTAGCAGGATATATGCACATGATTGATTTGTCTCCCTGAATTTTAGAGAGTAATTTTCCACGAAACGTTTTGATTTCGGTGGTGCTGTAGTTCAAACTCGTTTTCGTTGAAAGAGCTCTAGCCAGCAGACAAACGTGTACTCCGCAGTTGAAGTCGTCTGTTTGTCGGGGCCCGTATTTTGACGGGGCTTTGGGGGTGTATCCCATGGACCTCAGTTTTTGTGCAATGTCCTGAGGTAACGGAGCGTGCATAGGGTCATAGTATACACACTCCTTGACGGCGCCTCTGAAGTGCAGAAGTCTCCAATGGTCTCTGACACAGATTGGGAGAAGCCCGTCGAGGCATCTGATTTGTTTTGTAATCTGAGCCCCATAGTCTGATAGCACCCAGATTAACGGGTCTAAGCCACGTGTTGTAGGTGACGTGATTTCACGTTGCATGTACTGCCAAACTACATCTGATGACAGCCAGGCCTTGTTTCCACCACTTGCCAGCAGGCATTCTATGTCAATGTTCTGGGTGGTTGCAGCTGTTCCCTCACTTTTTCTTGGTTTGAAAATATTTGCCTTAGGCGCGAGAGAGCCAATAGCGATCGATTTCCGTCTGTTTGACGGCCCGCTTGACGTTGAAGCAGGAGCAGTACCGGTCGACAGTCGTCTGCTTGGGGCTACCGCCTTTGCTTTGGGTGGTAGTTGGGAACCGAACAGGTTCATTCCCATGCTTTTCCTCTTTGGTTGCGGGGAATCTGATTCCTCACTGATCGTCACCAATGGCTTGATCACTGTAGAGGGTTTCAGAACAGAAGCTTGTTGCTTCTTGATCGTGGACAGTTCAATTCTGGTGCGAGCTTCGTCGACCTGTTTAGTAACTGACCTGGTTTGAGGTTTTTTCTCCAGCCTTTCAAGATCTTCCTTGGTAGGCGTGACCACGATTGGCACTTCTTTTTTGAACTTCGAAGTGACCAGCTTGGCGTTCCAAGCTTTGTTTAATCTGGTCTTGACGTCAACTGTCTTGGAGCTGTTCGTCCTCATACATCCCCTCACGTGAGCATTCAAGGCACATTTGTGGTTGAAGGCTTCATCGCAATGAGGGCATTTGAATCGACCGACTGAGGCGGCTTTTTCCACTTTGGTTTCAGAATGTGTTTTTCTGATGTGGTCCTTCATCCACTTGGCTGGGTAGCAAGCTGAAGGGGGATTCTGTATTTTACAGATGCTGCACTGCAAGACGAAGTCCACATTCTTGATGAGTTCAACTTCAGCAAGATGCTTCTTGAGACCGTGTCTGGCATTGTTGGGGTTAGAAGCAGTATTACAATACTGCACTTGTTTGGGCTCACAAAGTGGGCAGCGCAAGTATTTTGCTTCAGGTGCCATTATCTTCAGGCATATGGATTTTGTCGTGTCGTCACGACGTACTACTTCGGGAACTGCGACTGTCTCCTGATGGATGTTCTGTTCATTCAGAGCACCGCCTCGAAGAACAGCTTGCGCCGTCTGTAGGTGTTCTTCCCCCAGAAGATCATTTGATCCCCCGGAGCGCTTGTGCCTTCTGAGCATCTGAGATCCCCCAGAGGGCTTGTGCCTTCTTAGGATCTTAGATCCCCCGAAGGGCTTGTGCCTTCTGAGGATCTTAGATCCCCCGAAGGGCTTGAGCACTTGAAGGGATTGTTCCCCTCCGAAGAGCTTCAGTTCTGGGAGGGATCGTTCCCCTCCGAAGAGCTGGGGCTCTTGGAGGGACCGTTCCCCTCCGAAGGGCTGGGGCTCCTGAAGGGATCGTTCCCCTCCGAAGAGCTGGTGGTGCCCTTGGAGGGATCGTTCCCCTCCGAAGAGCTGGGGCTCCTGAAGGGATCGTTCCCCTCCGAAGAGCGGCTCCAGGAGGGATCGTTCCCCTCCGAAGAGCTGGTGGTGCCCTTGGAGGGATCGTTCCCCTCCGAAGAGCTGGGGCTCCTGAAGGGATCGTTCCCCTCCGAAGAGCGGCTCCAGGAGGGATCGTTCCCCTCCGAAGAGCGGCTCCAGGAGGGATCGTTCCCCTCCGAAGAGCTGGTGGTGCCCTTGGAGGGATCGTTCCCCTCCGAAGAGCATGCACCTTTGAGGGGATCGTTCCCCCCCCAAAGGGCATGTGCCTCCGTTGGATCTCAGATCCGCCAGAGGGCTTTGCCAAATAACGACTCCATTCTCCACTGAAGGAGGCCCTAAAGAGGGCCCTAGTGGGTTCCCTCAGTAGAGCTGGAGAAGCTGTGCGCTGATCCCTTCTCATATCAGACCAGGTTCAATTGGTTCTATATCGAAGGTTTATTCGATAAGAGCGAAGAGAACACTTTGATCTTAGCCAAAAGGCCGAGAAGCGATACGAACTAAAATAATTGTTCGTATTCTATTCAGAGACGTCCGTACATAGTACTGGTAGAACGCCACTTACTAGTAAACTTACAGTTTTCACGTGAGCTCGAGCCTGAAGGTCACGTGCAGCCCATTAGACAATGTTTCTGTATCCCCTGCCAGTTTATAAAATCAACTATTCTCATCACTTCCCACATGGAGATAGGGTTGCTTTCGCTTACGACCATACCACGTTGAAAATACGCCATCCCGTCCGATCTGGCAAGTCAAGCAACGTTGGGCCCGGTTAGTACTTGGATCGGAGACGGCTTGGGAATCCCGGGTGCCGTAAGCTTTTTGCTCGATTTTTTCTGCTTATTTAGAAAACGAAACAAGATAAAGTACGTACGTCTCTTACATGCCTACAATATGTCTACTTATTCTTTGGTTTAATAGCCCAAGTTTGAGGTGCTTTCTCATTCTGACCCAATTTACTTTGTGGCTCAGAGACATTTTGGAACGTTCTCTAGTAGGAGGACACTAATTACGAGTAAACTACAAGTAACTACAGTAGTCACGTGAAACGTGAACGAACTACAATAATTTAGCACCTTACCTCGAAAAAGTTAATATTTACTGTGGCACGGAATCCCGTGCCATGGGTTGGGATTTGGCGTTACAAAGTGCAAGCGCGGTTACAAAAGGAGGATTTGCTTACCACAGAGTAAGCAAAACGGAATTTCGCTGGAAAAAGTTGATAAAACAAAGTTTAAGAAGGAAATTTGATATGAAAACACTCGTTTTGACCCCTTTTTTCGACATATGTTGAATATAATTTATTTTTGTGTCCATTTCGTTACTTTTTCAACTTATGATCTATAACTGGTACCCAACTAATTTTTGATCTACTTTTTTATCCCCGAAGGGAGGGGCCGTTCCCAGCAATAGTGCGATGCTGGGTCGACCCTCGAAGTGGAGCTAGCAAGCCAGCAACCACTTCTGGTCTCAAAAATCGGTTAACCTTAGAATTCCAGTGGAATTCATATCGAAGGTTAATTCGATAAGAACTTTTACTTAAACTTTGATCTTAGCCAAAAGGCCGAGAAGCGATACGAACTAAAATAATTGTTCGTATTCTATTCAGAGACGTCCGTACATAGTACTGGTAGAACGCCACTTACTAGTAAACTTACAGTTTTCACGTGAGCTCGAGCCTGAAGGTCACGTGCAGCCCATTAGACAATGTTTCTGTATCCCCTGCCAGTTTATAAAATCAACTATTCTCATCACTTCCCACATGGAGATAGGGTTGCTTTCGCTTACGACCATACCACGTTGAAAATACGCCATCCCGTCCGATCTGGCAAGTCAAGCAACGTTGGGCCCGGTTAGTACTTGGATCGGAGACGGCTTGGGAATCCCGGGTGCCGTAAGCTTTTTGCTCGATTTTTTCTGCTTATTTAGAAAACGAAACAAGATAAAGTACGTACGTCTCTTACATGCCTACAATATGTCTACTTATTCTTTGGTTTAATAGCCCAAGTTTGAGGTGCTTTCTCATTCTGACCCAATTTACTTTGTGGCTCAGAGACATTTTGGAACGTTCTCTAGTAGGAGGACACTAATTACGAGTAAACTACAAGTAACTACAGTAGTCACGTGAAACGTGAACGAACTACAATAATTTAGCACCTTACCTCGAAAAAGTTAATATTTACTGTGGCACGGAATCCCGTGCCATGGGTTGGGATTTGGCGTTACAAAGTGCAAGCGCGGTTACAAAAGGAGGATTTGCTTACCACAGAGTAAGCAAAACGGAATTTCGCTGGAAAAAGTTGATAAAACAAAGTTTAAGAAGGAAATTTGATATGAAAACACTCGTTTTGACCCCTTTTTTCGACATATGTTGAATATAATTTATTTTTGTGTCCATTTCGTTACTTTTTCAACTTATGATCTATAACTGGTACCCAACTAATTTTTGATCTACTTTTTTATCCCCGAAGGGAGGGGCCGTTCCCAGCAATAGTGCGATGCTGGGTCGACCCTCGAAGTGGAGCTAGCAAGCCAGCAACCACTTCTGGTCTCAAAAATCGGTTAACCTTAGAATTCCAGTGGAATTCATATCGAAGGTTAATTCGATAAGAACTTTTACTTAAACTTTGATCTTAGCCAAAAGGCCGAGAAGCGATACGAACTAAAATAATTGTTCGTATTCTATTCAGAGACGTCCGTACATAGTACTGGTAGAACGCCACTTACTAGTAAACTTACAGTTTTCACGTGAGCTCGAGCCTGAAGGTCACGTGCAGCCCATTAGACAATGTTTCTGTATCCCCTGCCAGTTTATAAAATCAACTATTCTCATCACTTCCCACATGGAGATAGGGTTGCTTCCGCTTACGACCATACCACGTTGAAAATACGCCATCCCGTCCGATCTGGCAAGTCAAGCAACGTTGGGCCCGGTTAGTACTTGGATCGGAGACGGCTTGGGAATCCCGGGTGCCGTAAGCTTTTTGCTCGATTTTTTCTGCTTATTTAGAAAACGAAACAAGATAAAGTACGTACGTCTCTTACATGCCTACAATATGTCTACTTATTCTTTGGTTTAATAGCCCAAGTTTGAGGTGCTTTCTCATTCTGACCCAATTTACTTTGTGGCTCAGAGACATTTTGGAACGTTCTCTAGTAGGAGGACACTAATTACGAGTAAACTACAAGTAACTACAGTAGTCACGTGAAACGTGAACGAACTACAATAATTTAGCACCTTACCTCGAAAAAGTTAATATTTACTGTGGCACGGAATCCCGTGCCATGGGTTGGGATTTGGCGTTACAAAGTGCAAGCGCGGTTACAAAAGGAGGATTTGCTTACCACAGAGTAAGCAAAACGGAATTTCGCTGGAAAAAGTTGATAAAACAAAGTTTAAGAAGGAAATTTGATATGAAAACACTCGTTTTGACCCCTTTTTTCGACATATGTTGAATATAATTTATTTTTGTGTCCATTTCGTTACTTTTTCAACTTATGATCTATAACTGGTACCCAACTAATTTTTGATCTACTTTTTTATCCCCGAAGGGAGGGGCCGTTCCCAGCAATAGTGCGATGCTGGGTCGACCCTCGAAGTGGAGCTAGCAAGCCAGCAACCACTTCTGGTCTCAAAAATCGGTTAACCTTAGAATTCCAGTGGAATTCATATCGAAGGTTAATTCGATAAGAACTTTTACTTAAACTTTGATCTTAGCCAAAAGGCCGAGAAGCGATACGAACTAAAATAATTGTTCGTATTCTATTCAGAGACGTCCGTACATAGTACTGGTAGAACGCCACTTACTAGTAAACTTACAGTTTTCACGTGAGCTCGAGCCTGAAGGTCACGTGCAGCCCATTAGACAATGTTTCTGTATCCCCTGCCAGTTTATAAAATCAACTATTCTCATCACTTCCCACATGGAGATAGGGTTGCTTTCGCTTACGACCATACCACGTTGAAAATACGCCATCCCGTCCGATCTGGCAAGTCAAGCAACGTTGGGCCCGGTTAGTACTTGGATCGGAGACGGCTTGGGAATCCCGGGTGCCGTAAGCTTTTTGCTCGATTTTTTCTGCTTATTTAGAAAACGAAACAAGATAAAGTACGTACGTCTCTTACATGCCTACAATATGTCTACTTATTCTTTGGTTTAATAGCCCAAGTTTGAGGTGCTTTCTCATTCTGACCCAATTTACTTTGTGGCTCAGAGACATTTTGGAACGTTCTCTAGTAGGAGGACACTAATTACGAGTAAACTACAAGTAACTACAGTAGTCACGTGAAACGTGAACGAACTACAATAATTTAGCACCTTACCTCGAAAAAGTTAATATTTACTGTGGCACGGAATCCCGTGCCATGGGTTGGGATTTGGCGTTACAAAGTGCAAGCGCGGTTACAAAAGGAGGATTTGCTTACCACAGAGTAAGCAAAACGGAATTTCGCTGGAAAAAGTTGATAAAACAAAGTTTAAGAAGGAAATTTGATATGAAAACACTCGTTTTGACCCCTTTTTTCGACATATGTTGAATATAATTTATTTTTGTGTCCATTTCGTTACTTTTTCAACTTATGATCTATAACTGGTACCCAACTAATTTTTGATCTACTTTTTTATCCCCGAAGGGAGGGGCCGTTCCCAGCAATAGTGCGATGCTGGGTCGACCCTCGAAGTGGAGCTAGCAAGCCAGCAACCACTTCTGGTCTCAAAAATCGGTTAACCTTAGAATTCCAGTGGAATTCATATCGAAGGTTAATTCGATAAGAACTTTTACTTAAACTTTGATCTTAGCCAAAAGGCCGAGAAGCGATACGAACTAAAATAATTGTTCGTATTCTATTCAGAGACGTCCGTACATAGTACTGGTAGAACGCCACTTACTAGTAAACTTACAGTTTTCACGTGAGCTCGAGCCTGAAGGTCACGTGCAGCCCATTAGACAATGTTTCTGTATCCCCTGCCAGTTTATAAAATCAACTATTCTCATCACTTCCCACATGGAGATAGGGTTGCTTTCGCTTACGACCATACCACGTTGAAAATACGCCATCCCGTCCGATCTGGCAAGTCAAGCAACGTTGGGCCCGGTTAGTACTTGGATCGGAGACGGCTTGGGAATCCCGGGTGCCGTAAGCTTTTTGCTCGATTTTTTCTGCTTATTTAGAAAACGAAACAAGATAAAGTACGTACGTCTCTTACATGCCTACAATATGTCTACTTATTCTTTGGTTTAATAGCCCAAGTTTGAGGTGCTTTCTCATTCTGACCCAATTTACTTTGTGGCTCAGAGACATTTTGGAACGTTCTCTAGTAGGAGGACACTAATTACGAGTAAACTACAAGTAACTACAGTAGTCACGTGAAACGTGAACGAACTACAATAATTTAGCACCTTACCTCGAAAAAGTTAATATTTACTGTGGCACGGAATCCCGTGCCATGGGTTGGGATTTGGCGTTACAAAGTGCAAGCGCGGTTACAAAAGGAGGATTTGCTTACCACAGAGTAAGCAAAACGGAATTTCGCTGGAAAAAGTTGATAAAACAAAGTTTAAGAAGGAAATTTGATATGAAAACACTCGTTTTGACCCCTTTTTTCGACATATGTTGAATATAATTTATTTTTGTGTCCATTTCGTTACTTTTTCAACTTATGATCTATAACTGGTACCCAACTAATTTTTGATCTACTTTTTTATCCCCGAAGGGAGGGGCCGTTCCCAGCAATAGTGCGATGCTGGGTCGACCCTCGAAGTGGAGCTAGCAAGCCAGCAACCACTTCTGGTCTCAAAAATCGGTTAACCTTAGAATTCCAGTGGAATTCATATCGAAGGTTAATTCGATAAGAACTTTTACTTAAACTTTGATCTTAGCCAAAAGGCCGAGAAGCGATACGAACTAAAATAATTGTTCGTATTCTATTCAGAGACGTCCGTACATAGTACTGGTAGAACGCCACTTACTAGTAAACTTACAGTTTTCACGTGAGCTCGAGCCTGAAGGTCACGTGCAGCCCATTAGACAATGTTTCTGTATCCCCTGCCAGTTTATAAAATCAACTATTCTCATCACTTCCCACATGGAGATAGGGTTGCTTTCGCTTACGACCATACCACGTTGAAAATACGCCATCCCGTCCGATCTGGCAAGTCAAGCAACGTTGGGCCCGGTTAGTACTTGGATCGGAGACGGCTTGGGAATCCCGGGTGCCGTAAGCTTTTTGCTCGATTTTTTCTGCTTATTTAGAAAACGAAACAAGATAAAGTACGTACGTCTCTTACATGCCTACAATATGTCTACTTATTCTTTGGTTTAATAGCCCAAGTTTGAGGTGCTTTCTCATTCTGACCCAATTTACTTTGTGGCTCAGAGACATTTTGGAACGTTCTCTAGTAGGAGGACACTAATTACGAGTAAACTACAAGTAACTACAGTAGTCACGTGAAACGTGAACGAACTACAATAATTTAGCACCTTACCTCGAAAAAGTTAATATTTACTGTGGCACGGAATCCCGTGCCATGGGTTGGGATTTGGCGTTACAAAGTGCAAGCGCGGTTACAAAAGGAGGATTTGCTTACCACAGAGTAAGCAAAACGGAATTTCGCTGGAAAAAGTTGATAAAACAAAGTTTAAGAAGGAAATTTGATATGAAAACACTCGTTTTGACCCCTTTTTTCGACATATGTTGAATATAATTTATTTTTGTGTCCATTTCGTTACTTTTTCAACTTATGATCTATAACTGGTACCCAACTAATTTTTGATCTACTTTTTTATCCCCGAAGGGAGGGGCCGTTCCCAGCAATAGTGCGATGCTGGGTCGACCCTCGAAGTGGAGCTAGCAAGCCAGCAACCACTTCTGGTCTCAAAAATCGGTTAACCTTAGAATTCCAGTGGAATTCATATCGAAGGTTAATTCGATAAGAACTTTTACTTAAACTTTTTGGTACTCAAAGGGCTGTCACCGTTTGAGTTCAAGAAGATGCCCCACTGAGTTGAGGACTTGGGTTTCCACCTGAGGGGGTTATTTCAGGTCTGGCTCGAGGGAACTTATCTCGAGGCCTGAGGGGACTTATCTCAGGTCTTTCAATGGAACAGCTTGTTCAATACAAGTTTATTCCCATAGAATATGTACAATCTCGAGCCGCCTATTGCGAACCTCGCACACACACACACACAAGATATATAGGGGCGGGACGGTATGCGATGCAGACGGCATGACGCATACCAGAGAGAGAGAAATGTTAGGAGAGCTTAGAGATACAGAGTGACTTGATCAATACCTTATAATAGATATAGGTTGAGAATACCTATTGTATTCACAACACTGGGGGCGGCGAAAATGAACGGGAGTGATACAATTATGCAAAATAAGTTTGAAAAGAAAATGAAAATATCAATGAATTCCGCTGTTGTTCAGTCAACTGGAGGGCCATAAAATCTAACTCGAGCGTCAAGTCCGTGGACAACCTTCGGGTAGTGTTGGGATGGGGATCTTCTGATAACGTCTAGGAAGACTGGCGTTTCCGATGGTTTGTTTGAGTGATCGTGAATTTGATATTCCTTGCGGTATTCGATCATTGAATGCTTGTGTTCTTCACGATTCTTGGGTTTTTTCTCGAATGTAGACAGTTCGTTCTTCTCTCTTCTTTTCCCAAAGTTCTTTCTTGAATTTCCAGTTTCTGATTTCTGATGTGCACTTTTGAAGTTTTGGTACTTGAGTCGTCGAGGTTTTGTTGGATGTTCACTTGCTGATAGAATTTCTTTTCTATTCCATGTAGAGCAAAAATCAGATTCTTCTAGTTCTTCTGCAGAATTTTCGGACTTTGTGAATGAGGAGTGATCTGGGTTGGGTTGATCCAACGTTGATCTTCGAATTGTTCCATGAGAATTCCTGAAGAATGTAGTGTTACTTGATTGTAGTTTCAGTTGTTTTTCACGAGTGTTTCTATTGATATGACAGTCCGGTGAAATGTTGCGTGAAACGTCCGTTCTTATGCCCTTCGGCTTGTGCGATTGAACCTGAACAACTGATTGAATGAGTAATGGTTCGTTTGAAACTGCCTTTGTCGCACTCTGACAGTTTTTAAAGCCTGATTTTTCTCGGTGAGGCCTTTCACGAAAGCTTTCGTAGTCGCTGAGAAATCGGATAGCATGTCGGTTTGTGTCGAACGTTGAATATGCTGCGATTTGTGACGAAGAAGAGGAGAAAGGTGTCTTGCTTTTGCCTGAAATTGCGTAACCAAATACAGTAGGTGTCATCACTAGTCCAGATGGCAATTTCAGTATTGGTCGATCTGTTTCGACTATGCAGTTTAGGATATCTTGTCCTATCAAAATCGATGGTACAAAAGTTCTCTGTCTCAAGGATTCTTGTGCTATGTGTAGTTTGTTCTTTGCGATGAAGCTGCGATCTTCACGTGACAGTTGTGCCGTCGTGATAGCTGTAGTCACCTTATCTTTTGTGAAAATTGGAACATTGACTAGTTTTTCTCTGCTTGTTGTATTCCTCAGTGTCATCAGCACTTCATTTGATTGGAAATGTGAAACTTTTTCACCGATTCCGCTCACGGACAGTTTGTGTTTTTGTACTTGGGGAAGGTTCATTTCTTCAGCAGTTCTAGTTTTTATAAAACTGCGCTGGGATCCGCTGTCAATAAATAAGCTGATAGGTTCGTACTCTCTTTCTTTTTCATTGAATATCAGAGCTTGAGCTGTAGTGAGAACTATCTGGTATTGTTGCAGGATTAGATCTGAACATTGACTTGTCCCAATCACGTCGGGCTTGATCCAAGACGTTTCTCCTGTGCTCACTGTGACAGCAGCCTTACTATTGCTTTTTGGATTTTGTGATAGCTGATTTTCTTCTTCTCTGATATAACATACTGCAGGATGATGATTTTCGTTGCATTTGGGACATTTTCTCATTGTAGTACAGTAACTTGAGGAGTGATCATGTTTGAAGCATTTCCAGCATGCTCTTTTTCTCTTCAATTCTTCTCTTCTCTGTTTCACTGTTGGAAACTGTGGGCACTTATATGGGCTATGAAAATGATCGCCGCAGACACAACTCATCTGATCCTTCACTACGATTCTTGGTTGTGAACTATTGTTTTCACTGCTTTCACTGTGATTTGTTGATTCCTCGTCACTTGTCTCGGACATTTGTTCTATACGATTAAAACTGCAGAATGAGTTTGTTGTCAACTCAACCGTTTCTGATAGAGAAATATTTTCTTCGATTTCTTCAACTATTTCTTCGACGTCGTATGATTTGTCCGCTTTCCTTTCTGCGATGAGTACTTTTCGGGTGATATGATCGGGAAATTTCGCGAGAACTGTATTTCGCCACAGAGGATTATTGTCCAAAGATACACCATGACATTCCAGTAGAGTCAGTTTTGCTTTCAGGGTTTCTAGTGTTTCACGACAACTCGAGTTGGAGTTGTTCGCAGTTCTCAATTGTTGAATGTCGGCAAGCAGCAGAGCTGTCATGCATGCTCCTTTGTCGTATCTTCCTTTTACTAGATCAACCGCTTTCAAGTAATTTTTCTTTGCGATGGGGAAGGGAGAAACTAGACTCAACGCGTTCCCTCTGAGTGCCTGCTTCAGGAATAGGAACTTATCAATCTCATTCAGTTCATTGTTGCTGTGTACCATTGAATCGAATGTTGTCCAAAAACTCGCAAACTCTCTAATATCTCCGTCGAATGTTGGGATCTGAAGTTCCGGCAAGCGAAGTTGTCTGCTTGAAGTTTTTCCGTCTGAATTCACTGCATCTACTGAACCTGTATCTGTTTGATCTAGTTTTGTTCCTTTCTCTTTTCCCGATTCTCGAATAACCTTGTTTTGTTCATCAAGTTCAAATAGTCGAAATTGGTATCTAGACAGCAGGTTGGTTGCTTCATCGTGAACTTTATTTGATTCTTCGTCGAGATATTTCGTTAATTCATCTTGCATGGCTTCCCATTGTGTGGAATCTGCTTCTGTGACTGTGTTTTCCAAAACTTTGATGTTTTCGTCTAGCACATTGATATGAGATTGAAGTGTAAACTTGGCATCCATTATTTGGTTTTTCTTTTCATGAATGTAGTCGACCAACTCTTCTTTTTCCTGCGGAAATTTAAAGTTGACATCAAGCTTTTTCGCTGTTTTCAGAAGATCCTTCAACTTCCGAGCTGACTTCGTTGTTTTCGATTTGTAGTATCTCAGTTCTACTGACATTGTTCAACTTGTTGTTGAATTTTTCGTCGTGAAGATTTTCAGTTTCAGATGTTGTCGTATCCGTCTATTTTCTTGTATTAGGTTTATTGTAAACTGGTTCTCTTTGCCTCGGCTTTGGTTTTTTCGATTTGCCTGAAAGTAGATAGTACAATAGAGTGGGAGACGCAAGAGCACTCTTGCTATCGTGCTTGAAATCTGCGTGTTACAACGTTTTGTTGTTGCGTGCGGCTATGATTCGTTGCGAATATGCCGATTGGGATTGAATTGATTTTCTGATGAAAGCTTTTTCACAGAACGGGTTGATGATAAAAACTTCCTGAATAACTTCCTCAAATTTGTGTTGACTGAACACTTGTTTTAACCTTTTTGTTCTAACAATTTGATATACTGCTGGGGTTGCAATATCGAGATTCCTGCTGCCTGTTTCCTCGCAGGTCGCGCAGAGTTGTGCTTCGGTTTTTTGATGTGTTTATTGTACTGGTCCAAAGTTGATTTGAGATTCCTGCCACGCGGGTCTTTTTCTGCCGACAGTTGAGTTCAGTCCAGCTGCCGATGCACCAATTTGGTACTCAAAGGGCTGTCACCGTTTGAGTTCAAGAAGATGCCCCACTGAGTTGAGGACTTGGGTTTCCACCTGAGGGGGTTATTTCAGGTCTGGCTCGAGGGAACTTATCTCGAGGCCTGAGGGGACTTATCTCAGGTCTTTGTAGCTCGAGGGGATTTATCTCGAGGCCTGAGGGAACTTATCTCAGGTCTTTCAATGGAACAGCTTGTTCAATACAAGTTTATTCCCATAGAATATGTACAATCTCGAGCCGCCTATTGCGAACCTCGCACACACACACACACAAGATATATAGGGGCGGGACGGTATGCGATGCAGACGGCATGACGCATACCAGAGAGAGAGAAATGTTAGGAGAGCTTAGAGATACAGAGTGACTTGATCAATACCTTATAATAGATATAGGTTGAGAATACCTATTGTATTCACAACAAACTTTGATCTTAGCCAAAAGGCCGAGAAGCGATACGAACTAAAATAATTGTTCGTATTCTATTCAGAGACGTCCGTACATAGTACTGGTAGAACGCCACTTACTAGTAAACTTACAGTTTTCACGTGAGCTCGAGCCTGAAGGTCACGTGCAGCCCATTAGACAATGTTTCTGTATCCCCTGCCAGTTTATAAAATCAACTAATCTCATCACTTCCCACATGGAGATAGGGTTGCTTTCGCTTACGACCATACCACGTTGAAAATACGCCATCCCGTCCGATCTGGCAAGTCAAGCAACGTTGGGCCCGGTTAGTACTTGGATCGGAGACGGCTTGGGAATCCCGGGTGCCGTAAGCTTTTTGCTCGATTTTTTCTGCTTATTTAGAAAACGAAACAAGATAAAGTACGTACGTCTCTTACATGCCTACAATATGTCTACTTATTCTTTGGTTTAATAGCCCAAGTTTGAGGTGCTTTCTCATTCTGACCCAATTTACTTTGTGGCTCAGAGACATTTTGGAACGTTCTCTAGTAGGAGGACACTAATTACGAGTAAACTACAAGTAACTACAGTAGTCACGTGAAACGTGAACGAACTACAATAATTTAGCACCTTACCTCGAAAAAGTTAATATTTACTGTGGCACGGAATCCCGTGCCATGGGTTGGGATTTGGCGTTACAAAGTGCAAGCGCGGTTACAAAAGGAGGATTTGCTTACCACAGAGTAAGCAAAACGGAATTTCGCTGGAAAAAGTTGATAAAACAAAGTTTAAGAAGGAAATTTGATATGAAAACACTCGTTTTGACCCCTTTTTTCGACATATGTTGAATATAATTTATTTTTGTGTCCATTTCGTTACTTTTTCAACTTATGATCTATAACTGGTACCCAACTAATTTTTGATCTACTTTTTTATCCCCGAAGGGAGGGGCCGTTCCCAGCAATAGTGCGATGCTGGGTCGACCCTCGAAGTGGAGCTAGCAAGCCAGCAACCACTTCTGGTCTCAAAAATCGGTTAACCTTAGAATTCCAGTGGAATTCATATCGAAGGTTAATTCGATAAGAACTTTTACTTAAACTTTGATCTTAGCCAAAAGGCCGAGAAGCGATACGAACTAAAATAATTGTTCGTATTCTATTCAGAGACGTCCGTACATAGTACTGGTAGAACGCCACTTACTAGTAAACTTACAGTTTTCACGTGAGCTCGAGCCTGAAGGTCACGTGCAGCCCATTAGACAATGTTTCTGTATCCCCTGCCAGTTTATAAAATCAACTATTCTCATCACTTCCCACATGGAGATAGGGTTGCTTTCGCTTACGACCATACCACGTTGAAAATACGCCATCCCGTCCGATCTGGCAAGTCAAGCAACGTTGGGCCCGGTTAGTACTTGGATCGGAGACGGCTTGGGAATCCCGGGTGCCGTAAGCTTTTTGCTCGATTTTTTCTGCTTATTTAGAAAACGAAACAAGATAAAGTACGTACGTCTCTTACATGCCTACAATATGTCTACTTATTCTTTGGTTTAATAGCCCAAGTTTGAGGTGCTTTCTCATTCTGACCCAATTTACTTTGTGGCTCAGAGACATTTTGGAACGTTCTCTAGTAGGAGGACACTAATTACGAGTAAACTACAAGTAACTACAGTAGTCACGTGAAACGTGAACGAACTACAATAATTTAGCACCTTACCTCGAAAAAGTTAATATTTACTGTGGCACGGAATCCCGTGCCATGGGTTGGGATTTGGCGTTACAAAGTGCAAGCGCGGTTACAAAAGGAGGATTTGCTTACCACAGAGTAAGCAAAACGGAATTTCGCTGGAAAAAGTTGATAAAACAAAGTTTAAGAAGGAAATTTGATATGAAAACACTCGTTTTGACCCCTTTTTTCGACATATGTTGAATATAATTTATTTTTGTGTCCATTTCGTTACTTTTTCAACTTATGATCTATAACTGGTACCCAACTAATTTTTGATCTACTTTTTTATCCCCGAAGGGAGGGGTCGTTCCCAGCAATAGTGCGATGCTGGGTCGACCCTCGAAGTGGAGCTAGCAAGCCAGCAACCACTTCTGGTCTCAAAAATCGGTTAACCTTAGAATTCCAGTGGAATTCATATCGAAGGTTAATTCGATAAGAACTTTTACTTAAACTTTGATCTTAGCCAAAAGGCCGAGTATATTTCCTCATACGGGTACCCCCACAAACACGGTGGGCACCTGCCGGGGCAGGGTAAAAATCCCCCCTTCCTCCCCTCGTGGGTCACGGGTTCGGTCATCGGGTCATAAGGATTTAAGGCACAGCAGAATCACGGGAAAGTCCCTACCGCCCCACAGCTTTCCTTTCGAATTTATCCCATAGGCACAAGACTTGATTTGTAGTCTGTATCTTTTAGGGTTCTCGAGGGGTGGATTAGTATGTCTTGAAATAAGCAAGGAAAACATAAGGCACATTAAGCACAATTAGTTTGGAGTCTTCTCTGATAGTACGACAGATTTGGTTAGTGAAATCTATTTTGTTAGTACATCAGTATAATAAACTGTATCTAATTGTCCATTTGATCACTTGATTCGAAAATGGGTTGGGGATCAAGCATTCTCATAGTCGTTATTCTTTTCCATCTCGCACCCTTTAAGGTGACTGCAGGTATGAATCTGGACTTGATTGCGTAATTGTCCCCGTGTAAATGCTTCCAGTATATATTCTTACTGTATTCTAGCACGGTAGCAGTAACAACTTTGACCAGGAGTTTATTGTAAGGTCGCGAAATGCCTAATGCTCTCGTCGCCTTATCGTTTTCTGGTCTCCAGTTTCCAAGAGAGCCAACTACAATTGGTAGTTGTTGCACTTTGTAGCCTTTCAATTCGTATTCAGCTTGAATTCCGAGATATTTATCGATTTTTCTCTGGTAAGCTGTTTGCATGGCTGCCTCTCTGTTCTCGAAAGGACATGTAACATCAGATATGATTAATTCTTTATTTTCCTCATCAAATAGCATAATGTCCGGTCTCTGTCTATTTGAACCATGGTCAGATTTTCTGTCTACTGTAAGGCGTAGATGTTTCTTGGTTCCTTCTCGGATACCTTGCACTACTCTTTGTAGAACAGAATCATGACGTTCCGATATCAAAGTACCCAAATGGGTTTTACACTGATTCAATACATGTCCCAAGGTTTCCCATTCGTAACCACATCTCCGGCATGTTTTATCTGAATCTTCTTTGTCGTATTGAATAGCACATACTTTCAGTCTGGTTATATCCAATCTTGCCTGATGTACAAATGAGTTTGAACTGTAACTCAACATTCCACCATCTCTAACAAATTGGTTGTTTCTGGAATCTCTACCCACCACTTCACTCACTCTTCCCATACGTTTGTATTCGGAGGTGAAATTTGTATAAATATGTTCCTGCACAGCGCTGCGCAGTTTTAGATGCAACACTTTGGCATTCTGACTAGTGAGTACGATTTCCGGCAGTTCGGATGTAGCTTGTAGTTTGAGCTTCAACTCATCGTATTCCCAAACAAATTCAAACTTGTACAAGTGTCTGCGTAAATGAACTGTAGCTTCTCTCATTCGCGAGAAAACGTTGTAAACGTTGACCGATTTGTGATTATCGATTCTGTTTAGAAAATCAACAGCGTCCAACTGACTAACTACTGTTTTATCTTTATAGTATCGATCAGTAGTTGAAAGAAGAAAGTCCCAGAACATCCGTTTGATAAACGGTTCATCTGACCACAGTCTCTTCAAGTTGGAAACAATATTTCCTATCATCATGGTTGTCTTCGGGCACAAAACTCCCAATCCACCACGTTTGATAGGCATCTGTACGTAATCACGGGGACCACCTTTAATAGGGATGTTGTGTATTATTCTAGCTGCATCCATAACATTGCTAGAGAATTCAGTTATTTCTTTCATTAGGGGCGTGGCATTGCTCCCAATGTAGGTCACTCGAGGTAAAATAAACGTCTTAAGTGCGTCTAGTTTCTGATGTGGTTGTAGTTTACTGTCTGTTAACTTTCGCAGATCTTGACTACTCTGTTTGAATATATCGACACAACTGGATTTGTGTTTTGCACTGAGATTGACTCCCAGGTATTTGTAGCTTGAGTTGTTATCGAGGACTCGAATCGGTTCGTTTCTGATACTCAGTGGGTTATGGTACAAAACTTTACCCCTGTGTATTGTCAGAGTGGCACACTTTCTGGGTTTGAAAACCAAGTTTAGTTTCTGAGCTTCCCTATCCATAGAGTTCAACTCATTCTGGAGGTTGGCTACATTGTTGCACATAATAACCATGTCATCCGCAAAGGCCAGCAGTTTAATTCTGCTCTCAATGAATCGATGCCCAAGCGCTGTTTTGAGATGGTTTCTGATGAGATACTCCAAGCTAATGTTGAAGAGTGTTGGACTTATTGGGTCTCCTTGTTTAACTCCAGAATGCAGCGTGATAGGGTTGGTCAAATCGTCATTTGATGCCACCCGCATAGTACTATTGCAGTAAAAATCACGTATAATACCAATAAATTCGGGTGGAAACCCGAACGTATCAAGAGAATGTAATATGAGTTCATGAGGTACAGAGCCAAAAGCATTGGTGAGATCTAGGAATGCTACTGAAATATTTCCTTTGGCAGCTCTGGCTTCATCTATTGCCGATCTGAGGATGCAGATATTTTCCGCGCATCCTTCTCTCTCTGTGAATCCCTTTTGGGCTTTGCTAATAAGACCAGAAACATTTTTCAGTCTGTTATTCCAAAGGCTACTGTATACCTTGTATAATGTACTCATTAAACTGATAGGTCTCCAGTTGCTCACATCAGACTCGTCTCCGTCTTTATAAATGAGAACTGTTTCGGCCTCTTTCCAACAGTCTGGAATTTTCTGAATGAATTTGCATTCATTATATAGTGTAAGAAGTACTTCCATAGTCGGGTCCATATCTCGCAAATGTTTGTACCGTAGCCCGTCTGGTCCAGGTGCAGTATCTTTTGCTTTTTTGAATACTAGGTCGATCTCTGACTTGGTAAAGTTTGCCATAAAATTTGGAGGAATTCGAGCCTTTGTAATATTTGCACTTAATTTGTCGAGATCTTTCAAATCAGTGTGAGTTTGTTTAGTGGTATTTTTGAAGTATTTTTCCACTTCAGTAGTATCAATCTTGCATTTCACACTCTCTTTTCCAGTAACCACATTGAAAGCTTTGGTGCGGTTTGTAGAATATAATTCTTTCATAACGGTTATTGACTTTGTGTCAATGGTAGGTTTTTCTTTAACAGTACGAGTTTTCACAGTCTGAACAGCCATTTCTCCCTCGATTCGGTCGGGAGGGGGTATTCTTTTGGTGATTTTCTCAACCGCTTCTAAATTGCCATTTGAGTTTTGTAGTGTGGCTACTGCCAGCTGGTCTACAACCCAATTCAAACGAGATAAACGTGAGCCTGTTTTTTTGTAATCAACAAACTGTTCTAAAAACCAATTTCTAATCAGTTCGGGATTTGTTGCAGTCTTTTCACGTTTGCGTGTACAATTGTCTGCAGGTTTTGCAGGCTTGGGGACATTCATTTCAAGTAATTTGGGTATCATATCCCTCTGTTCTGGAGTCAAGTGACGTAAAATACGTTGAATCTGCAAGTTGGACATATCGGGTGTAATTTGATCTACATCCCATCTTTTCTCTACTTTTGTCGAGAGAGACAGTGATGACATTGTATCAGTTACTGTACATAATATTTCGGGATCGGATAATGTTTTGAATGGGCTATCTTCAACGATTTTTCTCTTATCGGGAGAATCAACGTTGGTTTTCAAATCTGGTGGTTTCAACATGATTTGCTTTGCCACCTGGCTAGTGGGATCACTGACCACCTCATTTTGGGTGGTTAATAAAGTCGATTTCTGATTTACCCTGCAATCCAGCAGTCTGGTAGGAATAGTGCAAATTGTTTGCCTTCTTTGTTGTGGGGTGGAACTGTCAATAGAACCAGTAGTTGATTCTGAGTTCTCTATGCCCCAATTCTGAAGTTCTTTGCGAAATGTTGTACGAAATGAACGAAGTTCGTCCTCAGAGATTACGGTATTGTTCTGATTTATATATGCTTTTGAATACAGACATACATAAATGCCACAGTTAACTGTATCATTTTTAGGCTGAGTAAGAGTATTGGTATACGAATGTTCAAAAATAGACACACCAAGAACCTCCTTGAACGTATTCTGGATAGTGCAGCTCATGGGCTCGCGATAAGGATCGATATAAATTGCACTCTTTCCATTTCGAGAAATAATAGCTAGTCTCCAATGGCTTTCGTGACAGAAAGGAAATAACTTCTTTTTCGGTACAGATTCAATTGTAGTCAGTAAACTGGATAGATTGGGAGAAGAGTCTAATTTCTCATTTATCAGAATTGATTGCCAAATGCACGGATCAATTACTTCATAATCGCCTTTTTGGTTGGACTGTTTGATATATTCCAAAATCAGCTCATCATTCAGCCACGCTTTTGTACCGGTAGTATATTGGAGACAGTTGTACGGTAGCTTACGGCTGGGGATGTTGGTAGCTCCCTTTATATGAGATGTGGTACAAGTAGACGCAGACTGACTGGAACGAAATAGGTTGGCAGTACGGGCTGTCGTTAAGCTCAGCCTCTTTCCGTTGGTCGCGTTATCGGTACACTCAGAAATAGTAGATAAATTCGGGTTTTGTAGTTTTTTTACCACATTTTCCGTCGCCAAATCTTTTGTAGCTGATCTAGTGAGCACACGATCAGATTGTTTGTGAAGGCTCAGTATAACACTTTGTGATAATTTTTCCGGAGAAATTTTCTTTACCGGGCTTATTTGTACCGAATTAACCTTCGCTCTAGTGACACGTTTTTGTATAATTTTCATTTGTTCGGCCACTTTAATCGAACCTTTGTAAGCATCTCTAATTCCGGATTTTTGGGCTGGACGGCGAATTTCCGTATTTCGCTTAATAGCTGGTTTGGGGGGAATACGACCACAAAAACACGTGGTTTTAATTCTGGAAACAGTCAGGTTGGGAACACATCGTTTTGATTGATTGATTGATTTATTTACATGCAAGCATGTGATATACAAGAGGAGAAATAACAATATGACAGAAGGACACAAAAAGATTCAAAAGCGGAAAAAGGGTCGGAAATCGACAATTATCATTTGGGTAACACAATTAAATGGAAAAATTGGACCATATGACAATACAAATAAACGAATCGCAATGGGATACAATGATTGGGCCAGACTTACAGGATGAACAAATGAAACAGTAGAAGTCTTATTCAAATGCATTCACTTAAGCGCTTTTTTGCAGCAGATAATGACATCGGTATTTTGTATTTCTTGCTCAATTTTAAGTACTTGGATCCAGCCCGTACTGTGAAAAACTTTGCACGTTGGCTAGTTTTTGGAGTTGGAAAACTGAATTTCGCAGTAGAACCTCTAGTACGGGAAGGTTTGAACGTGAAAAAGTCTGTTGCACTTAATCCACACTGACCAGTTATGATTTTATGAATCATAATGAGGTCTGTAGTATTTCTTCTAGATTCTAAGGTGACCAAGTTTAGTTTCCTGTTTCTGAATGCAGAACTAGGGATTTTACAGTACGTATAGCTACCCAAACGGAAAAACAACTTTCTAGTGAAGTCGTTCTGAACTGATTCAAGTTTCTTAACAAACCCGCTATCTGAGTTGAATACAGTAGTACCGAATTCAACCATTGGTCGGACATAAGTTTTATACGCTTTTAGCCAAACATTCCTATTTCGAGTTTTCAAAACTTTGAAAAGATTGTATGTTCGATGCTTCGCGGACTTGATGATCCGTTTCACATGATCTTTGAATGAAAGGTTTTGATTTAACACAAACCCGAGATCTCGAACATTTTGATCTACTTTTCTGAGATCTATTCCGTTCATTTCGTAGGTTTGGCGCGGGTTTTTGGTGCCTAAATGCAGGACACTTGTTTTTTCTACTGATAGTGGAAGACCCCAATCTACAGACCATTTATACATCTTATCAAGGCATTTCTGCAACTCCTCATTACTTTCGCCATTACTGAAAGATTTGAACACTTTCGTATCATCAGCAAAAACTTTACAGCGTATAACTGGAGATTCAGTCAGAATACTAGGTAGTTCAAACGTAAATATGTTGAAAAGAATCGGGGAGAGAGCACTCGTTCACAGGGAAACACATCTGAACACTCTCCTTTAACTTTTCGAAGACTGGAGTGGTGTTCATCAAAATGGTCTTTCATTACGTGTGAGTTCGCATGGCTACTACCAACTAAATTACAGATGTGGCATCTCAACACACATTGGGTAGGTTTTGCCTTCTTAAGCGAATGGACAGATTTCATATGAGCTTTCAATTTGTACCTAGCGGAAGTACTATTATCGCTATTAGTAATGCTGTTAAACACAATGTCTGTTTTTCCATTCTCATAACAAACTGGGCAATGTAAAACCCTAGATTCAGGTATGGTAACAATAAGTTTCTGGTCCTCACTGTTCCATTCGGGAATGGTACAATCTGGAATATGAATGGAAGTCTTTTTTACAATATACTTCGATACAGTTGAAACTATGAGTTCTTTCGAACACGGAATACCAGTATTTGTTGTCGACTCTTCAGTCCTATGTCCACCCCCAACTATAACACGTTTCCGTAAGTCAGGTGGTTTCAAGTGTTTTTCTAACTTAACTCTCCTCCACCCAGTCATGGTTAGGTTGACTGTGCAAAGTAGGGCGAAGAAGATGTGTCCAATACAAAGAAAATCAATTATTGTCTCAGTCTGTGAATGTCTGTTCCCACCCTCACTTATGTTACTTGCCAACAGGGTTTGTTTGCTAGCAGGTTGAACACAATCTAAGAGGTCAGGATGATATCGATTGTCCAAAAAATCAGGCCGGTGTGAAAATGATGGAGATTCTATTATTAGGAAAGAATCAACCAAACATAATTTACACCATTTTCCTGTACAAAACATATACGAAAAATCGTCTTTTTTCACGGAACCCGAACCCGTGAGAAAAGAGTAAGCAGAGTTGAGATTTTTGGTGCCAAATAGCACTCTATCTCGAAAAAAGCTACCTGTGTAATCAGTGTTGCTAGCACTCTCACACAGGGATCCAGCTGATAGAGTCTTTCCGGAATCTACACGGTAGTGATCTCCGACAACTGTACGTCCGACCCTTTCCAAGTGGTCGATCCGTTTTCCTCCAACCTTATATTGGGGAGGCTTGGGTGGGTGAGTTGTCACAAGACAAGTGTCAAGTGGTCTCGGCAACAAGGCATTGGTAACTGGGTTCTCACTCCTTAATCCATCTACTTCCACACTTGCTAATATCTCAATGGTAACCAAGGTTAACCAAACGAGGAGGGGGCGCAGAGGTGGGTAAGCTGCCAAACACGGGCGAACGACGAACATAGAGAAAATCATTGAAACAGTACGAACTAAAATAATTGTTCGTATTCTATTCAGAGACGTCCGTACATAGTACTGGTAGAACGCCACTTACTAGTAAACTTACAGTTTTCACGTGAGCTCGAGCCTGAAGGTCACGTGCAGCCCATTAGACAATGTTTCTGTATCCCCTGCCAGTTTATAAAATCAACTATTCTCATCACTTCCCACATGGAGATAGGGTTGCTTTCGCTTACGACCATACCACGTTGAAAATACGCCATCCCGTCCGATCTGGCAAGTCAAGCAACGTTGGGCCCGGTTAGTACTTGGATCGGAGACGGCTTGGGAATCCCGGGTGCCGTAAGCTTTTTGCTCGATTTTTTCTGCTTATTTAGAAAACGAAACAAGATAAAGTACGTACGTCTCTTACATGCCTACAATATGTCTACTTATTCTTTGGTTTAATAGCCCAAGTTTGAGGTGCTTTCTCATTCTGACCCAATTTACTTTGTGGCTCAGAGACATTTTGGAACGTTCTCTAGTAGGAGGACACTAATTACGAGTAAACTACAAGTAACTACAGTAGTCACGTGAAACGTGAACGAACTACAATAATTTAGCACCTTACCTCGAAAAAGTTAATATTTACTGTGGCACGGAATCCCGTGCCATGGGTTGGGATTTGGCGTTACAAAGTGCAAGCGCGGTTACAAAAGGAGGATTTGCTTACCACAGAGTAAGCAAAACGGAATTTCGCTGGAAAAAGTTGATAAAACAAAGTTTAAGAAGGAAATTTGATATGAAAACACTCGTTTTGACCCCTTTTTTCGACATATGTTGAATATAATTTATTTTTGTGTCCATTTCGTTACTTTTTCAACTTATGATCTATAACTGGTACCCAACTAATTTTTGATCTACTTTTTTATCCCCGAAGGGAGGGGCCGTTCCCAGCAATAGTGCGATGCTGGGTCGACCCTCGAAGTGGAGCTAGCAAGCCAGCAACCACTTCTGGTCTCAAAAATCGGTTAACCTTAGAATTCCAGTGGAATTCATATCGAAGGTTAATTCGATAAGAACTTTTACTTAAACTTTGATCTTAGCCAAAAGGCCGAGAAGCGATACGAACTAAAATAATTGTTCGTATTCTATTCAGAGACGTCCGTACATAGTACTGGTAGAACGCCACTTACTAGTAAACTTACAGTTTTCACGTGAGCTCGAGCCTGAAGGTCACGTGCAGCCCATTAGACAATGTTTCTGTATCCCCTGCCAGTTTATAAAATCAACTATTCTCATCACTTCCCACATGGAGATAGGGTTGCTTTCGCTTACGACCATACCACGTTGAAAATACGCCATCCCGTCCGATCTGGCAAGTCAAGCAACGTTGGGCCCGGTTAGTACTTGGATCGGAGACGGCTTGGGAATCCCGGGTGCCGTAAGCTTTTTGCTCGATTTTTTCTGCTTATTTAGAAAACGAAACAAGATAAAGTACGTACGTCTCTTACATGCCTACAATATGTCTACTTATTCTTTGGTTTAATAGCCCAAGTTTGAGGTGCTTTCTCATTCTGACCCAATTTACTTTGTGGCTCAGAGACATTTTGGAACGTTCTCTAGTAGGAGGACACTAATTACGAGTAAACTACAAGTAACTACAGTAGTCACGTGAAACGTGAACGAACTACAATAATTTAGCACCTTACCTCGAAAAAGTTAATATTTACTGTGGCACGGAATCCCGTGCCATGGGTTGGGATTTGGCGTTACAAAGTGCAAGCGCGGTTACAAAAGGAGGATTTGCTTACCACAGAGTAAGCAAAACGGAATTTCGCTGGAAAAAGTTGATAAAACAAAGTTTAAGAAGGAAATTTGATATGAAAACACTCGTTTTGACCCCTTTTTTCGACATATGTTGAATATAATTTATTTTTGTGTCCATTTCGTTACTTTTTCAACTTATGATCTATAACTGGTACCCAACTAATTTTTGATCTACTTTTTTATCCCCGAAGGGAGGGGCCGTTCCCAGCAATAGTGCGATGCTGGGTCGACCCTCGAAGTGGAGCTAGCAAGCCAGCAACCACTTCTGGTCTCAAAAATCGGTTAACCTTAGAATTCCAGTGGAATTCATATCGAAGGTTAATTCGATAAGAACTTTTACTTAAACTTTGATCTTAGCCAAAAGGCCGAGAAGCGATACGAACTAAAATAATTGTTCGTATTCTATTCAGAGACGTCCGTACATAGTACTGGTAGAACGCCACTTACTAGTAAACTTACAGTTTTCACGTGAGCTCGAGCCTGAAGGTCACGTGCAGCCCATTAGACAATGTTTCTGTATCCCCTGCCAGTTTATAAAATCAACTATTCTCATCACTTCCCACATGGAGATAGGGTTGCTTTCGCTTACGACCATACCACGTTGAAAATACGCCATCCCGTCCGATCTGGCAAGTCAAGCAACGTTGGGCCCGGTTAGTACTTGGATCGGAGACGGCTTGGGAATCCCGGGTGCCGTAAGCTTTTTGCTCGATTTTTTCTGCTTATTTAGAAAACGAAACAAGATAAAGTACGTACGTCTCTTACATGCCTACAATATGTCTACTTATTCTTTGGTTTAATAGCCCAAGTTTGAGGTGCTTTCTCATTCTGACCCAATTTACTTTGTGGCTCAGAGACATTTTGGAACGTTCTCTAGTAGGAGGACACTAATTACGAGTAAACTACAAGTAACTACAGTAGTCACGTGAAACGTGAACGAACTACAATAATTTAGCACCTTACCTCGAAAAAGTTAATATTTACTGTGGCACGGAATCCCGTGCCATGGGTTGGGATTTGGCGTTACAAAGTGCAAGCGCGGTTACAAAAGGAGGATTTGCTTACCACAGAGTAAGCAAAACGGAATTTCGCTGGAAAAAGTTGATAAAACAAAGTTTAAGAAGGAAATTTGATATGAAAACACTCGTTTTGACCCCTTTTTTCGACATATGTTGAATATAATTTATTTTTGTGTCCATTTCGTTACTTTTTCAACTTATGATCTATAACTGGTACCCAACTAATTTTTGATCTACTTTTTTATCCCCGAAGGGAGGGGCCGTTCCCAGCAATAGTGCGATGCTGGGTCGACCCTCGAAGTGGAGCTAGCAAGCCAGCAACCACTTCTGGTCTCAAAAATCGGTTAACCTTAGAATTCCAGTGGAATTCATATCGAAGGTTAATTCGATAAGAACTTTTACTTAAACTTTGATCTTAGCCAAAAGGCCGAGAAGCGATACGAACTAAAATAATTGTTCGTATTCTATTCAGAGACGTCCGTACATAGTACTGGTAGAACGCCACTTACTAGTAAACTTACAGTTTTCACGTGAGCTCGAGCCTGAAGGTCACGTGCAGCCCATTAGACAATGTTTCTGTATCCCCTGCCAGTTTATAAAATCAACTATTCTCATCACTTCCCACATGGAGATAGGGTTGCTTTCGCTTACGACCATACCACGTTGAAAATACGCCATCCCGTCCGATCTGGCAAGTCAAGCAACGTTGGGCCCGGTTAGTACTTGGATCGGAGACGGCTTGGGAATCCCGGGTGCCGTAAGCTTTTTGCTCGATTTTTTCTGCTTATTTAGAAAACGAAACAAGATAAAGTACGTACGTCTCTTACATGCCTACAATATGTCTACTTATTCTTTGGTTTAATAGCCCAAGTTTGAGGTGCTTTCTCATTCTGACCCAATTTACTTTGTGGCTCAGAGACATTTTGGAACGTTCTCTAGTAGGAGGACACTAATTACGAGTAAACTACAAGTAACTACAGTAGTCACGGGAAACGTGAACGAACTACAATAATTTAGCACCTTACCTCGAAAAAGTTAATATTTACTGTGGCACGGAATCCCGTGCCATGGGTTGGGATTTGGCGTTACAAAGTGCAAGCGCGGTTACAAAAGGAGGATTTGCTTACCACAGAGTAAGCAAAACGGAATTTCGCTGGAAAAAGTTGATAAAACAAAGTTTAAGAAGGAAATTTGATATGAAAACACTCGTTTTGACCCCTTTTTTCGACATATGTTGAATATAATTTATTTTTGTGTCCATTTCGTTACTTTTTCAACTTATGATCTATAACTGGTACCCAACTAATTTTTGATCTACTTTTTTATCCCCGAAGGGAGGGGCCGTTCCCAGCAATAGTGCGATGCTGGGTCGACCCTCGAAGTGGAGCTAGCAAGCCAGCAACCACTTCTGGTCTCAAAAATCGGTTAACCTTAGAATTCCAGTGGAATTCATATCGAAGGTTAATTCGATAAGAACTTTTACTTAAACTTTGATCTTAGCCAAAAGGCCGAGAAGCGATACGAACTAAAATAATTGTTCGTATTCTATTCAGAGACGTCCGTACATAGTACTGGTAGAACGCCACTTACTAGTAAACTTACAGTTTTCACGTGAGCTCGAGCCTGAAGGTCACGTGCAGCCCATTAGACAATGTTTCTGTATCCCCTGCCAGTTTATAAAATCAACTATTCTCATCACTTCCCACATGGAGATAGGGTTGCTTTCGCTTACGACCATACCACGTTGAAAATACGCCATCCCGTCCGATCTGGCAAGTCAAGCAACGTTGGGCCCGGTTAGTACTTGGATCGGAGACGGCTTGGGAATCCCGGGTGCCGTAAGCTTTTTGCTCGATTTTTTCTGCTTATTTAGAAAACGAAACAAGATAAAGTACGTACGTCTCTTACATGCCTACAATATGTCTACTTATTCTTTGGTTTAATAGCCCAAGTTTGAGGTGCTTTCTCATTCTGACCCAATTTACTTTGTGGCTCAGAGACATTTTGGAACGTTCTCTAGTAGGAGGACACTAATTACGAGTAAACTACAAGTAACTACAGTAGTCACGTGAAACGTGAACGAACTACAATAATTTAGCACCTTACCTCGAAAAAGTTAATATTTACTGTGGCACGGAATCCCGTGCCATGGGTTGGGATTTGGCGTTACAAAGTGCAAGCGCGGTTACAAAAGGAGGATTTGCTTACCACAGAGTAAGCAAAACGGAATTTCGCTGGAAAAAGTTGATAAAACAAAGTTTAAGAAGGAAATTTGATATGAAAACACTCGTTTTGACCCCTTTTTTCGACATATGTTGAATATAATTTATTTTTGTGTCCATTTCGTTACTTTTTCAACTTATGATCTATAACTGGTACCCAACTAATTTTTGATCTACTTTTTTATCCCCGAAGGGAGGGGCCGTTCCCAGCAATAGTGCGATGCTGGGTCGACCCTCGAAGTGGAGCTAGCAAGCCAGCAACCACTTCTGGTCTCAAAAATCGGTTAACCTTAGAATTCCAGTGGAATTCATATCGAAGGTTAATTCGATAAGAACTTTTACTTAAACTTTGATCTTAGCCAAAAGGCCGAGAAGCGATACGAACTAAAATAATTGTTCGTATTCTATTCAGAGACGTCCGTACATAGTACTGGTAGAACGCCACTTACTAGTAAACTTACAGTTTTCACGTGAGCTCGAGCCTGAAGGTCACGTGCAGCCCATTAGACAATGTTTCTGTATCCCCTGCCAGTTTATAAAATCAACTATTCTCATCACTTCCCACATGGAGATAGGGTTGCTTTCGCTTACGACCATACCACGTTGAAAATACGCCATCCCGTCCGATCTGGCAAGTCAAGCAACGTTGGGCCCGGTTAGTACTTGGATCGGAGACGGCTTGGGAATCCCGGGTGCCGTAAGCTTTTTGCTCGATTTTTTCTGCTTATTTAGAAAACGAAACAAGATAAAGTACGTACGTCTCTTACATGCCTACAATATGTCTACTTATTCTTTGGTTTAATAGCCCAAGTTTGAGGTGCTTTCTCATTCTGACCCAATTTACTTTGTGGCTCAGAGACATTTTGGAACGTTCTCTAGTAGGAGGACACTAATTACGAGTAAACTACAAGTAACTACAGTAGTCACGAGAAACGTGAACGAACTACAATAATTTAGCACCTTACCTCGAAAAAGTTAATATTTACTGTGGCACGGAATCCCGTGCCATGGGTTGGGATTTGGCGTTACAAAGTGCAAGCGCGGTTACAAAAGGAGGATTTGCTTACCACAGAGTAAGCAAAACGGAATTTCGCTGGAAAAAGTTGATAAAACAAAGTTTAAGAAGGAAATTTGATATGAAAACACTCGTTTTGACCCCTTTTTTCGACATATGTTGAATATAATTTATTTTTGTGTCCATTTCGTTACTTTTTCAACTTATGATCTATAACTGGTACCCAACTAATTTTTGATCTACTTTTTTATCCCCGAAGGGAGGGGCCGTTCCCAGCAATAGTGCGATGCTGGGTCGACCCTCGAAGTGGAGCTAGCAAGCCAGCAACCACTTCTGGTCTCAAAAATCGGTTAACCTTAGAATTCCAGTGGAATTCATATCGAAGGTTAATTCGATAAGAACTTTTACTTAAACTTTGATCTTAGCCAAAAGGCCGAGAAGCGATACGAACTAAAATAATTGTTCGTATTCTATTCAGAGACGTCCGTACATAGTACTGGTAGAACGCCACTTACTAGTAAACTTACAGTTTTCACGTGAGCTCGAGCCTGAAGGTCACGTGCAGCCCATTAGACAATGTTTCTGTATCCCCTGCCAGTTTATAAAATCAACTATTCTCATCACTTCCCACATGGAGATAGGGTTGCTTTCGCTTACGACCATACCACGTTGAAAATACGCCATCCCGTCCGATCTGGCAAGTCAAGCAACGTTGGGCCCGGTTAGTACTTGGATCGGAGACGGCTTGGGAATCCCGGGTGCCGTAAGCTTTTTGCTCGATTTTTTCTGCTTATTTAGAAAACGAAACAAGATAAAGTACGTACGTCTCTTACATGCCTACAATATGTCTACTTATTCTTTGGTTTAATAGCCCAAGTTTGAGGTGCTTTCTCATTCTGACCCAATTTACTTTGTGGCTCAGAGACATTTTGGAACGTTCTCTAGTAGGAGGACACTAATTACGAGTAAACTACAAGTAACTACAGTAGTCACGTGAAACGTGAACGAACTACAATAATTTAGCACCTTACCTCGAAAAAGTTAATATTTACTGTGGCACGGAATCCCGTGCCATGGGTTGGGATTTGGCGTTACAAAGTGCAAGCGTGGTTACAAAAGGAGGATTTGCTTACCACAGAGTAAGCAAAACGGAATTTCGCTGGAAAAAGTTGATAAAACAAAGTTTAAGAAGGAAATTTGATATGAAAACACTCGTTTTGACCCCTTTTTTCGACATATGTTGAATATAATTTATTTTTGTGTCCATTTCGTTACTTTTTCAACTTATGATCTATAACTGGTACCCAACTAATTTTTGATCTACTTTTTTATCCCCGAAGGGAGGGGCCGTTCCCAGCAATAGTGCGATGCTGGGTCGACCCTCGAAGTGGAGCTAGCAAGCCAGCAACCACTTCTGGTCTCAAAAATCGGTTAACCTTAGAATTCCAGTGGAATTCATATCGAAGGTTAATTCGATAAGAACTTTTACTTAAACTTTGATCTTAGCCAAAAGGCCGAGAAGCGATACGAACTAAAATAATTGTTCGTATTCTATTCAGAGACGTCCGTACATAGTACTGGTAGAACGCCACTTACTAGTAAACTTACAGTTTTCACGTGAGCTCGAGCCTGAAGGTCACGTGCAGCCCATTAGACAATGTTTCTGTATCCCCTGCCAGTTTATAAAATCAACTATTCTCATCACTTCCCACATGGAGATAGGGTTGCTTTCGCTTACGACCATACCACGTTGAAAATACGCCATCCCGTCCGATCTGGCAAGTCAAGCAACGTTGGGCCCGGTTAGTACTTGGATCGGAGACGGCTTGGGAATCCCGGGTGCCGTAAGCTTTTTGCTCGATTTTTTCTGCTTATTTAGAAAACGAAACAAGATAAAGTACGTACGTCTCTTACATGCCTACAATATGTCTACTTATTCTTTGGTTTAATAGCCCAAGTTTGAGGTGCTTTCTCATTCTGACCCAATTTACTTTGTGGCTCAGAGACATTTTGGAACGTTCTCTAGTAGGAGGACACTAATTACGAGTAAACTACAAGTAACTACAGTAGTCACGTGAAACGTGAACGAACTACAATAATTTAGCACCTTACCTCGAAAAAGTTAATATTTACTGTGGCACGGAATCCCGTGCCATGGGTTGGGATTTGGCGTTACAAAGTGCAAGCGCGGTTACAAAAGGAGGATTTGCTTACCACAGAGTAAGCAAAACGGAATTTCGCTGGAAAAAGTTGATAAAACAAAGTTTAAGAAGGAAATTTGATATGAAAACACTCGTTTTGACCCCTTTTTTCGACATATGTTGAATATAATTTATTTTTGTGTCCATTTCGTTACTTTTTCAACTTATGATCTATAACTGGTACCCAACTAATTTTTGATCTACTTTTTTATCCCCGAAGGGAGGGGCCGTTCCCAGCAATAGTGCGATGCTGGGTCGACCCTCGAAGTGGAGCTAGCAAGCCAGCAACCACTTCTGGTCTCAAAAATCGGTTAACCTTAGAATTCCAGTGGAATTCATATCGAAGGTTAATTCGATAAGAACTTTTACTTAAACTTTGATCTTAGCCAAAAGGCCGAGAAGCGATACGAACTAAAATAATTGTTCGTATTCTATTCAGAGACGTCCGTACATAGTACTGGTAGAACGCCACTTACTAGTAAACTTACAGTTTTCACGTGAGCTCGAGCCTGAAGGTCACGTGCAGCCCATTAGACAATGTTTCTGTATCCCCTGCCAGTTTATAAAATCAACTATTCTCATCACTTCCCACATGGAGATAGGGTTGCTTTCGCTTACGACCATACCACGTTGAAAATACGCCATCCCGTCCGATCTGGCAAGTCAAGCAACGTTGGGCCCGGTTAGTACTTGGATCGGAGACGGCTTGGGAATCCCGGGTGCCGTAAGCTTTTTGCTCGATTTTTTCTGCTTATTTAGAAAACGAAATAAGATAAAGTACGTACGTCTCTTACATGCCTACAATATGTCTACTTATTCTTTGGTTTAATAGCCCAAGTTTGAGGTGCTTTCTCATTCTGACCCAATTTACTTTGTGGCTCAGAGACATTTTGGAACGTTCTCTAGTAGGAGGACACTAATTACGAGTAAACTACAAGTAACTACAGTAGTCACGTGAAACGTGAACGAACTACAATAATTTAGCACCTTACCTCGAAAAAGTTAATATTTACTGTGGCACGGAATCCCGTGCCATGGGTTGGGATTTGGCGTTACAAAGTGCAAGCGCGGTTACAAAAGGAGGATTTGCTTACCACAGAGTAAGCAAAACGGAATTTCGCTGGAAAAAGTTGATAAAACAAAGTTTAAGAAGGAAATTTGATATGAAAACACTCGTTTTGACCCCTTTTTTCGACATATGTTGAATATAATTTATTTTTGTGTCCATTTCGTTACTTTTTCAACTTATGATCTATAACTGGTACCCAACTAATTTTTGATCTACTTTTTTATCCCCGAAGGGAGGGGCCGTTCCCAGCAATAGTGCGATGCTGGGTCGACCCTCGAAGTGGAGCTAGCAAGCCAGCAACCACTTCTGGTCTCAAAAATCGGTTAACCTTAGAATTCCAGTGGAATTCATATCGAAGGTTAATTCGATAAGAACTTTTGGATGAGCCCGGGTCTTGATACGTCTTCGCACTCCGCAGAGTTCTCCGAACATGTCAAAGGGGAAATGATGGTGGAGCAAGCTCCTAGGGCCTTCAATTTCCAGTGCGTATAGCACCTTCCTTCTGTAAGACTGAACAACTGTTAAGGTTTTTCGCGTCAAGCCCTTTCAGAGTCAATGTTGGTTTGAACACGTCTTCTTCCAGGGTATCAACTAGAACCCAGCTGAATAATCTTCATATCAAAGTTGGGGGGATTCCTATATTTCAAGTTACCCATCCTGCCAACTACCTGATGGTAAGTAGTGAAAAGTCCGGAACAGCCACCTCAGTTTGTTACTGAGAGCGATGGCGACTGCTCCAAGCTCCAGACCTTGGCGAGTCTGAAGCCCATTGGTGTTTTGTCTTACTCGACTTTCACTTAGCGGTATTCCTTCTTTAATTTGGAAGAAGTGCAACCTCGTGGAAAGTCTTTGGGACTGGTAGTTCCGTGATCCGTGGTCCGTTATCCGTTAGTTCCGTGCCATTTTACCGATGTTTCACATTTCTTCGTTAGAGTTGTACAACGGCGGGGGATCGTGGTCCTGCCCCAGCACTTCTCTAGGATCCCAGTTGGCTCCTTTTGGTTCAACTATTGGGAGAAAGTTGGGGATGATTCGGTACTGCTCGCCATGAATGTGTTTCCAGTAGATGTTTTTGCTCTGCTCGATAACCGTGGCTGTGATGAGCTCAATCATTCTCTTGGAATACGCTCTGCTGATACCGAGTTGTCGTAGTGCGATGTCGTTTTCCGGTCTCCAGGAGCCGAACGAACCGACTACAATAGGGAGAAGTTGGGCTTTGTAGCCAGCTTTCACGTAGTGTTCCTTTAATTCCGTGTACTTCTCTACTTTACGATTGTGTGCGTTCTGCATGGCTCGTTCGCCAAGTTCGAAGGGTATGCACACATCCGTAATCACAACCTCCTTCTTGGATTCGTTGGTTATGATCAGGTCTGGTCGTTTACGGTCCAGTTGACACTGTTTGTCAACTGCAAACTTCCAGTCTTTCCTAGAGCCTTGTTTTGCACTGTGAACAATTCTGGCCAGAACCGCGTTGTGGCGGTCGGTCACGGTTGTTCCCAATTGATACCTGCAGACTTGTTGTACATGTAACATGGTCTCCGCCGGCGCCTGGCAACGACGACACTGCTTGTTCTCAGTTTTGTTCAAGATGCTAGCGTTAAGGTGCAACAGGTCCAACCTCGCTTTGTGTACGAACTTGTGTCCTGAATAGCTCACCCAACCTCCGTTCCGGACAAAGGTATTGTTCCGCTTGTCTCTAGCAAGTGCCTCTACGATTTTTCCAGCACGTTTGGATGTGAGGAATCTGTGAAATAGACTTTCCTCTATTTCCTTACGTAGAAGTTTGTTGACGGTTTTGATCTTGCTTCGATCTATGGTGATTTCAGCGCGGTCTCCGTGTGCTTTCACCTTGAGGACCAGATCATTATTTACCATCATGAACTCTACTTTTGAGAGTGGTGCGTCTTTCACTTTCGACAAATGCCTTACTGCCTGCCGAATTCTGAAAAACATTGTGAACTTCGAACCGGAGTTAGTCGTGACAGTTCCAGCGTTCAACATTTCCGCTGCCTGGCTATTAGTAGCTTCTTCTACTTTGTAGAATCTTGAAGTGACAGCTCGTAGATGATTCCAGTGGAGCGTACTGAGTTCTTTGTCTTCAGACCAAAGTTTCCGAAGCATAGAAGTGATGCTGCTTATCATGATCAGCGTTTTTGGGCACATTACCCCCAGGCCGCCCTTATCGATGGGAAGCTGGACATATTCGTTAGGAGGACCTCCCAGCGGTAGTTTGTGAAATGCTTTCACCGCAGCTTTAACTTTGTCAGCGAAAACATTAACCGATTTTAACTCGGGAGCGCCATTCATTGCGATGTGTCCGAGTCGAGGAAGTATAAAAGTCTTGAGGGCATCTAGTTTCTGCCAAGGTGCTAGATTGCTGTCCCGTAGCGTGGACATGTCCGAAGTAGCTTTCTCAAGGAGATCGCTGGCATCAGACACTGTTTCAGTACCAATTCTAACTCCAAGGTAGTTGTAGTAGTCCTTGTTTGCAAGACATCTTATAACCTCGCCTCTTAATTTTAGAGGTGTTGCCGTGTACGCTTCACCTTTCGTAATAGTTAGTGTTGCGCACTTTCTCGGCTTAAATATTAAATTCAAGCTACTGGCATCTTTGTCCAGAGCATCAAGGTCTTCGCTTAGCTGATCGGAGTTGTTACAGATAACTGCCATATCATCAGCAAATGCTAGAAGCTGAAGTCTTGATGAGATCATTGTGTGTCCGTCCGATCGTTCCAGATGTCCTCTAATTAGGAACTCTAACGCAATATTAAATAGCGTTGGACTGATCGGGTCACCTTGTTTGACCCCCGAATATAAGGTAATTGGGTTAGTTTTAGCTTTTGCTGTAACCACCCGCATTGTACTCCCTTTGTAGAAGTCCATCACAATTTCAACAAATTCTTCAGGGAATCCAAAGGCCCTTAGGGAATGAAGAATTAATTCATGTGGGACGGAGCCGAATGCATTTGTCAAATCGAGCCACGCAACAGCTATATTGCCACGTGTTGATCTGGCGTGCTCAATCGCGGCTCTCAGATTAGCGATGCTCTCTGCGCACCCATCTCTCTGTGAGAAACCCCGTTGGCACTTACTGATCACCCCAGGAATCTTTTTAATCCGAGTATTCCACAAACTACTATATACTTTGTAGATTGTGCGGATGAGACTGATCGGGCGCCAGTTGGAAAGATCGTTTTCGTCTCCCCCTTTGTGAATAAGCGTGGTTTCCGCTTCTTTCCAAATTGCTGGAATCGTCTTCAGACGTTTTACTTCATTGTAAACCGTGCGAAGTATTTCGAGACTTGGGTCGACAGATCTTAGCTGTTCGTACCTTAATCCGTCCGCTCCTGGTGCAGTATCACCAGATTTCTTAAACACCACTTCAACTTCTTCAGAAGTGAATTCCTCCATGAAACCTTCGATTTGAACCGGTTTAATTCTGACTGGAAGCTGGGCCAAAGTTTTAGGTGAGGTGTTCGTGCGTTTTGTCGTTTTAGAAAAGTAGTCTTCTACTTCTTCGACTGGCACTTCACATACAGCACTGCTGTTACCCATGAGCGCGTTGAACATTTTCGATCTACAGTTTTTATAACCTAAACGAACTGTTCGCGTGCACCAAATGTTCACGGGTTTTTTAGCTGGTCTAGCTCTTTCCTTTCTCTCGGTCTGAGTGCACATCTCCCCGGCTTCCATGACCGGGGGAGGGGCTCTTTTGAGGATCTGGCGCACAGTACTGGTTCTACCAGTTGCCCACTGGAACGTGGCCGCGGTGAACTGCTCCAGAATCCACTCCAGCGAAGAGAATGGCTGAGATTCTTCCTTATAAATTCGGAATCTGTCCCAAAACCAGTGTCTGATGCTCAACTTCGGATCAGTGATTTCCGTCAGCTGTTGCCGGCTGAGATTCGTCAGACTAGGTGAGTAATCAGAAGATGTAGATACCTGTGCTTCCACAAACTCTGAACTGAGTAGCGCGTCCTGAGTAGGTTTGAGCTCCAGATAAACTTCCGGTACTACCTCTTGTTTATCACTCGATGTTCCGGACTCTTTCACCGGTGTGACTTTGTGGCACTTGGCTCTGTCATTGACCTTCTTCGGAGAGGGTGACAGAAGCCAATTGAGGTCTTCCCCATCCTGGTGATTAGCAGGATATATGCACATGATTGATTTGTCTCCCTGAATTTTAGAGAGTAATTTTCCACGAAACGTTTTGATTTCGGTGGTGCTGTAGTTCAAACTCGTTTTCGTTGAAAGAGCTCTAGCCAGCAGACAAACGTGTACTCCGCAGTTGAAGTCGTCTGTTTGTCGGGGCCCGTATTTTGACGGGGCTTTGGGGGTGTATCCCATGGACCTCAGTTTTTGTGCAATGTCCTGAGGTAACGGAGCGTGCATAGGGTCATAGTATACACACTCCTTGACGGCGCCTCTGAAGTGCAGAAGTCTCCAATGGTCTCTGACACAGATTGGGAGAAGCCCGTCGAGGCATCTGATTTGTTTTGTAATCTGAGCCCCATAGTCTGATAGCACCCAGATTAACGGGTCTAAGCCACGTGTTGTAGGTGACGTGATTTCACGTTGCATGTACTGCCAAACTACATCTGATGACAGCCAGGCCTTGTTTCCACCACTTGCCAGCAGGCATTCTATGTCAATGTTCTGGGTGGTTGCAGCTGTTCCCTCACTTTTTCTTGGTTTGAAAATATTTGCCTTAGGCGCGAGAGAGCCAATAGCGATCGATTTCGTCTGTTTGACGGCCCGCTTGACGTTGAAGCAGGAGCAGTACCGGTCGACAGTCGTCTGCTTGGGGCTACCGCCTTTGCTTTGGGTGGTAGTTGGGAACCGAACAGGTTCATTCCCATGCTTTTCCTCTTTGGTTGCGGGGAATCTGATTCCTCACTGATCGTCACCAATGGCTTGATCACTGTAGAGGGTTTCAGAACAGAAGCTTGTTGCTTCTTGATCGTGGACAGTTCAATTCTGGTGCGAGCTTCGTCGACCTGTTTAGTAACTGACCTGGTTTGAGGTTTTTTCTCCAGCCTTTCAAGATCTTCCTTGGTAGGCGTGACCACGATTGGCACTTCTTTTTTGAACTTCGAAGTGACCAGCTTGGCGTTCCAAGCTTTGTTTAATCTGGTCTTGACGTCAACTGTCTTGGAGCTGTTCGTCCTCATACATCCCCTCACGTGAGCATTCAAGGCACATTTGTGGTTGAAGGCTTCATCGCAATGAGGGCATTTGAATCGACCGACTGAGGCGGCTTTTTCCACTTTGGTTTCAGAATGTGTTTTTCTGATGTGGTCCTTCATCCACTTGGCTGGGTAGCAAGCTGAAGGGGGATTCTGTATTTTACAGATGCTGCACTGCAAGACGAAGTCCACATTCTTGATGAGTTCAACTTCAGCAAGATGCTTCTTGAGACCGTGTCTGGCATTGTTGGGGTTAGAAGCAGTATTACAATACTGCACTTGTTTGGGCTCACAAAGTGGGCAGCGCAAGTATTTTGCTTCAGGTGCCATTATCTTCAGGCATATGGATTTTGTCGTGTCGTCACGACGTACTACTTCGGGAACTGCGACTGTCTCCTGATGGATGTTCTGTTCATTCAGAGCACCGCCTCGAAGAACAGCTTGCGCCGTCTGTAGGTGTTCTTCCCCCAGAAGATCATTTGATCCCCCGGAGCGCTTGTGCCTTCTGAGCATCTGAGATCCCCCAGAGGGCTTGTGCCTTCTTAGGATCTTAGATCCCCCGAAGGGCTTGTGCCTTCTGAGGATCTTAGATCCCCCGAAGGGCTTGAGCACTTGAAGGGATTGTTCCCCTCCGAAGAGCTTCAGTTCTGGGAGGGATCGTTCCCCTCCGAAGAGCTGGGGCTCTTGGAGGGACCGTTCCCCTCCGAAGGGCTGGGGCTCCTGAAGGGATCGTTCCCCTCCGAAGAGCTGGTGGTGCCCTTGGAGGGATCGTTCCCCTCCGAAGAGCTGGTGGTGCCCTTGGAGGGATCGTTCCCCTCCGAAGAGCTGGTGGTGCCCTTGGAGGGATCGTTCCCCTCCGAAGAGCTGGTGGTGCCCTTGGAGGGATCGTTCCCCTCCGAAGAGCTGGTGGTGCCCTTGGAGGGATCGTTCCCCTCCGAAGAGCTGGGGCTCCTGAAGGGATCGTTCCCCTCCGAAGGGCTGGGGCTCCTGAAGGGATCGTTCCCCTCCGAAGAGCTGGTGGTGCCCTTGGAGGGATCGTTCCCCTCCGAAGAGCTGGTGGTGCCCTTGGAGGGATCGTTCCCCTCCGAAGAGCTGGTGGTGCCCTTGGAGGGATCGTTCCCCTCCGAAGAGCTGGTGGTGCCCTTGGAGGGATCGTTCCCCTCCGAAGAGCTGGTGGTGCCCTTGGAGGGATCGTTCCCCTCCGAAGAGCTGGTGGTGCCCTTGGAGGGATCGTTCCCCTCCGAAGAGCTGGGGCTCCTGAAGGGATCGTTCCCCTCCGAAGAGCGGCTCCAGGAGGGATCGTTCCCCTCCGAAGAGCTGGTGGTGCCCTTGGAGGGATCGTTCCCCTCCGAAGAGCTGGGGCTCCTGAAGGGATCGTTCCCCTCCGAAGAGCGGCTCCAGGAGGGATCGTTCCCCTCCGAAGAGCTGGTGGTGCCCTTGGAGGGATCGTTCCCCTCCGAAGAGCTGGTGGTGCCCTTGGAGGGATCGTTCCCCTCCGAAGAGCTGGTGGTGCCCTTGGAGGGATCGTTCCCCTCCGAAGAGCTGGTGGTGCCCTTGGAGGGATCGTTCCCCTCCGAAGAGCTGGTGGTGCCCTTGGAGGGATCGTTCCCCTCCGAAGAGCTGGTGGTGCCCTTGGAGGGATCGTTCCCCTCCGAAGAGCTGGTGGTGCCCTTGGAGGGATCGTTCCCCTCCGAAGAGCTGGGGCTCCTGAAGGGATCGTTCCCCTCCGAAGGGCTGGGGCTCCTGAAGGGATCGTTCCCCTCCGAAGAGCTGGTGGTGCCCTTGGAGGGATCGTTCCCCTCCGAAGAGCTGGTGGTGCCCTTGGAGGGATCGTTCCCCTCCGAAGAGCTGGGGCTCCTGAAGGGATCGTTCCCCTCCGAAGGGCTGGGGCTCCTGAAGGGATCGTTCCCCTCCGAAGAGCTGGTGGTGCCCTTGGAGGGATCGTTCCCCTCCGAAGAGCTGGTGGTGCCCTTGGAGGGATCGTTCCCCTCCGAAGAGCTGGGGCTCCTGAAGGGATCGTTCCCCTCCGAAGGGCTGGGGCTCCTGAAGGGATCGTTCCCCTCCGAAGAGCTGGTGGTGCCCTTGGAGGGATCGTTCCCCTCCGAAGAGCTGGTGGTGCCCTTGGAGGGATCGTTCCCCTCCGAAGAGCTGGTGGTGCCCTTGGAGGGATCGTTCCCCTCCGAAGAGCTGGTGGTGCCCTTGGAGGGATCGTTCCCCTCCGAAGAGCTGGTGGTGCCCTTGGAGGGATCGTTCCCCTCCGAAGAGCTGGTGGTGCCCTTGGAGGGATCGTTCCCCTCCGAAGAGCTGGGGCTCCTGAAGGGATCGTTCCCCTCCGAAGAGCGGCTCCAGGAGGGATCGTTCCCCTCCGAAGAGCTGGTGGTGCCCTTGGAGGGATCGTTCCCCTCCGAAGAGCTGGGGCTCCTGAAGGGATCGTTCCCCTCCGAAGAGCGGCTCCAGGAGGGATCGTTCCCCTCCGAAGAGCTGGTGGTGCCCTTGGAGGGATCGTTCCCCTCCGAAGAGCTGGTGGTGCCCTTGGAGGGATCGTTCCCCTCCGAAGAGCTGGTGGTGCCCTTGGAGGGATCGTTCCCCTCCGAAGAGCTGGTGGTGCCCTTGGAGGGATCGTTCCCCTCCGAAGAGCTGGTGGTGCCCTTGGAGGGATCGTTCCCCTCCGAAGAGCTGGTGGTGCCCTTGGAGGGATCGTTCCCCTCCGAAGAGCTGGTGGTGCCCTTGGAGGGATCGTTCCCCTCCGAAGAGCTGGGGCTCCTGAAGGGATCGTTCCCCTCCGAAGGGCTGGGGCTCCTGAAGGGATCGTTCCCCTCCGAAGAGCTGGTGGTGCCCTTGGAGGGATCGTTCCCCTCCGAAGAGCTGGTGGTGCCCTTGGAGGGATCGTTCCCCTCCGAAGAGCTGGGGCTCCTGAAGGGATCGTTCCCCTCCGAAGGGCTGGGGCTCCTGAAGGGATCGTTCCCCTCCGAAGAGCTGGTGGTGCCCTTGGAGGGATCGTTCCCCTCCGAAGAGCTGGTGGTGCCCTTGGAGGGATCGTTCCCCTCCGAAGAGCTGGGGCTCCTGAAGGGATCGTTCCCCTCCGAAGGGCTGGGGCTCCTGAAGGGATCGTTCCCCTCCGAAGAGCTGGTGGTGCCCTTGGAGGGATCGTTCCCCTCCGAAGAGCTGGTGGTGCCCTTGGAGGGATCGTTCCCCTCCGAAGAGCTGGTGGTGCCCTTGGAGGGATCGTTCCCCTCCGAAGAGCTGGTGGTGCCCTTGGAGGGATCGTTCCCCTCCGAAGAGCTGGTGGTGCCCTTGGAGGGATCGTTCCCCTCCGAAGAGCTGGTGGTGCCCTTGGAGGGATCGTTCCCCTCCGAAGAGCTGGGGCTCCTGAAGGGATCGTTCCCCTCCGAAGAGCGGCTCCAGGAGGGATCGTTCCCCTCCGAAGAGCTGGTGGTGCCCTTGGAGGGATCGTTCCCCTCCGAAGAGCTGGGGCTCCTGAAGGGATCGTTCCCCTCCGAAGAGCGGCTCCAGGAGGGATCGTTCCCCTCCGAAGAGCTGGTGGTGCCCTTGGAGGGATCGTTCCCCTCCGAAGAGCTGGTGGTGCCCTTGGAGGGATCGTTCCCCTCCGAAGAGCTGGTGGTGCCCTTGGAGGGATCGTTCCCCTCCGAAGAGCTGGTGGTGCCCTTGGAGGGATCGTTCCCCTCCGAAGAGCTGGTGGTGCCCTTGGAGGGATCGTTCCCCTCCGAAGAGCTGGGGCTCCTGAAGGGATCGTTCCCCTCCGAAGAGCGGCTCCAGGAGGGATCGTTCCCCTCCGAAGAGCTGGTGGTGCCCTTGGAGGGATCGTTCCCCTCCGAAGAGCTGGTGGTGCCCTTGGAGGGATCGTTCCCCTCCGAAGAGCTGGGGCTCCTGAAGGGATCGTTCCCCTCCGAAGAGCTGGGGCTCCTGAAGGGATCGTTCCCCTCCGAAGAGCGGCTCCAGGAGGGATCGTTCCCCTCCGAAGAGCTGGTGGTGCCCTTGGAGGGATCGTTCCCCTCCGAAGAGCTGGTGGTGCCCTTGGAGGGATCGTTCCCCTCCGAAGAGCATGCACCTTTGAGGGGATCGTTCCCCCCCAAAGGGCATGTGCCTCCGTTGGATCTCAGATCCGCCAGAGGGCTTTGCCAAATAACGACTCCATTCTCCACTGAAGGAGGCCCTAAAGAGGGCCCTAGTGGGTTCCCTCAGTAGAGCTGGAGAAGCTGTGCGCTGATCCCTTCTCATATCAGACCAGGTTCAATTGGTTCTATATCGAAGGTTTATTCGATAAGAGCGAAGAGAACACTTTGATCTTAGCCAAAAGGCCGAGAAGCGATACGAACTAAAATAATTGTTCGTATTCTATTCAGAGACGTCCGTACATAGTACTGGTAGAACGCCACTTACTAGTAAACTTACAGTTTTCACGTGAGCTCGAGCCTGAAGGTCACGTGCAGCCCATTAGACAATGTTTCTGTATCCCCTGCCAGTTTATAAAATCAACTATTCTCATCACTTCCCACATGGAGATAGGGTTGCTTTCGCTTACGACCATACCACGTTGAAAATACGCCATCCCGTCCGATCTGGCAAGTCAAGCAACGTTGGGCCCGGTTAGTACTTGGATCGGAGACGGCTTGGGAATCCCGGGTGCCGTAAGCTTTTTGCTCGATTTTTTCTGCTTATTTAGAAAACGAAACAAGATAAAGTACGTACGTCTCTTACATGCCTACAATATGTCTACTTATTCTTTGGTTTAATAGCCCAAGTTTGAGGTGCTTTCTCATTCTGACCCAATTTACTTTGTGGCTCAGAGACATTTTGGAACGTTCTCTAGTAGGAGGACACTAATTACGAGTAAACTACAAGTAACTACAGTAGTCACGTGAAACGTGAACGAACTACAATAATTTAGCACCTTACCTCGAAAAAGTTAATATTTACTGTGGCACGGAATCCCGTGCCATGGGTTGGGATTTGGCGTTACAAAGTGCAAGCGCGGTTACAAAAGGAGGATTTGCTTACCACAGAGTAAGCAAAACGGAATTTCGCTGGAAAAAGTTGATAAAACAAAGTTTAAGAAGGAAATTTGATATGAAAACACTCGTTTTGACCCCTTTTTTCGACATATGTTGAATATAATTTATTTTTGTGTCCATTTCGTTACTTTTTCAACTTATGATCTATAACTGGTACCCAACTAATTTTTGATCTACTTTTTTATCCCCGAAGGGAGGGGCCGTTCCCAGCAATAGTGCGATGCTGGGTCGACCCTCGAAGTGGAGCTAGCAAGCCAGCAACCACTTCTGGTCTCAAAAATCGGTTAACCTTAGAATTCCAGTGGAATTCATATCGAAGGTTAATTCGATAAGAACTTTTACTTAAACTTTGATCTTAGCCAAAAGGCCGAGAAGCGATACGAACTAAAATAATTGTTCGTATTCTATTCAGAGACGTCCGTACATAGTACTGGTAGAACGCCACTTACTAGTAAACTTACAGTTTTCACGTGAGCTCGAGCCTGAAGGTCACGTGCAGCCCATTAGACAATGTTTCTGTATCCCCTGCCAGTTTATAAAATCAACTATTCTCATCACTTCCCACATGGAGATAGGGTTGCTTTCGCTTACGACCATACCACGTTGAAAATACGCCATCCCGTCCGATCTGGCAAGTCAAGCAACGTTGGGCCCGGTTAGTACTTGGATCGGAGACGGCTTGGGAATCCCGGGTGCCGTAAGCTTTTTGCTCGATTTTTTCTGCTTATTTAGAAAACAAAACAAGATAAAGTACGTACGTCTCTTACATGCCTACAATATGTCTACTTATTCTTTGGTTTAATAGCCCAAGTTTGAGGTGCTTTCTCATTCTGACCCAATTTACTTTGTGGCTCAGAGACATTTTGGAACGTTCTCTAGTAGGAGGACACTAATTACGAGTAAACTACAAGTAACTACAGTAGTCACGTGAAACGTGAACGAACTACAATAATTTAGCACCTTACCTCGAAAAAGTTAATATTTACTGTGGCACGGAATCCCGTGCCATGGGTTGGGATTTGGCGTTACAAAGTGCAAGCGCGGTTACAAAAGGAGGATTTGCTTACCACAGAGTAAGCAAAACGGAATTTCGCTGGAAAAAGTTGATAAAACAAAGTTTAAGAAGGAAATTTGATATGAAAACACTCGTTTTGACCCCTTTTTTCGACATATGTTGAATATAATTTATTTTTGTGTCCATTTCGTTACTTTTTCAACTTATGATCTATAACTGGTACCCAACTAATTTTTGATCTACTTTTTTATCCCCGAAGGGAGGGGCCGTTCCCAGCAATAGTGCGATGCTGGGTCGACCCTCGAAGTGGAGCTAGCAAGCCAGCAACCACTTCTGGTCTCAAAAATCGGTTAACCTTAGAATTCCAGTGGAATTCATATCGAAGGTTAATTCGATAAGAACTTTGGATGAGCCCAATTAGTCAATACACCCTAGTGACTCCGCAGAGCACTAGAGACTATTGAAGGGGGAATCTGATTACGGAGCAAGCTCCTGGGGTAATGAGTTTCCAATGCGTATAGCACCTTCTTTCAGTCAGACAGAACGACCGTTAAGACCATTAGCTGCAAGCCCCTTCAGTTTCAGTGTAGGGTTGTACACATCCGCTTCCAGGGTATTCACTAAGGTCCAGTCGAGGGGTCTCCGTATTGTTTGGGGGGTTCCTATATTTCAAGTTTCCCATCCTGCCAACTACCTGGTGTTGCGTAGTTGTCGTCCGGACAGCCGCCTCAGCAGAAGCTGAGAGCGATGGCGAACTGTCCAACTCTAGATTTTGGCGAGTCTAGAGCCCATTAATACAAAACCATAACCAAAACTGAAAAGTACATTTAATCGTTTGTCCTACTCTAGTGTTACTATCGTGGCTGTTATCCTTGGATTGGAAGGAATGTAGCCTAGCAGCAATCTTTCAGACGTCGTAATCCGTAATCCGTAGTCCGTCAACAGGCAGTTCCATACCATTTTTCCAAGCTTTACATTTCGTCATTAGAGCTATGCAAAGGGGGAGGATCGTGGTTCTGCCCCTCCAAACTTTCCGTAGTGCCCCAGTTGGCTCCCTTGGGCTCAACTATGGGGAGGAAGTTTGGAACAATATGGTACTGATTGCCGTGTATATGCTTCCAGTAGATGTTCTTGCTGTGCTCGATCACAGAAGCGGTGATGAGTTCGATCATTCTCTTGGCATACGCTTTACTGATACCGAGTTCTCGTAATGCAACATCATTTTCAGGTCTCCAGGATCCAAACGATCCCACCACTATTGGGAGAAGTGTAGCCTTGTAACCTTTTCTGATAAAACTATTCTTGAGTTCTGTATACTTGTCAATTTTGCGTTCATGTGCTGCCTGCATTGCCGCTTCCCCAAGCTCGAATGGGATACAGACATCCATGATAACGACTTCTTTCTTTTTCTCATTTGTGAGAACGAGATCCGGACGTTTTAGATCGAGATGACAGCGTTTGTCAACTGCAAAGGTCCAGTCTTTCCGTGAGCCTTGCTTGGCACTGTGTATAACTCTGGCCAGTACAGCGTTGTGGCGGTCAGTGATGGTGGTGCCTAATTGGTAGTGGCAATGCTGTTGCACGTGTGCCATAGATTCGACCGCATAACCGCACCGACGGCACTGCTTATTGTTTTGAGTCTTGTAGTTGACAATGCTAGAATTCAGGTGCATCAGGTCCAGGCGTGCTTTGTGCACAAATTTGTGGCCTGAATAGCTTACCCATCCTCCGTCCTTGACGAAGGTATTATTACGCTTATCTCGTGCAAGGGCCTGTACGATTTTTCCAGCGCGTTTGCTGGTGGTGAATCGGTGGAAGAGGCTTTCCTCGACTTCGTGTCGTAGCAATTTGTTGAGAGTCTTGATCTTGCTTCGGTCAATTTTAACTTCGGCGCGTCGTTCATGTGCATGCACTTTCAGGACTAGATCTTCGTTTTCAATGACAAATTCAAGCTTGAGAAGGGGAGAATTCTTGGCTTTCGACAGGTGGTGAACTGCCTGTCGAATTCTAGTGAACATTGTGAATCTCGAACCAGAGTTTACTGTGGCAGCAATGTTACTCAACATTTCGGCAGCCTGAGCATCAGTTGAGACTTCAACTCTGTGGAATCGAGACGAGGCTGCTCGTAGATGATTCCAATGCAGGTTGCTGATGTCAGGATCGTCCGACCAAAGCTTACGAAGCATAGACGTAATGCTGCAAATCATAATCTGAGTCTTTGGACAAATTACTCCCAATCCGCCTTTGCTGATTGGCAGGTGTACGTATTCGTTGGAAGAACCTTTTTTGGGTAGGCTGTGAAAGTCTTTAACTGCTGCTCGAGTAATGTCGGCGAATACATTGACGGCTTTTAATTCGGGAGCACCGTTCATTGCGATGTGTCCTAGCCGGGGGAGAATAAATGTCTTGAGGGCGTCCAATTTTTGCCAAGGTGCTAATTTGCAGTCACGTAGCTTGGACATATCTGAGGTGGCTTTCTCCAGGAGATCGCTAGCGTCAGAGACCGTCTCAGTACCAATTCGTACACCAAGATAATTGTAATAATCCTTACCAGACATACATCTTATTGGCTCGCCTCTAATTTTGAGAGGTGTGGCCGTACATGCATCTCCACTCTTAATAGTGAGAGATGCGCATTTCCTAGGCTTAAAAATGAGATTAAGACTGCTGGCATCTTTGTCCAGAGCATCGAGATCTTTTTGCAACTGGGCGCTGCTGTCACAGACTACAGCCATATCGTCGGCAAACGCCAAAAGTTCGATTTTAGACGAGATCATCGTGTGGCCCTTAGATCTTTCCAAATGCCCTCTGATTAAGTATTCTAATGCTATATTGAAGAGCGTTGGGCTGATGGGGTCGCCTTGTTTTACTCCTGAATGCAATGTAATAGGCTTTGTCTTAGCTAGCGCTGTAACTACTCGCATGGTGCTTCCCTTATAGAAGTCCCCAATAATCTGCACAAATTCATCCGGGAAGCCGAAAGCGGTGAGAGAGTGGAGGATCAGTTCATGAGGTACAGAACCAAATGCGTTTGTGAGGTCGAGCCATGCTACTGAGAGATTTCCGCGGGTCGATCTCGCATGCTCTATTGAGGCTCTCAGTATGGAGATGCTTTCGGCACAGCCATCTCGCTGAGAAAACCCACGTTGACAATGGCTAATAACTCCGTCAACTTTCTTAATCCTGTTATTCCAGAGACTGCTGTAAACCTTGTATATAGTAAGAATAAGGCTAATCGGTCGCCAGTTAGAGAGATCTGATTCGTCTCCTCCTTTGTGAATGAGAGTAGTTTCAGCTTCTTTCCATGACGATGGAATTTTCTTCAGGCTTTTAACTTCATTGTACACGGCGTGCAGAATTTCGAGACTGGGGTCGATAGCTTTGAGCTGTTCGTAACGCAATCCGTCGGTTCCAGGTGATGTGTCTTTTGCTTTCTTGAATACTAGTTCGATTTCTTCGTGGGTGAAGTCGGTCATAAAATTGGGAGTCTGCACTGGATCAATTCTGGTAGCTAGGTGGGAAAGCGCTTCTGGAGAGGTGTTGGTTCGTTTCGTAGTGCTAGCAAAGTAATCTTCAACTTCCGAAATAGGAACTTTACACGTGGCACTACTGTTTCCCATGATGGCGTTAAATGTCTTGGGCCGATTATTCTTGTAGCCGAGTCTGACTGTTTTGGCGCACCACACGTTCATTGGCGCTCTAGCCGGACGGGCTCTGTCTTTCTTTTCTGTCTGGGTGCACATTTCCCCTTCTTCCATAACTGGGGGAAGTGCTCTCTTGAGAATCTGTTTGACTGTATGAGTTTTTCCGATGGCTAACTGAAAAGTGGCCGCGGTGAACTGTTCGAGGATCCATTCGAGAGTGGAGAGTGGTTGCTTTTCAGCTTTGTAATCATTGAATTTTTTCCAGAACCAGTGTCGGATGCTCAGCTTGGGATCCGTGAACTCGGGAGAGTCATGGAGCTTGAGATCCATCAGTTTGGGAAGAGAGGTTGTGGCCGGTGTGGTAGCTGCCACATCAATAGACTTCGTATGGATAGCTGCTTGAGTCTTGGGTTTGGGCTGGGGTAACAGGACTGGTTTGGCTTTTTTCTCGGCTTTTTTCTCGACGGTAATTTGCAGCGACGAAGACTTTCGTTGGCCAGAGTTTTTTACGGGCAAGGGCGCGAGTAGCCAGTTTTGGTCCTCACTGGGAAAAATACACTTTACTGTGGGAGAGTTTTGCAGATTTCTAAGGAATCCTTCACGAAACGTGCTGACGGCCTCTGTGCTATACTGGAGGTCTTTACGTCTGGAGATGGCTCTTGCAATGAGGCATACATGGACTCCACAGTTGAAGTCATCAGTCTGTTTAGGACCTTGGACGGCTGGTTCGATGGGAGTGAATCCAAGTGTGCGAATCTTGTAGGCTATATCGTTAGGCATGGGTAGGTGAAGTGGGTCGTAGTATATACAGTTCATTGAGTCCCCTCGAAAGTGGAGAAGCCTCCAGTGATTTTCTACACAAATGGGAAGCAAAACTTTGATCTTAGCCAAAAGGCCGAGAAGCGATACGAACTAAAATAATTGTTCGTATTCTATTCAGAGACGTCCGTACATAGTACTGGTAGAACGCCACTTACTAGTAAACTTACAGTTTTCACGTGAGCTCGAGCCTGAAGGTCACGTGCAGCCCATTAGACAATGTTTCTGTATCCCCTGCCAGTTTATAAAATCAACTATTCTCATCACTTCCCACATGGAGATAGGGTTGCTTTCGCTTACGACCATACCACGTTGAAAATACGCCATCCCGTCCGATCTGGCAAGTCAAGCAACGTTGGGCCCGGTTAGTACTTGGATCGGAGACGGCTTGGGAATCCCGGGTGCCGTAAGCTTTTTGCTCGATTTTTTCTGCTTATTTAGAAAACGAAACAAGATAAAGTACGTACGTCTCTTACATGCCTACAATATGTCTACTTATTCTTTGGTTTAATAGCCCAAGTTTGAGGTGCTTTCTCATTCTGACCCAATTTACTTTGTGGCTCAGAGACATTTTGGAACGTTCTCTAGTAGGAGGACACTAATTACGAGTAAACTACAAGTAACTACAGTAGTCACGTGAAACGTGAACGAACTACAATAATTTAGCACCTTACCTCGAAAAAGTTAATATTTACTGTGGCACGGAATCCCGTGCCATGGGTTGGGATTTGGCGTTACAAAGTGCAAGCGCGGATACAAAAGGAGGATTTGCTTACCACAGAGTAAGCAAAACGGAAGTTCGCTGGAAAAAGTTGATAAAACAAAGTTTAAGAAGGAAATTTGATATGAAAACACTCGTTTTGACCCCTTTTTTCGACATATGTTGAATATAATTTATTTTTGTGTCCATTTCGTTACTTTTTCAACTTATGATCTATAACTGGTACCCAACTAATTTTTGATCTACTTTTTTATCCCCGAAGGGAGGGGCCGTTCCCAGCAATAGTGCGATGCTGGGTCGACCCTCGAAGTGGAGCTAGCAAGCCAGCAACCACTTCTGGTCTCAAAAATCGGTTAACCTTAGAATTCCAGTGGAATTCATATCGAAGGTTAATTCGATAAGAACTTTTACTTAAACTTTGATCTTAGCCAAAAGGCCGAGAAGAAAAAAATATTTCCTCATACGGGTACCCCCACAAACACGGTGGGCACCTGCCGGGGCAGGGTAAAAATCCCCCCTTCCTCCCCTCGTGGGTCACGGGTTCGGTCATTGGGTCATAAGGATTTAAGGCACAGCAGAATCACGGGAAAGTCCTCATTCTAACCACGTTTCCCCCTTGAGTTGTTTCTCTTGCAATACTGGACGTGAGTTACGGTCTGTATTGTACAAAAGCTCGCAGAGAGTGGATCGATGAGTCTTAAGATAAGGGTAGTGTAACAATGTGTGGTGGAATGCTTGATTTTGATTTTTCCTAGTAATAACACTGACTTGGTTAGGTAGTCAATTGTATGTTATGTGAAAATCGTTATCAAGCCTATTGAGTATTAGTTAAATCTCCATTTCATCATTGGAGTTGAATAGGGGTTTGGGTTCCAGCAAGTTCATAGTAGTTATTTTTTTCCATTTCGCACCTTTCAAGGTTACGGCCGGAATGAATCTTGCTCTGATCTCATAGTTATCTCCATGAATGTGTTTCCAGTATATGTTCTTGCTGTATTCGAGTACAGTAGCTGTAACTACCTTGACTAGAATTTTGTTATACTGGCGCGAAATGCCTAACGCTCTCGTCGCCATGTCGTTCTCGGGTCTCCAGTTACCTAGGGACCCAACTACAATAGGAAGTTGATGTACTTTGTAGCCTTTCAACTCGTAGTCGGCTTGAATTCCGAGATACTTGTCAATCTTCCTTTGATATGCTGTTTGCATAGCTATTTCTCTGTTCTCGAAGGGGCAGGTTACATCTGATATAATGACTTCCTTTTTAGTATCATCAAATAACATAATGTCGGGTCGCTGCCTATTTGCAGTTTCTCCAGACTGTCTGTCCACTGTTAGTCTGAGATGCTTTTTGTCACCCTCTCTTATACCTTGGACCACTCTCTGTAGAACACTGTCGTGTCTATCGGAAATGATGGTTCCCATGTGTACTTTGCACTGGTTGAGCACGTGCATAAGTGACTCGACCTCGTGGCCACATCTTCTACACGTTTTGTCTGCATCTTTTTCATACTGGATCACGGACCCTTTCAGTCTCGAAATTCCAAGTCTGGCTTGGTGTACAAATGCCTTAGAACTGTAACTCAGCATTCCACCATCTTTAACAAATTTATTGTTGCGTGAGTCTCTAGCTACAACTTCACTGACTTTTCCCATAGCAATATATTCGGAATGAAAGTTCTTCGTTATGTGCTCTTGCACGCAGCTCCGTAGTTTCAAGTAGAGAGTTTTCACTTGTTTTCTAGTAATCACAAGCTCAGGTCCGATATCTGTAGCTTGTAGTTTGAGCTTCAGGTCACCATCCTCCCAAATGAACTCGAATATGTGCAGCTGTTTTCGTAGATGTGCTGTAGCTTCGCTCATTCTCGAGAACACGTTATACACGTTGTCAGATTTCTTGACGTCTTTTCTGTTCAAGTAGTCGACAAAGTCTAGTTCGCTAGTGGTTGACTTGTCTTTGTAGTAACGTCTAGTAGTAGATAGTAGGAAGTCCCAAAACATTTTAATAATGTATGGATCATCCGACCACAATCTTTTCAAATTGGAGACTATATTTCCAATCATCATGGTAGTTTTCGGGCAAAGTACACCCAAACCACCTTTCTTGATAGGCATTTGCACGTAGTCCCGTGGACCCCCTTTAATAGGTATGTTGTGAATTGTTCTAGCTGCATCCATAACATTGCTAGAAAATTCGTTCATTTCTTTAACAAGTGGGGTTGCATTGCTGCCAATATATGTTACCTTGGGTAATATGAAAGTTTTTATTGCATCCAATTTTTGGTGTGCTTGCAATTTACTTTCCGTTATTTTTCGCAGATCTGAACTGCTTTTCTTGAAGATGTCGACGCAACTTGTCTTGTGTTTCGCGTTCACTTGAACACCAAGATATTTGTAGCTTGTAGTGTGATCAATCAGACGAATAGGCTCGTTTCTAATAGTTGCGGGGGTGTGGTATTGCACCTTTCCCTTATGAATTGTTAGGGTTGCACACTTTCTTGGTTTGAAAACCAAATTGAGTTTTTGTGCCTGATTGTCTAGTATATTAAGTTGACTTTGCAGTTCCATTATACTATTGCTCACAATTACCATATCATCCGCAAAAGCTAGCATCTTGACTCTGGTATTGATGAATTTATGCCCTAAGGCCGTAGCTAAGTGGTTCCGAATAAGATACTCAATGCTAATATTGAATAGCGTTGGACTTATTGGGTCACCTTGTTTTACACCCGAATGGAGTGTTATGGGGCTGGTTAGCTCATCATTTGATGCCACCCTCATAGTATTATTTGTATAGAAGTCGGTTATTATTCCAATGAATTCCGTTGGAAAACCAAATGTTTTCAGAGAATGTAGTATGAGTTCGTGTGGGACTGAGCCAAATGCATTAGTGAGATCTAGGAAAGCAACGGATATGTTTCCTTTTGATGATCTCGCTTCATCTAGCGCGGAACGTAAAATACAAATATTCTCAGCACAGCCTTCTCTTTCCGAGAAACCTTTTTGTGTTCTGCTTATGAGCCCTTTGACTTTTTTCAATCTATTGTTCCAGAGACTACTATATACTTTGTATAGAGTGCTCATCATACTAATTGGTCTCCAGTTGCTCAAGTCCGACTCTTCACCGTCTTTATAGATTAGAACAGTTTCAGCCTCTTTCCAACAGTCTGGGATTTTTTGCAGAATTTTACATTCATTATACAGTTTGAGAAGTACTTCCATAGTAGGATCCATTTCTAGGAGGTGCTTATACCGTACCCCATCTGGTCCTGGAGCCGTATCTCTTGCTTTTTTCAGTATAGTTTGGATCTCTTCTATAGTGAAATCATCCATGAAATTGTCCGGAACATCAGCTTTTTTGGTGTTCTTACTAAGACTCTCAAGATCTTCAGGATCTGTACTGGTGACTTTAGTAGTATTCTTGAAGTACTTCTCTACCTCTTTCGTATCAACTTTGCATTTCACGTTGTCATTTCCAGTAATGACCTCAAATGCTTTTGTACGATTCGTAGCATACAAGTCTTTCATTACACTAATAGATTTAGTATCAATAGTTCTTTTCGGTTTCACAGTTCGAGTTTTCTCAGTTTGAACGGCCATCTCTCCCTTGGTTTGGTCAGGAGGAGGTATTCTTTTTGTGATCTTCTCGAGCGATTCATAATTTCCAGCTGTGTACTGCATGGTGGCAGCCGCCAGCTGTTCTACCATCCAGTTTAGGCGCGAAAAGTTGGCACCACTGTTTTTGTAGTCAGAAAACAACTCATTAAACCATTTACGGATCACTAGTGGGTCTTTCTCTAGTTTGGTTGTTTTCTTAGGTTTATTTAGCACAGCTGGTTTTGGATAGTGGTTCTCCAATAGTTTGGGAATTTTGTCTCTCTGTTCTTGCGTCAAATGACGAATAATTCTATTTATTTGGAGAGAAGACATATCTGGAGTAATGTCTTTAACATCCCATGTTTTTCTCGCATAACTAGTTGTAGTTGAAGAAGGAACTTCACTCGAACTATTGGTTATTGAGGTAACAACTGTGTTTTCCACACTTTCTATTGATTCCATGTCCGCTGTAGTGTCGTGAGCTGTCTCTGGTTTGGTGGGACCAGAGCAATGTTGCACATTTGACGTAATATTGATTTTGATATTTTTGTCATTATCGACTGTAACTTTAGTAGAAGTATCAACCATATTCGTAGTGACCTCTTTCTTAGAAGCGCTTATTGGAAGATCTGCAATAGTTACCAGCTTGTGTGTGCTAGACGGCCGGATCGCGCCACTGTTTGTAGTTTGAACTTTGACCTGTTTGGTAATCGTATATAACTGTACCTTACTGGTAGAAGCATCTAGTTTGGGGCTTTCACCCTTCATAGCGTTATTAGAATCACTGGTCATTTGGGGTGTAGATATTGTTTCAGACAGGAGCGTACTAGTTTCAATAGTCTTTCTCCTGTCACTAGGTTTGTTCGAGTGCATATCACCAGCTCGAGGACTGGAGTTAACGATCCGCGAATCTGTCAATTCTTTGCAGAACTTTGATCGGAAAGTCGTTAGTTCTACCTTGGAAAATACTGTATTATTGTTCAGAATGTATGATTTAGCATACAAACAAACAAATATTCCACAGTTGATCATGTCCTCTTTTTGTTGTTTCAAAGTATTTCCGTAGTTGTACTCGAACAAAGTACAATTCAGGTATTTCTTGAACATTTCTCGAATAAAGATGTCAAGTGGTTTCTGATAGGGATCAAGGTACATGGCTGAGTTTCCGTTTTTGCCAACAATGACTAGCCTCCAATGACTTTCGTGGCATATGGGGAAAATCTTCTTTTTCGGGACAGTTTTCATCATTTTTTGCAAGCTTTCTGGCATGCGTTTTTGATCTGTTCTATGAGTAATTAGCACTGATTCCCAAAGTGCAGGTTCTATCAATTCGAATGAGTTCTCTTTGTTGACTCTTTTGATATATTCTGTAATTACTTCGTCATTCAGCCATGCCTCCTGACCTGTAGTAAAACTGAGACATCCATAAGACAGCGTACTGGTAGCTCGTGGATCGTTTGTTTTGTTCACAGTAGAATTTACCGTTACAGTACTTTTCGGCAAATTTTCACCGATTTTGCTCTTTTCGATAAGGAAACCAGTAGATGCTCTCCTATTGTTTTTCATTGTAAGTGAAAAAAGGTTAGTGGGTGGTCTTATTCCACTTTTCCTTTTGGTATTGCTTACACTTGCTAGTTTAGTCGACTCTGATATAGTTGATAGAGCTGTTTTCAACCTTGTCAACTTTGACTCTCTTTCATCGGCCAGTTTCTTTGTGGCTGATCTAGTCAGAACATGGTAATTGTTAGAAACACTTGTAGCTTTCCGAGTGAAGTTATCACCTTGTGAGACCTTAGTCTCTAAGGCTCTAAATTCCCTAGGACCACTGGTTACTGTTTCTGATGATTTTGCATGTTGTATTCGCCTATTTATCTGCTTCAACTTTTCAGCAGCATTTATAGAACCTTTGTATACACTTCGAATAGTAGATTCGTCTCTAGGCTCAGTACTGTTCGGTGTGGTTTTAGATCTCGTGAATCTTCCACAAAATAACGTGGTTTTGGTTTTTGAAAGACCTTCTGTATATTCTAGAGAACATTTGTTACATCTGTTTCCTGTTTGACAATCACCTCTTGATTTTTTCAAATCCGGATGATTGTCTTGGAGATGTTGCCTCATATCTAGTGCATTTGCATGAACACTGCTTACCAAACTACAAACAGTGCACTTATAGTTTTGATGGACTCCTCTCCTCTTGGTTATCGAGGAGTGGTCTTTTCTAATATGTGTTTTCAACTTAGATCTGGCTGAACTTGTGTTATCTGCCAATGTGGTGTTAACAAATACAATATTCTCGTCTCCGTTGCCGTAACAAATAGGGCAGTGAAGGACTCTAGCTTCTGGAATAGTGATGGTTAAGGTAAGATCAGCTGCATTCCACGACGGGACGTGTTGATCTGGAATAGAAATAGAGTTATTTGATATAACATAGTTTTTAGTAGAGAACAACTTGTGTTCTGAAGGTTTGTAATCTCCCCCACCCGTTATGAGGCAGAAAGAGTTTTGATACGTATGTACTGAATCCGATATTCTTTCAACAGTCTTGGTTAAGTGGACTGTATCAGAATATGAAGATAGAGTATGTTGCATATGATAAGGAAAGATAAACCTATCCAACAACTCCTTGATTAGGTTGGAGTTGATTAGAAACTGCTCAAATTTCTCTATAGATGTTATAATGTTTGTGTTGATCTCTATTGTCGTGGCTGGAACGACCTCAATTGTTGAGGCCGCGCACAGGCTAGGCAAAAGGTCAATACGTCTGCCACAAATAGACAAAAAACAACGAAAACTTGCCATCAGTTCCTTGGTTAAGTGAGAACTTTTGACAAAGAGACGTGTTTTTGCTACGTGGAAATTATTTAGATGTCCCTCACACACAGTACCCGAGGCTGCGTGTGAGGTTTTAGCCCAATTTGTACAGTTTCTATCCGAAGACAGGGTCGTACTAGGTATACCTGAGTGTATAGTGCGGGCTACACTTCCACTCAGGGGTCCTGCTGATAGAGTCTTACCGGAAGCTACACGGCAGTGATCTCCGACAACAGTACGTCCGGTGCTCCCCGAGTCACCGATCCGTTTACCGCCTACTTCTGACGGGTTGGGTGTTTGGGGTAGTACTTGAAAATCAAGTCGTCCCGGTGTTCCCGCACAAGTAAACTTGTTTGGGTTATCTCGATGTAAGACGGAGATGTTCTCGTCCTTCACTCCACCTAGTGCCCACCCTGCTAAGGCGATCGATGCCAGAGCATTCCGATCTAGTTGCGAGGATGAGACACCGGCCCAACACTGGCACACGGCGGATATAGGATAATTCATTGAACTACGAATACGAACTAAAATAATTGTTCGTATTCTATTCAGAGACGTCCGTACATAGTACTGGTAGAACGCCACTTACTAGTAAACTTACAGTTTTCACGTGAGCTCGAGCCTGAAGGTCACGTGCAGCCCATTAGACAATGTTTCTGTATCCCCTGCCAGTTTATAAAATCAACTATTCTCATCACTTCCCACATGGAGATAGGGTTGCTTTCGCTTACGACCATACCACGTTGAAAATACGCCATCCCGTCCGATCTGGCAAGTCAAGCAACGTTGGGCCCGGTTAGTACTTGGATCGGAGACGGCTTGGGAATCCCGGGTGCCGTAAGCTTTTTGCTCGATTTTTTCTGCTTATTTAGAAAACGAAACAAGATAAAGTACGTACGTCTCTTACATGCCTACAATATGTCTACTTATTCTTTGGTTTAATAGCCCAAGTTTGAGGTGCTTTCTCATTCTGACCCAATTTACTTTGTGGCTCAGAGACATTTTGGAACGTTCTCTAGTAGGAGGACACTAATTACGAGTAAACTACAAGTAACTACAGTAGTCACGTGAAACGTGAACGAACTACAATAATTTAGCACCTTACCTCGAAAAAGTTAATATTTACTGTGGCACGGAATCCCGTGCCATGGGTTGGGATTTGGCGTTACAAAGTGCAAGCGCGGTTACAAAAGGAGGATTTGCTTACCACAGAGTAAGCAAAACGGAATTTCGCTGGAAAAAGTTGATAAAACAAAGTTTAAGAAGGAAATTTGATATGAAAACACTCGTTTTGACCCCTTTTTTCGACATATGTTGAATATAATTTATTTTTGTGTCCATTTCGTTACTTTTTCAACTTATGATCTATAACTGGTACCCAACTAATTTTTGATCTACTTTTTTATCCCCGAAGGGAGGGGCCGTTCCCAGCAATAGTGCGATGCTGGGTCGACCCTCGAAGTGGAGCTAGCAAGCCAGCAACCACTTCTGGTCTCAAAAATCGGTTAACCTTAGAATTCCAGTGGAATTCATATCGAAGGTTAATTCGATAAGAACTTTTACTTAAACTTTGATCTTAGCCAAAAGGCCGAGAAGCGATACGAACTAAAATAATTGTTCGTATTCTATTCAGAGACGTCCGTACATAGTACTGGTAGAACGCCACTTACTAGTAAACTTACAGTTTTCACGTGAGCTCGAGCCTGAAGGTCACGTGCAGCCCATTAGACAATGTTTCTGTATCCCCTGCCAGTTTATAAAATCAACTATTCTCATCACTTCCCACATGGAGATAGGGTTGCTTTCGCTTACGACCATACCACGTTGAAAATACGCCATCCCGTCCGATCTGGCAAGTCAAGCAACGTTGGGCCCGGTTAGTACTTGGATCGGAGACGGCTTGGGAATCCCGGGTGCCGTAAGCTTTTTGCTCGATTTTTTCTGCTTATTTAGAAAACGAAACAAGATAAAGTACGTACGTCTCTTACATGCCTACAATATGTCTACTTATTCTTTGGTTTAATAGCCCAAGTTTGAGGTGCTTTCTCATTCTGACCCAATTTACTTTGTGGCTCAGAGACATTTTGGAACGTTCTCTAGTAGGAGGACACTAATTACGAGTAAACTACAAGTAACTACAGTAGTCACGTGAAACGTGAACGAACTACAATAATTTAGCACCTTACCTCGAAAAAGTTAATATTTACTGTGGCACGGAATCCCGTGCCATGGGTTGGGATTTGGCGTTACAAAGTGCAAGCGCGGTTACAAAAGGAGGATTTGCTTACCACAGAGTAAGCAAAACGGAATTTCGCTGGAAAAAGTTGATAAAACAAAGTTTAAGAAGGAAATTTGATATGAAAACACTCGTTTTGACCCCTTTTTTCGACATATGTTGAATATAATTTATTTTTGTGTCCATTTCGTTACTTTTTCAACTTATGATCTATAACTGGTACCCAACTAATTTTTGATCTACTTTTTTATCCCCGAAGGGAGGGGCCGTTCCCAGCAATAGTGCGATGCTGGGTCGACCCTCGAAGTGGAGCTAGCAAGCCAGCAACCACTTCTGGTCTCAAAAATCGGTTAACCTTAGAATTCCAGTGGAATTCATATCGAAGGTTAATTCGATAAGAACTTTTACTTAAACTTTGATCTTAGCCAAAAGGCCGAGAAGCGATACGAACTAAAATAATTGTTCGTATTCTATTCAGAGACGTCCGTACATAGTACTGGTAGAACGCCACTTACTAGTAAACTTACAGTTTTCACGTGAGCTCGAGCCTGAAGGTCACGTGCAGCCCATTAGACAATGTTTCTGTATCCCCTGCCAGTTTATAAAATCAACTATTCTCATCACTTCCCACATGGAGATAGGGTTGCTTTCGCTTACGACCATACCACGTTGAAAATACGCCATCCCGTCCGATCTGGCAAGTCAAGCAACGTTGGGCCCGGTTAGTACTTGGATCGGAGACGGCTTGGGAATCCCGGGTGCCGTAAGCTTTTTGCTCGATTTTTTCTGCTTATTTAGAAAACAAAACAAGATAAAGTACGTACGTCTCTTACATGCCTACAATATGTCTACTTATTCTTTGGTTTAATAGCCCAAGTTTGAGGTGCTTTCTCATTCTGACCCAATTTACTTTGTGGCTCAGAGACATTTTGGAACGTTCTCTAGTAGGAGGACACTAATTACGAGTAAACTACAAGTAACTACAGTAGTCACGTGAAACGTGAACGAACTACAATAATTTAGCACCTTACCTCGAAAAAGTTAATATTTACTGTGGCACGGAATCCCGTGCCATGCATTGAAACCTGGCTGCCCATGGCAAGCCGGAAAATTGCCCATGGCATGCCTGCCAGAAAATTTCTGGCAATGCCTGGTGCATGCCACGGGCATAAGTGCCGGAAAAATGCCCAAAACATGCCATAAAGTGCATATAAGTGGTGGTCGCCCCAAAAAAGTTTTTTTTTGTTTTATGCAAGATTTCAGTTGACATTTTAGCAAAATTTATGCAACCAAATAAATATTCATGAAAACAATCGAAATTTTCGAAATTAACCCAAAATTCTCAAATACAATACAAAGATCAACGAATGTTACAAACTTAATCACAATATCAAACGCATTGCAAAATTACGTTTCAACTGAATATGACACATGTGATGAGTCCTGGACTACTGTGTTATCATACTTCTGAACATTGATATGATACATGAAACAATCAAATATATACATAGATACATACGAACACTTAAAAAGCTTACTTTCAGTTTAAAATGATTAATTTAAGCCACCTTCTAATATTACGTGCCAAACTTGGCCGAGAACCAGCTACGCGGTAGGCACCCATATTCGGAACTCAGTAAGGTATGCAACATAGCGCACTTGGAAAGAGGTAAATCTCACTGATCTCATTAACATCTTATGATTTTCGCCCGCGTCTAGAAATGAAAAAACTAAATGTGCACAAGACTGGCGAGCGAGCATGTGAATGGTATTGGTGTGGTTCCTCAAAAACATAATAAATCTATGTATATCGAGAAAGTTATTAGAATAATGTTTTTCCATGTCTGTTTCGTGTTTTGAAATGCGACTAGCTGTTTGAGCTAAAACAAAAATACAAGCCTAAACTACATCTACATACCAAATCAAACTTTCACACTTCCACATATCTTGACAATTACATTAATCGAGTTTCCCACCTATTCTTCATCGGGAAGTACCAGGAACTCTGAAAGAATATATTGAAATGACTCTTTTTAGTGACAAATGAAGCCGAAAATGAAGTATTAACCAATCATTTTTTCTCCGGGTGTCGGAAAACAATTTGAAATATACGTCGATTCGTCAATGGGAACTCTTCATTTTTTGAGAAGTAGTTGCTGGTTTCAAAACTTTTCAAATGGAGTTCATCGAAGGCCAATTTCATCAGGAACCCGGTATTTCGTTAACCCTATCAGCAGACCGGGTTACCTGGTTTTTGTAACCCTCTTTTAAAATGTCTTTTGGGGAAAATTGGGGTTAACAAGTGGTTAACAAAAGGATTAACCGAGTAACCTGGTTAATGTTTAAATGATGGGGTTAACAAAATACCGGGTTAAATAAAGAATTCGCCTCATGGTTATGATTTGTGGTGAATCTTCTAAATTATAGCACACTTTCCTTCACGGATAAACAAAACCAAGCCGCTTATGTTTATCATCATAAAAAATTTGTTTGCCGATCATCATGAAAGAGCAACGCATACAGAGATTAGAGGATATTTTATGCTGGTCCTACATCAACCCAGCTCTATCAGACTAAAGTCAATGAGGCGAGACCAAGTGTGCTCATGTTCAATTTAGAAACCGTTCAACAATATCGCGGTTGCTGACCCACCAATTGAGATCACTTTGACGGTTGAACGTTTACAAAACTTTAGTGAGACCACTACTGACTAAGCGTTATTCGTGTTCGTTGTAGAAATCTACGCTGCTAACAATGTAAGACCTCCTGAGCTATAGCAGTAAATAGTGAAAGAACTCACACGATATCAATTAGATTTCCTCGTTCTGCCATCCACTGGGCATCGAGTGGATGCGCTTCCCATCCTTAACTGCATTCCCCGAGTCGTCCTACCTGAAGCAATATGAGTTTATGAGTGCAATATAATAATGATGTTTTGACATAATTGTTGGTTAAAACATCTAAAAGGGGAATATTAATATTGTACAGCTCAGGAAAGTAATGCTTTTCAGATCTGCCCTTTCTAACTTTATTAATAAACACAAAAGTTCAATGGAACACACTAAAACTAATTATACCGGCCCACATAGTTCAGATGAACTTCTTCCCGTTCTTCCATAACCAGTTGGTTCGTTCTAGAACCGAACGAAATTCAAGCCAACAAAGGTGGAACCGAACCAATTCAAGTAATTAATGCTGGAATTGACCGACTGTGTAACGTTTATTAGGGTTTAGTTCGGTTCATGTCCGTTTGATTACGCAAATAGTTCGGTTTTTTTTCACCAAACCAACGGGTTCGGGAATAATCGGTTTGGTTTTGGTTCGGAAAGAGTCATTTGGTTCGGGAAGAAATTTGCCCCTAGTTCACAATTTCATCCCGGAACCCGGAACAGTGGCCGCTCACATATGTCTTGAGTGAAACAGCGTGGAAATGGAGGAATTTTCGAGTTATCTGTATGAATGGAAGTTAACATCAATTACGTGTATTGAACAACATTTTGTGCCCCCCCCCCCAACGTCTATTGACCTAAAAACTACAAACCATGATACCACAAAGCAGGCACACTGAGACACCAGCCTCGTTCTGCTCCCCTCGATGACAGGTAAATTACGGTTGAACTACGACTACACTACGCTAAATATAGAGTGATTTTACAGAATAGGAAAATCAGAATGGCTGGATTAGAACCAAATTAGACTTGTCGACACCTATTTTAGACTTGTAGCTCCTATTTCGAGCTGGACTTGACCTATTTCAGGCTTTTAGCCACCTATTCAAGGCATTCGCGAAAATAATAAATTTTGCGTGTTACGAACCTAAAATAGTTCAAAATCAAAAAATCCAGCTCAAAATAGGTATAGGAGCTACAAGCTTGAAATAGGTGACGACAAGTCGACAAGCCTAAAATAGTTGTTCACGAGCCTGAAATAAGTGTCGACAAGCCTAAAATAGTTGTTCACAAGCCTGAAATAGGTGTCGACAAGCCTAATTCGGTTTTAATCCAGCCAGCCATTCAGATTTTCCTATATTTCCTCGGATTTAGCCTATTTTAGGCTCGTAGTTTTCATTCTTGTAGTGTTGTGGTTTTATTCTATAGAAGAATATGAACTAACACCAGTACGTTTCGACTAAGCGACAAAAAGTAGACCGTTTTTAGATAGGAAAACAAGAAAATTCAGGTTTTTTCGTCAAAAGTAGACCGATTTCCTTCTTTTCGGCAAAACGGAAAATTAGTCCGTTTTCTGAACTTTTCTGACGAATCGGACAACTTTCCTGTGGCCGTATTCACCAATCCTCGGAAAGCTAAAATACCTTCACGTGAGAAGGTAGAGCACAAAAATAGTGTGCTGGTGAGGAGGGTCCAGAGGTGCGGGAAGCTTTTTTTTACCTTCCCGGGACATTGGTGAATACGGCCACTGGTGTATAAATATGCAGTTTAATGAAAAACGTTGTACCTTCGATAAACGATGACCCACGGCCAGTCCATACTATTTAACTATTCAACTAGACTAGAGCATAGTACAATTTCCACATGCCAATAAATATAACGTGTGCCCAAATTACAGTTAATGCTTAATTAACCCGGCCATTTCTCTAAAAGGAGATCTTAATTTCTGAGTTCAACATGGACTATTTGTCTCAAACAACATTTCACAAACCCCCACGCCGAAGCGAGGTGAAGTCAGAATGTCACGACTAAAGTAGTCAAAATACTAACTAACCCGACTTCCATTTGAATTGTGTAAATCTGGTTGCATCCGACAATCAGTCGAAACTTGTAGAAATGCACATGCATGTGCCACCACTCTCGTTCAGCTGAAAAAATGCTGTTTGAGATGCAACATGTAGAAATAACGAAATGTGACCTAAAATAAGAGAGGGAAACTACAACTGTAACCTGTAACCTGTAACTCCGATGACTGTTCTGCACTAGGCCGATTCTATATCTAACTTTTACATATAACCGGGTCTTTTAGTCTTCTGACCGGTTTTCGGTAACCCTTTTTCATTAGAAAAACAGGTAACCGAGTTTCCCGGTCCAGAAAACTAAATACGATATGCACATATATTATTCAATTATTAAAAAATGCGTTACACATAAATGGCGCCTTACTCTCAAATTTCTTTTTGAAAACACTCCGCAAAGCACCCAACAACGAATCAACAGAATATAAATGTAAACACGCGAAAATACAGAATAAATGAAAATATAGAAAAATTTATCTAACAACAAATTTTTTTATTGCCGTACGTGCGCGCCCGCAAAACGCCGTTAAACAGAGTACGCGGCGCATCGGACATGCGTTGGAAGTAATTTGCCCGAATAATGCCACAAAATTTTCAACTTTATGGCTTGCCATGGGCAGCAGATTCTCAGAGTGGGTTGGGATTTGGCGTTACAAAGTGCAAGCGCGGTTACAAAAGGAGGATTTGCTTACCACAGAGTAAGCAAAACGGAATTTCGCTGGAAAAAGTTGATAAAACAAAGTTTAAGAAGGAAATTTGATATGAAAACACTCGTTTTGACCCCTTTTTTCGACATATGTTGAATATAATTTATTTTTGTGTCCATTTCGTTACTTTTTCAACTTATGATCTATAACTGGTACCCAACTAATTTTTGATCTACTTTTTTATCCCCGAAGGGAGGGGCCGTTCCCAGCAATAGTGCGATGCTGGGTCGACCCTCGAAGTGGAGCTAGCAAGCCAGCAACCACTTCTGGTCTCAAAAATCGGTTAACCTTAGAATTCCAGTGGAATTCATATCGAAGGTTAATTCGATAAGAACTTTTACTTAAACTTTGATCTTAGCCAAAAGGCCGAGAAGCGATACGAACTAAAATAATTGTTCGTATTCTATTCAGAGACGTCCGTACATAGTACTGGTAGAACGCCACTTACTAGTAAACTTACAGTTTTCACGTGAGCTCGAGCCTGAAGGTCACGTGCAGCCCATTAGACAATGTTTCTGTATCCCCTGCCAGTTTATAAAATCAACTATTCTCATCACTTCCCACATGGAGATAGGGTTGCTTTCGCTTACGACCATACCACGTTGAAAATACGCCATCCCGTCCGGTCTGGCAAGTCAAGCAACGTTGGGCCCGGTTAGTACTTGGATCGGAGACGGCTTGGGAATCCCGGGTGCCGTAAGCTTTTTGCTCGATTTTTTCTGCTTATTTAGAAAACGAAACAAGATAAAGTACGTACGTCTCTTACATGCCTACAATATGTCTACTTATTCTTTGGTTTAATAGCCCAAGTTTGAGGTGCTTTCTCATTCTGACCCAATTTACTTTGTGGCTCAGAGACATTTTGGAACGTTCTCTAGTAGGAGGACACTAATTACGAGTAAACTACAAGTAACTACAGTAGTCACGTGAAACGTGAACGAACTACAATAATTTAGCACCTTACCTCGAAAAAGTTAATATTTACTGTGGCACGGAATCCCGTGCCATGGGTTGGGATTTGGCGTTACAAAGTGCAAGCGCGGTTACAAAAGGAGGATTTGCTTACCACAGAGTAAGCAAAACGGAATTTCGCTGGAAAAAGTTGATAAAACAAAGTTTAAGAAGGAAATTTGATATGAAAACACTCGTTTTGACCCCTTTTTTCGACATATGTTGAATATAATTTATTTTTGTGTCCATTTCGTTACTTTTTCAACTTATGATCTATAACTGGTACCCAACTAATTTTTGATCTACTTTTTTATCCCCGAAGGGAGGGGCCGTTCCCAGCAATAGTGCGATGCTGGGTCGACCCTCGAAGTGGAGCTAGCAAGCCAGCAACCACTTCTGGTCTCAAAAATCGGTTAACCTTAGAATTCCAGTGGAATTCATATCGAAGGTTAATTCGATAAGAACTTTTACTTAAACTTTGATCTTAGCCAAAAGGCCGAGAAGCGATACGAACTAAAATAATTGTTCGTATTCTATTCAGAGACGTCCGTACATAGTACTGGTAGAACGCCACTTACTAGTAAACTTACAGTTTTCACGTGAGCTCGAGCCTGAAGGTCACGTGCAGCCCATTAGACAATGTTTCTGTATCCCCTGCCAGTTTATAAAATCAACTATTCTCATCACTTCCCACATGGAGATAGGGTTGCTTTCGCTTACGACCATACCACGTTGAAAATACGCCATCCCGTCCGATCTGGCAAGTCAAGCAACGTTGGGCCCGGTTAGTACTTGGATCGGAGACGGCTTGGGAATCCCGGGTGCCGTAAGCTTTTTGCTCGATTTTTTCTGCTTATTTAGAAAACGAAACAAGATAAAGTACGTACGTCTCTTACATGCCTACAATATGTCTACTTATTCTTTGGTTTAATAGCCCAAGTTTGAGGTGCTTTCTCATTCTGACCCAATTTACTTTGTGGCTCAGAGACATTTTGGAACGTTCTCTAGTAGGAGGACACTAATTACGAGTAAACTACAAGTAACTACAGTAGTCACGTGAAACGTGAACGAACTACAATAATTTAGCACCTTACCTCGAAAAAGTTAATATTTACTGTGGCACGGAATCCCGTGCCATGGGTTGGGATTTGGCGTTACAAAGTGCAAGCGCGGTTACAAAAGGAGGATTTGCTTACCACAGAGTAAGCAAAACGGAATTTCGCTGGAAAAAGTTGATAAAACAAAGTTTAAGAAGGAAATTTGATATGAAAACACTCGTTTTGACCCCTTTTTTCGACATATGTTGAATATAATTTATTTTTGTGTCCATTTCGTTACTTTTTCAACTTATGATCTATAACTGGTACCCAACTAATTTTTGATCTACTTTTTTATCCCCGAAGGGAGGGGCCGTTCCCAGCAATAGTGCGATGCTGGGTCGACCCTCGAAGTGGAGCTAGCAAGCCAGCAACCACTTCTGGTCTCAAAAATCGGTTAACCTTAGAATTCCAGTGGAATTCATATCGAAGGTTAATTCGATAAGAACTTTTACTTAAACTTTGATCTTAGCCAAAAGGCCGAGAAGCGATACGAACTAAAATAATTGTTCGTATTCTATTCAGAGACGTCCGTACATAGTACTGGTAGAACGCCACTTACTAGTAAACTTACAGTTTTCACGTGAGCTCGAGCCTGAAGGTCACGTGCAGCCCATTAGACAATGTTTCTGTATCCCCTGCCAGTTTATAAAATCAACTATTCTCATCACTTCCCACATGGAGATAGGGTTGCTTTCGCTTACGACCATACCACGTTGAAAATACGCCATCCCGTCCGATCTGGCAAGTCAAGCAACGTTGGGCCCGGTTAGTACTTGGATCGGAGACGGCTTGGGAATCCCGGGTGCCGTAAGCTTTTTGCTCGATTTTTTCTGCTTATTTAGAAAACGAAACAAGATAAAGTACGTACGTCTCTTACATGCCTACAATATGTCTACTTATTCTTTGGTTTAATAGCCCAAGTTTGAGGTGCTTTCTCATTCTGACCCAATTTACTTTGTGGCTCAGAGACATTTTGGAACGTTCTCTAGTAGGAGGACACTAATTACGAGTAAACTACAAGTAACTACAGTAGTCACGTGAAACGTGAACGAACTACAATAATTTAGCACCTTACCTCGAAAAAGTTAATATTTACTGTGGCACGGAATCCCGTGCCATGGGTTGGGATTTGGCGTTACAAAGTGCAAGCGCGGTTACAAAAGGAGGATTTGCTTACCACAGAGTAAGCAAAACGGAATTTCGCTGGAAAAAGTTGATAAAACAAAGTTTAAGAAGGAAATTTGATATGAAAACACTCGTTTTGACCCCTTTTTTCGACATATGTTGAATATAATTTATTTTTGTGTCCATTTCGTTACTTTTTCAACTTATGATCTATAACTGGTACCCAACTAATTTTTGATCTACTTTTTTATCCCCGAAGGGAGGGGCCGTTCCCAGCAATAGTGCGATGCTGGGTCGACCCTCGAAGTGGAGCTAGCAAGCCAGCAACCACTTCTGGTCTCAAAAATCGGTTAACCTTAGAATTCCAGTGGAATTCATATCGAAGGTTAATTCGATAAGAACTTTTACTTAAACTTTGATCTTAGCCAAAAGGCCGAGAAGCGATACGAACTAAAATAATTGTTCGTATTCTATTCAGAGACGTCCGTACATAGTACTGGTAGAACGCCACTTACTAGTAAACTTACAGTTTTCACGTGAGCTCGAGCCTGAAGGTCACGTGCAGCCCATTAGACAATGTTTCTGTATCCCCTGCCAGTTTATAAAATCAACTATTCTCATCACTTCCCACATGGAGATAGGGTTGCTTTCGCTTACGACCATACCACGTTGAAAATACGCCATCCCGTCCGATCTGGCAAGTCAAGCAACGTTGGGCCCGGTTAGTACTTGGATCGGAGACGGCTTGGGAATCCCGGGTGCCGTAAGCTTTTTGCTCGATTTTTTCTGCTTATTTAGAAAACGAAACAAGATAAAGTACGTACGTCTCTTACATGCCTACAATATGTCTACTTATTCTTTGGTTTAATAGCCCAAGTTTGAGGTGCTTTCTCATTCTGACCCAATTTACTTTGTGGCTCAGAGACATTTTGGAACGTTCTCTAGTAGGAGGACACTAATTACGAGTAAACTACAAGTAACTACAGTAGTCACGTGAAACGTGAACGAACTACAATAATTTAGCACCTTACCTCGAAAAAGTTAATATTTACTGTGGCACGGAATCCCGTGCCATGGGTTGGGATTTGGCGTTACAAAGTGCAAGCGCGGTTACAAAAGGAGGATTTGCTTACCACAGAGTAAGCAAAACGGAATTTCGCTGGAAAAAGTTGATAAAACAAAGTTTAAGAAGGAAATTTGATATGAAAACACTCGTTTTGACCCCTTTTTTCGACATATGTTGAATATAATTTATTTTTGTGTCCATTTCGTTACTTTTTCAACTTATGATCTATAACTGGTACCCAACTAATTTTTGATCTACTTTTTTATCCCCGAAGGGAGGGGCCGTTCCCAGCAATAGTGCGATGCTGGGTCGACCCTCGAAGTGGAGCTAGCAAGCCAGCAACCACTTCTGGTCTCAAAAATCGGTTAACCTTAGAATTCCAGTGGAATTCATATCGAAGGTTAATTCGATAAGAACTTTTACTTAAACTTTGATCTTAGCCAAAAGGCCGAGAAGCGATACGAACTAAAATAATTGTTCGTATTCTATTCAGAGACGTCCGTACATAGTACTGGTAGAACGCCACTTACTAGTAAACTTACAGTTTTCACGTGAGCTCGAGCCTGAAGGTCACGTGCAGCCCATTAGACAATGTTTCTGTATCCCCTGCCAGTTTATAAAATCAACTAATCTCATCACTTCCCACATGGAGATAGGGTTGCTTTCGCTTACGACCATACCACGTTGAAAATACGCCATCCCGTCCGATCTGGCAAGTCAAGCAACGTTGGGCCCGGTTAGTACTTGGATCGGAGACGGCTTGGGAATCCCGGGTGCCGTAAGCTTTTTGCTCGATTTTTTCTGCTTATTTAGAAAACGAAACAAGATAAAGTACGTACGTCTCTTACATGCCTACAATATGTCTACTTATTCTTTGGTTTAATAGCCCAAGTTTGAGGTGCTTTCTCATTCTGACCCAATTTACTTTGTGGCTCAGAGACATTTTGGAACGTTCTCTAGTAGGAGGACACTAATTACGAGTAAACTACAAGTAACTACAGTAGTCACGTGAAACGTGAACGAACTACAATAATTTAGCACCTTACCTCGAAAAAGTTAATATTTACTGTGGCACGGAATCCCGTGCCATGGGTTGGGATTTGGCGTTACAAAGTGCAAGCGCGGTTACAAAAGGAGGATTTGCTTACCACAGAGTAAGCAAAACGGAATTTCGCTGGAAAAAGTTGATAAAACAAAGTTTAAGAAGGAAATTTGATATGAAAACACTCGTTTTGACCCCTTTTTTCGACATATGTTGAATATAATTTATTTTTGTGTCCATTTCGTTACTTTTTCAACTTATGATCTATAACTGGTACCCAACTAATTTTTGATCTACTTTTTTATCCCCGAAGGGAGGGGCCGTTCCCAGCAATAGTGCGATGCTGGGTCGACCCTCGAAGTGGAGCTAGCAAGCCAGCAACCACTTCTGGTCTCAAAAATCGGTTAACCTTAGAATTCCAGTGGAATTCATATCGAAGGTTAATTCGATAAGAACTTTTACTTAAACTTTGATCTTAGCCAAAAGGCCGAGAAGCGATACGAACTAAAATAATTGTTCGTATTCTATTCAGAGACGTCCGTACATAGTACTGGTAGAACGCCACTTACTAGTAAACTTACAGTTTTCACGTGAGCTCGAGCCTGAAGGTCACGTGCAGCCCATTAGACAATGTTTCTGTATCCCCTGCCAGTTTATAAAATCAACTATTCTCATCACTTCCCACATGGAGATAGGGTTGCTTTCGCTTACGACCATACCACGTTGAAAATACGCCATCCCGTCCGATCTGGCAAGTCAAGCAACGTTGGGCCCGGTTAGTACTTGGATCGGAGACGGCTTGGGAATCCCGGGTGCCGTAAGCTTTTTGCTCGATTTTTTCTGCTTATTTAGAAAACGAAACAAGATAAAGTACGTACGTCTCTTACATGCCTACAATATGTCTACTTATTCTTTGGTTTAATAGCCCAAGTTTGAGGTGCTTTCTCATTCTGACCCAATTTACTTTGTGGCTCAGAGACATTTTGGAACGTTCTCTAGTAGGAGGACACTAATTACGAGTAAACTACAAGTAACTACAGTAGTCACGTGAAACGTGAACGAACTACAATAATTTAGCACCTTACCTCGAAAAAGTTAATATTTACTGTGGCACGGAATCCCGTGCCATGGGTTGGGATTTGGCGTTACAAAGTGCAAGCGCGGTTACAAAAGGAGGATTTGCTTACCACAGAGTAAGCAAAACGGAATTTCGCTGGAAAAAGTTGATAAAACAAAGTTTAAGAAGGAAATTTGATATGAAAACACTCGTTTTGACCCCTTTTTTCGACATATGTTGAATATAATTTATTTTTGTGTCCATTTCGTTACTTTTTCAACTTATGATCTATAACTGGTACCCAACTAATTTTTGATCTACTTTTTTATCCCCGAAGGGAGGGGCCGTTCCCAGCAATAGTGCGATGCTGGGTCGACCCTCGAAGTGGAGCTAGCAAGCCAGCAACCACTTCTGGTCTCAAAAATCGGTTAACCTTAGAATTCCAGTGGAATTCATATCGAAGGTTAATTCGATAAGAACTTCTACTTAAACTTTGATCTTAGCCAAAAGGCCGAGAAGCGATACGAACTAAAATAATTGTTCGTATTCTATTCAGAGACGTCCGTACATAGTACTGGTAGAACGCCACTTACTAGTAAACTTACAGTTTTCACGTGAGCTCGAGCCTGAAGGTCACGTGCAGCCCATTAGACAATGTTTCTGTATCCCCTGCCAGTTTATAAAATCAACTATTCTCATCACTTCCCACATGGAGATAGGGTTGCTTTCGCTTACGACCATACCACGTTGAAAATACGCCATCCCGTCCGATCTGGCAAGTCAAGCAACGTTGGGCCCGGTTAGTACTTGGATCGGAGACGGCTTGGGAATCCCGGGTGCCGTAAGCTTTTTGCTCGATTTTTTCTGCTTATTTAGAAAACGAAACAAGATAAAGTACGTACGTCTCTTACATGCCTACAATATGTCTACTTATTCTTTGGTTTAATAGCCCAAGTTTGAGGTGCTTTCTCATTCTGACCCAATTTACTTTGTGGCTCAGAGACATTTTGGAACGTTCTCTAGTAGGAGGACACTAATTACGAGTAAACTACAAGTAACTACAGTAGTCACGTGAAACGTGAACGAACTACAATAATTTAGCACCTTACCTCGAAAAAGTTAATATTTACTGTGGCACGGAATCCCGTGCCATGGGTTGGGATTTGGCGTTACAAAGTGCAAGCGCGGTTACAAAAGGAGGATTTGCTTACCACAGAGTAAGCAAAACGGAATTTCGCTGGAAAAAGTTGATAAAACAAAGTTTAAGAAGGAAATTTGATATGAAAACACTCGTTTTGACCCCTTTTTTCGACATATGTTGAATATAATTTATTTTTGTGTCCATTTCGTTACTTTTTCAACTTATGATCTATAACTGGTACCCAACTAATTTTTGATCTACTTTTTTATCCCCGAAGGGAGGGGCCGTTCCCAGCAATAGTGCGATGCTGGGTCGACCCTCGAAGTGGAGCTAGCAAGCCAGCAACCACTTCTGGTCTCAAAAATCGGTTAACCTTAGAATTCCAGTGGAATTCATATCGAAGGTTAATTCGATAAGAACTTTTACTTAAACTTTGATCTTAGCCAAAAGGCCGAGAAGCGATACGAACTAAAATAATTGTTCGTATTCTATTCAGAGACGTCCGTACATAGTACTGGTAGAACGCCACTTACTAGTAAACTTACAGTTTTCACGTGAGCTCGAGCCTGAAGGTCACGTGCAGCCCATTAGACAATGTTTCTGTATCCCCTGCCAGTTTATAAAATCAACTAATCTCATCACTTCCCACATGGAGATAGGGTTGCTTTCGCTTACGACCATACCACGTTGAAAATACGCCATCCCGTCCGATCTGGCAAGTCAAGCAACGTTGGGCCCGGTTAGTACTTGGATCGGAGACGGCTTGGGAATCCCGGGTGCCGTAAGCTTTTTGCTCGATTTTTTCTGCTTATTTAGAAAACGAAACAAGATAAAGTACGTACGTCTCTTACATGCCTACAATATGTCTACTTATTCTTTGGTTTAATAGCCCAAGTTTGAGGTGCTTTCTCATTCTGACCCAATTTACTTTGTGGCTCAGAGACATTTTGGAACGTTCTCTAGTAGGAGGACACTAATTACGAGTAAACTACAAGTAACTACAGTAGTCACGTGAAACGTGAACGAACTACAATAATTTAGCACCTTACCTCGAAAAAGTTAATATTTACTGTGGCACGGAATCCCGTGCCATGGGTTGGGATTTGGCGTTACAAAGTGCAAGCGCGGTTACAAAAGGAGGATTTGCTTACCACAGAGTAAGCAAAACGGAATTTCGCTGGAAAAAGTTGATAAAACAAAGTTTAAGAAGGAAATTTGATATGAAAACACTCGTTTTGACCCCTTTTTTCGACATATGTTGAATATAATTTATTTTTGTGTCCATTTCGTTACTTTTTCAACTTATGATCTATAACTGGTACCCAACTAATTTTTGATCTACTTTTTTATCCCCGAAGGGAGGGGCCGTTCCCAGCAATAGTGCGATGCTGGGTCGACCCTCGAAGTGGAGCTAGCAAGCCAGCAACCACTTCTGGTCTCAAAAATCGGTTAACCTTAGAATTCCAGTGGAATTCATATCGAAGGTTAATTCGATAAGAACTTTTACTTAAACTTTGATCTTAGCCAAAAGGCCGAGAAGCGATACGAACTAAAATAATTGTTCGTATTCTATTCAGAGACGTCCGTACATAGTACTGGTAGAACGCCACTTACTAGTAAACTTACAGTTTTCACGTGAGCTCGAGCCTGAAGGTCACGTGCAGCCCATTAGACAATGTTTCTGTATCCCCTGCCAGTTTATAAAATCAACTATTCTCATCACTTCCCACATGGAGATAGGGTTGCTTTCGCTTACGACCATACCACGTTGAAAATACGCCATCCCGTCCGATCTGGCAAGTCAAGCAACGTTGGGCCCGGTTAGTACTTGGATCGGAGACGGCTTGGGAATCCCGGGTGCCGTAAGCTTTTTGCTCGATTTTTTCTGCTTATTTAGAAAACGAAACAAGATAAAGTACGTACGTCTCTTACATGCCTACAATATGTCTACTTATTCTTTGGTTTAATAGCCCAAGTTTGAGGTGCTTTCTCATTCTGACCCAATTTACTTTGTGGCTCAGAGACATTTTGGAACGTTCTCTAGTAGGAGGACACTAATTACGAGTAAACTACAAGTAACTACAGTAGTCACGTGAAACGTGAACGAACTACAATAATTTAGCACCTTACCTCGAAAAAGTTAATATTTACTGTGGCACGGAATCCCGTGCCATGGGTTGGGATTTGGCGTTACAAAGTGCAAGCGCGGTTACAAAAGGAGGATTTGCTTACCACAGAGTAAGCAAAACGGAATTTCGCTGGAAAAAGTTGATAAAACAAAGTTTAAGAAGGAAATTTGATATGAAAACACTCGTTTTGACCCCTTTTTTCGACATATGTTGAATATAATTTATTTTTGTGTCCATTTCGTTACTTTTTCAACTTATGATCTATAACTGGTACCCAACTAATTTTTGATCTACTTTTTTATCCCCGAAGGGAGGGGCCGTTCCCAGCAATAGTGCGATGCTGGGTCGACCCTCGAAGTGGAGCTAGCAAGCCAGCAACCACTTCTGGTCTCAAAAATCGGTTAACCTTAGAATTCCAGTGGAATTCATATCGAAGGTTAATTCGATAAGAACTTTTACTTAAACTTTGATCTTAGCCAAAAGGCCGAGAAGCGATACGAACTAAAATAATTGTTCGTATTCTATTCAGAGACGTCCGTACATAGTACTGGTAGAACGCCACTTACTAGTAAACTTACAGTTTTCACGTGAGCTCGAGCCTGAAGGTCACGTGCAGCCCATTAGACAATGTTTCTGTATCCCCTGCCAGTTTATAAAATCAACTATTCTCATCACTTCCCACATGGAGATAGGGTTGCTTTCGCTTACGACCATACCACGTTGAAAATACGCCATCCCGTCCGATCTGGCAAGTCAAGCAACGTTGGGCCCGGTTAGTACTTGGATCGGAGACGGCTTGGGAATCCCGGGTGCCGTAAGCTTTTTGCTCGATTTTTTCTGCTTATTTAGAAAACGAAACAAGATAAAGTACGTACGTCTCTTACATGCCTACAATATGTCTACTTATTCTTTGGTTTAATAGCCCAAGTTTGAGGTGCTTTCTCATTCTGACCCAATTTACTTTGTGGCTCAGAGACATTTTGGAACGTTCTCTAGTAGGAGGACACTAATTACGAGTAAACTACAAGTAACTACAGTAGTCACGTGAAACGTGAACGAACTACAATAATTTAGCACCTTACCTCGAAAAAGTTAATATTTACTGTGGCACGGAATCCCGTGCCATGGGTTGGGATTTGGCGTTACAAAGTGCAAGCGCGGTTACAAAAGGAGGATTTGCTTACCACAGAGTAAGCAAAACGGAATTTCGCTGGAAAAAGTTGATAAAACAAAGTTTAAGAAGGAAATTTGATATGAAAACACTCGTTTTGACCCCTTTTTTCGACATATGTTGAATATAATTTATTTTTGTGTCCATTTCGTTACTTTTTCAACTTATGATCTATAACTGGTACCCAACTAATTTTTGATCTACTTTTTTATCCCCGAAGGGAGGGGCCGTTCCCAGCAATAGTGCGATGCTGGGTCGACCCTCGAAGTGGAGCTAGCAAGCCAGCAACCACTTCTGGTCTCAAAAATCGGTTAACCTTAGAATTCCAGTGGAATTCATATCGAAGGTTAATTCGATAAGAACTTTTAGATGAGCCCGGGTCTTGATACGTCTTCGCACTCAGCAGAGTTCTCCGAACATGTCAAAGGGGAAATGATGGTGGAGCAAGCTCCTAGGGCCTTCAATTTCCAGTGCGTATAGCACCTTCCTTCTGTAAGACTGAACAAGGTTTTTCGCTTCAAGCCCTTTCAAAATCGGTGTGGGGTAGTACACGTCATTATCCAGGGTATCAACTAGAACCCAGCTGAATAATCTTCATATCAAAGTTGGGGGGATTCCTATATTTCAAGTTACCCATCCTGCCAACTACCTGATGGTAAGTAGTGAAAAGTCCGGAACAGCCACCTCAGTTTGTTACTGAGAGCGATGGCGACTGCTCCAAGCTCCAGACCTTGGCGAGTCTGAAGCCCATTGGTGTTTTGTCTTACTCGACTTTCACTTAGCGGTATTCCTTCTTTAATTTGGAAGAAGTGCAACCTCGTGGAAAGTCTTTGGGACTGGTAGTTCCGTGATCCGTGGTCCGTTATCCGTTAGTTCCGTGCCATTTTACCGATGTTTCACATTTCTTCGTTAGAGTTGTACAACGGCGGGGGATCGTGGTCCTGCCCCAGCACTTCTCTAGGATCCCAGTTGGCTCCTTTTGGTTCAACTATTGGGAGAAAGTTGGGGATGATTCGGTACTGCTCGCCATGAATGTGTTTCCAGTAGATGTTTTTGCTCTGCTCGATAACCGTGGCTGTGATGAGCTCAATCATTCTCTTGGAATACGCTCTGCTGATACCGAGTTGTCGTAGTGCGATGTCGTTTTCCGGTCTCCAGGAGCCGAACGAACCGACTACAATAGGGAGAAGTTGGGCTTTGTAGCCAGCTTTCACGTAGTGTTCCTTTAATTCCGTGTACTTCTCTACTTTACGATTGTGTGCGTTCTGCATGGCTCGTTCGCCAAGTTCGAAGGGTATGCACACATCCGTAATCACAACCTCCTTCTTGGATTCGTTGGTTATGATCAGGTCTGGTCGTTTACGGTCCAGTTGACACTGTTTGTCAACTGCAAACTTCCAGTCTTTTCTAGAGCCTTGTTTTGCACTGTGAACAATTCTGGCCAGAACCGCGTTGTGGCGGTCGGTCACGGTTGTTCCCAATTGATACCTGCAGACTTGTTGTACATGTAACATGGTCTCCGCCGGCGCCTGGCAACGACGACACTGCTTGTTCTCAGTTTTGTTCAAGATGCTAGCGTTAAGGTGCAACAGGTCCAACCTCGCTTTGTGTACGAACTTGTGTCCTGAATAGCTCACCCAACCTCCGTTCCGGACAAAGGTATTGTTCCGCTTGTCTCTAGCAAGTGCCTCTACGATTTTTCCAGCACGTTTGGATGTGAGGAATCTGTGAAATAGACTTTCCTCTATTTCCTTACGTAGAAGTTTGTTGACGGTTTTGATCTTGCTTCGATCTATGGTGATTTCAGCGCGGTCTCCGTGTGCTTTCACCTTGAGGACCAGATCATTATTTACCATCATGAACTCTACTTTTGAGAGTGGTGCGTCTTTCACTTTCGACAAATGCCTTACTGCCTGCCGAATTCTGAAAAACATTGTGAACTTCGAACCGGAGTTAGTCGTGACAGTTCCAGCGTTCAACATTTCCGCTGCCTGGCTATTAGTAGCTTCTTCTACTTTGTAGAATCTTGAACTGACAGCTCGTAGATGATTCCAGTGGAGCGTACTGAGTTCTTTGTCTTCAGACCAAAGTTTCCGAAGCATAGAAGTGATGCTGCTTATCATGATCAGCGTTTTTGGGCACATTACCCCCAGGCCGCCCTTATTGATGGGAAGCTGGACATATTCGTTAGGAGGACCTCCCAGCGGTAGTTTGTGAAATGCTTTCACCGCAGCTTTAACTTTGTCAGCGAAAACATTAACCGATTTCAACTCAGGAGCGCCATTCATTGCGATGTGTCCGAGTCGAGGAAGTATAAAAGTCTTGAGGGCATCTAGTTTCTGCCAAGGTGCTAGATTGCTGTCCCGTAGCGTGGACATGTCCGAAGTAGCTTTCTCAAGGAGATCGCTAGCATCAGACACTGTTTCAGTACCAATTCTAACTCCAAGGTAGTTGTAGTAGTCCTTATTTGCAAGACATCTTATAACCTCGCCTCTTAATTTTAGAGGTGTCGCCGTGTACGCTTCACCTTTCGTGATAGTTAGTGTTGCGCACTTTCTCGGCTTGAATATTAAATTCAAGCTACTGGCATCTTTGTCCAGAGCATCAAGGTCTTCGCTTAGCTGATCGGAGTTGTTACAGATGACTGCCATATCATCAGCAAATGCTAGAAGCTGAAGTCTTGATGAGATCATTGTGTGTCCGTCCGATCGTTCCAGATGTCCTCTAATTAGGAACTCTAACGCAATATTAAATAGCGTTGGACTGATCGGGTCACCTTGTTTGACCCCCGAATATAAGGTAATTGGGTTAGTTTTAGCTTTTGCTGTAACCACCCGCATTGTACTCCCTTTGTAGAAGTCCATCACAATTTCAACAAATTCTTCAGGGAATCCAAAGGCCCTTAGGGAATGAAGAATTAATTCATGTGGGACGGAGCCGAATGCATTTGTCAAATCGAGCCACGCAACAGCTATATTGCCACGTGTTGATCTGGCGTGCTCAATCGCGGCTCTCAGATTAGCGATGCTCTCTGCGCACCCATCTCTCTGTGAGAAACCCCGTTGGCACTTACTGATCACCCCAGGAATCTTTTTAATCCGATTATTCCACAAACTACTATATACTTTGTAAATTGTGCGGATGAGACTGATCGGGCGCCAGTTGGAAAGATCGTTTTCGTCTCCCCCTTTGTGAATAAGCGTGGTTTCCGCTTCTTTCCAAATTGCTGGAATCGTCTTCAGACGTTTTACTTCATTGTAAACCGTGCGAAGTATTTCGAGACTTGGGTCGACAGATCTTAGCTGTTCGTACCTTAATCCGTCCGCTCCTGGTGCAGTATCACCAGATTTCTTAAACACCACTTCAACTTCTTCAGAAGTGAATTCGTCCATGAAACCTTCGATCTGAACCGGTTTAATTCTGACTGGAAGCTGGGCCAAAGTTGCAGGTGAGGTGTTCGTGCGTTTTGTCGTTTTAGAAAAGTAGTCTTCTACTTCTTCGACTGGCACTTCACATACAGCACTGCTGTTACCCATGAGCGCGTTGAACATTTTCGATCTACAGTTTTTATAACCTAAACGAACTGTTCGCGTGCACCAAATGTTCACGGGTTTTTTAGCTGGTCTAGCTCTTTCCTTTCTCTCGGTCTGAGTGCACATCTCCCCGGCTTCCATGACCGGGGGAGGGGCTCTTTTGAGGATCTGGCGCACAGTACTGGCTCTACCAGTTGCCCACTGGAACGTGGCCGCGGTGAACTGTTCCAGAATCCACTCCAGCGAAGAGAATGGCTGAGATTCTTCCTTATAAATTTGGAATCTGTCCCAAAACCAGTGTCTGATGCTCAACTTCGGATCAGTGATTTCCGTCAGCTGTTGCCGGCTGAGATTCGTCAGACTAGGTGAGTAATCAGAAGATGTAGATACCTGTGCTTCCACAAACTCTGAACTAAGTAGCGCGTCCTGAGTAGGTTTAGGCTCCAGATAAACTTCCGGTACTACCTCTGGTTTGTCACTCGATGTTCCGGAATCTTTTACCGGTGTGACTTTGTGGCTCTTGGTTTTGTCATTGACCTTCTTCGGAGAGGGTGACAGAAGCCAATTGAGGTCTTCCCCATCCTGGTGATTAGCAGGATATATGCACACGATTGATTTGTCTCCCTGAATTTTAGAGAGTAATTTTCCACGAAACGTTTTGATTTCGGTGGTGCTGTAGTTCAAACTCGTTTTCGTTGAAAGAGCTCTAGCCAGCAGACAAACGTGTACTCCGCAGTTGAAGTCGTCTGTTTGTCGGGGCCCGTATTTTGACGGGGCTTTGGGGGTGTATCCCATGGACCGCAGTTTTTGTGCAATGTCCTGAGGTAACGGAGCATGCATAGGGTCATAGTATACACACTCCTTGACGGCGCCTCTGAAGTGCAGAAGTCTCCAATGGTCCCTGACACAGATTGGGAGAAGTCCGTCGAGGCATCTGATTTGTTTTGTAATCTGAGCCCCATAGTCTGATAGCACCCAGATTAACGGGTCTAAGCCACGTGTTGTAGGTGACGTGATTTCACGTTGCATGTACTGCCAAACTACATCTGATGACAGCCAGGCCTTGTTTCCACCACTTGCCAGCAGGCATTCTATGTCAATGTTCTGGGTGGTTGCAGCTGTTCCCTCACTTTTTCTTGGTTTGAAAAAGTTTGCCTTAGGCGCGAGAGAGCCAATAGCGATCGATTTCCGTCTGTTTGACGGCCCGCTTGACGTTGAAGCAGGAGCAGTACCGGTCGACAATCGTCTGCTTGGGGCTACCGCCTTTGCTTTGGGTGGTAGTTGGGAACCGAACAGGTTCATTCCCATGCTATTCCTCTTTGGTTGCGGGGAATCTGCTTCCTCACTAATCGTCACCAATGGTTTGATCACTGTAGAGGGTTTCGGAACAGGAGCTTGTTGCTTCTTGATCGTGGACAGTTCAATTCTGGAGCGAGCTTCGTCGACCTGTTTAGTAACTGATCTGGTTTGAGGTTTTTTCTCCAGCCTTTCAAGATCTTCCTTGGTAGGCGTGACCACGATTGGCACTTCTTTTTTGAATTTCGAAGTGACCAGCTTGGCGTTCCAAGCTTTGTTTAATCTGGTCTTGACGTCAACTGTCTTGGAGCTGTTCGTCTTCATACATCCCCTCACGTGAGCATTCAAGGCACATTTGTGGCTGAACGCTTCATCGCAATGAGGGCATTTGAAGCGACCGACTGAGGCGGCTTTTTCCACCTTGGTTTCAGAATGCGTTTTTCTGATGTGGTCCTTCATCCACTTGGCTGGGTAGCAAGCTGAAGGGGGATTCTGTATTTTACAGATGCTGCACTGCAAGACGAAGTCCACATTCTTGATGAGTTCAACTTCAACAAGATGCTTCTTCAGACCGTGTCTGGCATTGTTGGGGTTAGAAGCAGTATTACAATACTGTACTTGTTTGGGCTCACAAAGTGGGCAGCGCAAGTATTTTGCTTCAGGTGCCATTATCTTCAGGCATATGGATTTTGTCGTGTCGTCACGACGTACTACTTCGGGAACTGCGACTGTCTCCTGATGGATGTTCTGTTCATTCAGAGCACCGCCTCGAAAAACAGCTTGCGCCGTCTGTAGATTTTCTTCCCCCAGAAGATCATTTGATCCCCCGGAGGGCTTGTGCCTTCTGAGGATCTTAGATCCCCCGGAGGGCTTGTGCCTTCTGAGGATTTTAGATCCCCCGAAGGGCTTGAGCACTTGAAGGGATCGTTCCCCTCCGAAGAGCTTCAGTTCTTGGAGGGATCGTTCCCCTCCGAAGAGCTGGGGCTCTTGGAGGGACCGTTCCCCTCCGAAGAGCTGGGGCTCCTGAAGGGATCGTTCCCCTCCGAAGAGCTGGGGCTCCTGAAGGGATCGTTCCCCTCCGAAGAGCTGGTGGTGCCCTTGGAGGGATCGTTCCCCTCCGAAGAGCATGCACCTTTGAGGGGATCGTTCCCCCCCAAAGGGCATGTGCCTCCGTTGGATCTCAGATCCGAAGGAGGGCTTTGCCAAATAACGACTCCATTCTCCACTGAAGGAGGCCCTAAAGAGGGCCCTAGTGGGTTCCCTCAGTAGAGCTGGAGAAGCTGTGCGCTGATCCCTTCTCATATCAGACCAGGTTCAATTGGTTCTATATCGAAGGTTTATTCGATAAGAGCGAAGAGAACACTTTGATCTTAGCCAAAAGGCCGAGAAGCGATACGAACTAAAATAATTGTTCGTATTCTATTCAGAGACGTCCGTACATAGTACTGGTAGAACGCCACTTACTAGTAAACTTACAGTTTTCACGTGAGCTCGAGCCTGAAGGTCACGTGCAGCCCATTAGACAATGTTTCTGTATCCCCTGCCAGTTTATAAAATCAACTATTCTCATCACTTCCCACATGGAGATAGGGTTGCTTTCGCTTACGACCATACCACGTTGAAAATACGCCATCCCGTCCGATCTGGCAAGTCAAGCAACGTTGGGCCCGGTTAGTACTTGGATCGGAGACGGCTTGGGAATCCCGGGTGCCGTAAGCTTTTTGCTCGATTTTTTCTGCTTATTTAGAAAACGAAACAAGATAAAGTACGTACGTCTCTTACATGCCTACAATATGTCTACTTATTCTTTGGTTTAATAGCCCAAGTTTGAGGTGCTTTCTCATTCTGACCCAATTTACTTTGTGGCTCAGAGACATTTTGGAACGTTCTCTAGTAGGAGGACACTAATTACGAGTAAACTACAAGTAACTACAGTAGTCACGTGAAACGTGAACGAACTACAATAATTTAGCACCTTACCTCGAAAAAGTTAATATTTACTGTGGCACGGAATCCCGTGCCATGGGTTGGGATTTGGCGTTACAAAGTGCAAGCGCGGTTACAAAAGGAGGATTTGCTTACCACAGAGTAAGCAAAACGGAATTTCGCTGGAAAAAGTTGATAAAACAAAGTTTAAGAAGGAAATTTGATATGAAAACACTCGTTTTGACCCCTTTTTTCGACATATGTTGAATATAATTTATTTTTGTGTCCATTTCGTTACTTTTTCAACTTATGATCTATAACTGGTACCCAACTAATTTTTGATCTACTTTTTTATCCCCGAAGGGAGGGGCCGTTCCCAGCAATAGTGCGATGCTGGGTCGACCCTCGAAGTGGAGCTAGCAAGCCAGCAACCACTTCTGGTCTCAAAAATCGGTTAACCTTAGAATTCCAGTGGAATTCATATCGAAGGTTAATTCGATAAGAACTTTTACTTAAACTTTGATCTTAGCCAAAAGGCCGAGAAGCGATACGAACTAAAATAATTGTTCGTATTCTATTCAGAGACGTCCGTACATAGTACTGGTAGAACGCCACTTACTAGTAAACTTACAGTTTTCACGTGAGCTCGAGCCTGAAGGTCACGTGCAGCCCATTAGACAATGTTTCTGTATCCCCTGCCAGTTTATAAAATCAACTAATCTCATCACTTCCCACATGGAGATAGGGTTGCTTTCGCTTACGACCATACCACGTTGAAAATACGCCATCCCGTCCGATCTGGCAAGTCAAGCAACGTTGGGCCCGGTTAGTACTTGGATCGGAGACGGCTTGGGAATCCCGGGTGCCGTAAGCTTTTTGCTCGATTTTTTCTGCTTATTTAGAAAACGAAACAAGATAAAGTACGTACGTCTCTTACATGCCTACAATATGTCTACTTATTCTTTGGTTTAATAGCCCAAGTTTGAGGTGCTTTCTCATTCTGACCCAATTTACTTTGTGGCTCAGAGACATTTTGGAACGTTCTCTAGTAGGAGGACACTAATTACGAGTAAACTACAAGTAACTACAGTAGTCACGTGAAACGTGAACGAACTACAATAATTTAGCACCTTACCTCGAAAAAAGTTAATATTTACTGTGGCACGGAATCCCGTGCCATGGGTTGGGATTTGGCGTTACAAAGTGCAAGCGCGGTTACAAAAGGAGGATTTGCTTACCACAGAGTAAGCAAAACGGAATTTCGCTGGAAAAAGTTGATAAAACAAAGTTTAAGAAGGAAATTTGATATGAAAACACTCGTTTTGACCCCTTTTTTCGACATATGTTGAATATAATTTATTTTTGTGTCCATTTCGTTACTTTTTCAACTTATGATCTATAACTGGTACCCAACTAATTTTTGATCTACTTTTTTATCCCCGAAGGGAGGGGCCGTTCCCAGCAATAGTGCGATGCTGGGTCGACCCTCGAAGTGGAGCTAGCAAGCCAGCAACCACTTCTGGTCTCAAAAATCGGTTAACCTTAGAATTCCAGTGGAATTCATATCGAAGGTTAATTCGATAAGAACTTTTACTTAAACTTTGATCTTAGCCAAAAGGCCGAGAAGCGATACGAACTAAAATAATTGTTAATATTCTATTCAGAGACGTCCGTACATAGTACTGGTAGAACGCCACTTACTAGTAAACTTACAGTTTTCACGTGAGCTCGAGCCTGAAGGTCACGTGCAGCCCATTAGACAATGTTTCTGTATCCCCTGCCAGTTTATAAAATCAACTATTCTCATCACTTCCCACATGGAGATAGGGTTGCTTTCGCTTACGACCATACCACGTTGAAAATACGCCATCCCGTCCGATCTGGCAAGTCAAGCAACGTTGGGCCCGGTTAGTACTTGGATCGGAGACGGCTTGGGAATCCCGGGTGCCGTAAGCTTTTTGCTCGATTTTTTCTGCTTATTTAGAAAACGAAACAAGATAAAGTACGTACGTCTCTTACATGCCTACAATATGTCTACTTATTCTTTGGTTTAATAGCCCAAGTTTGAGGTGCTTTCTCATTCTGACCCAATTTACTTTGTGGCTCAGAGACATTTTGGAACGTTCTCTAGTAGGAGGACACTAATTACGAGTAAACTACAAGTAACTACAGTAGTCACGTGAAACGTGAACGAACTACAATAATTTAGCACCTTACCTCGAAAAAGTTAATATTTACTGTGGCACGGAATCCCGTGCCATGGGTTGGGATTTGGCGTTACAAAGTGCAAGCGCGGTTACAAAAGGAGGATTTGCTTACCACAGAGTAAGCAAAACGGAATTTCGCTGGAAAAAGTTGATAAAACAAAGTTTAAGAAGGAAATTTGATATGAAAACACTCGTTTTGACCCCTTTTTTCGACATATGTTGAATATAATTTATTTTTGTGTCCATTTCGTTACTTTTTCAACTTATGATCTATAACTGGTACCCAACTAATTTTTGATCTACTTTTTTATCCCCGAAGGGAGGGGCCGTTCCCAGCAATAGTGCGATGCTGGGTCGACCCTCGAAGTGGAGCTAGCAAGCCAGCAACCACTTCTGGTCTCAAAAATCGGTTAACCTTAGAATTCCAGTGGAATTCATATCGAAGGTTAATTCGATAAGAACTTTTACTTAAACTTTGATCTTAGCCAAAAGGCCGAGAAGCGATACGAACTAAAATAATTGTTCGTATTCTATTCAGAGACGTCCGTACATAGTACTGGTAGAACGCCACTTACTAGTAAACTTACAGTTTTCACGTGAGCTCGAGCCTGAAGGTCACGTGCAGCCCATTAGACAATGTTTCTGTATCCCCTGCCAGTTTATAAAATCAACTATTCTCATCACTTCCCACATGGAGATAGGGTTGCTTTCGCTTACGACCATACCACGTTGAAAATACGCCATCCCGTCCGATCTGGCAAGTCAAGCAACGTTGGGCCCGGTTAGTACTTGGATCGGAGACGGCTTGGGAATCCCGGGTGCCGTAAGCTTTTTGCTCGATTTTTTCTGCTTATTTAGAAAACGAAACAAGATAAAGTACGTACGTCTCTTACATGCCTACAATATGTCTACTTATTCTTTGGTTTAATAGCCCAAGTTTGAGGTGCTTTCTCATTCTGACCCAATTTACTTTGTGGCTCAGAGACATTTTGGAACGTTCTCTAGTAGGAGGACACTAATTACGAGTAAACTACAAGTAACTACAGTAGTCACGTGAAACGTGAACGAACTACAATAATTTAGCACCTTACCTCGAAAAAGTTAATATTTACTGTGGCACGGAATCCCGTGCCATGGGTTGGGATTTGGCGTTACAAAGTGCAAGCGCGGTTACAAAAGGAGGATTTGCTTACCACAGAGTAAGCAAAACGGAATTTCGCTGGAAAAAGTTGATAAAACAAAGTTTAAGAAGGAAATTTGATATGAAAACACTCGTTTTGACCCCTTTTTTCGACATATGTTGAATATAATTTATTTTTGTGTCCATTTCGTTACTTTTTCAACTTATGATCTATAACTGGTACCCAACTAATTTTTGATCTACTTTTTTATCCCCGAAGGGAGGGGCCGTTCCCAGCAATAGTGCGATGCTGGGTCGACCCTCGAAGTGGAGCTAGCAAGCCAGCAACCACTTCTGGTCTCAAAAATCGGTTAACCTTAGAATTCCAGTGGAATTCATATCGAAGGTTAATTCGATAAGAACTTTTACTTAAACTTTGATCTTAGCCAAAAGGCCGAGAAGCGATACGAACTAAAATAATTGTTAATATTCTATTCAGAGACGTCCGTACATAGTACTGGTAGAACGCCACTTACTAGTAAACTTACAGTTTTCACGTGAGCTCGAGCCTGAAGGTCACGTGCAGCCCATTAGACAATGTTTCTGTATCCCCTGCCAGTTTATAAAATCAACTATTCTCATCACTTCCCACATGGAGATAGGGTTGCTTTCGCTTACGACCATACCACGTTGAAAATACGCCATCCCGTCCGATCTGGCAAGTCAAGCAACGTTGGGCCCGGTTAGTACTTGGATCGGAGACGGCTTGGGAATCCCGGGTGCCGTAAGCTTTTTGCTCGATTTTTTCTGCTTATTTAGAAAACGAAACAAGATAAAGTACGTACGTCTCTTACATGCCTACAATATGTCTACTTATTCTTTGGTTTAATAGCCCAAGTTTGAGGTGCTTTCTCATTCTGACCCAATTTACTTTGTGGCTCAGAGACATTTTGGAACGTTCTCTAGTAGGAGGACACTAATTACGAGTAAACTACAAGTAACTACAGTAGTCACGTGAAACGTGAACGAACTACAATAATTTAGCACCTTACCTCGAAAAAGTTAATATTTACTGTGGCACGGAATCCCGTGCCATGGGTTGGGATTTGGCGTTACAAAGTGCAAGCGCGGTTACAAAAGGAGGATTTGCTTACCACAGAGTAAGCAAAACGGAATTTCGCTGGAAAAAGTTGATAAAACAAAGTTTAAGAAGGAAATTTGATATGAAAACACTCGTTTTGACCCCTTTTTTCGACATATGTTGAATATAATTTATTTTTGTGTCCATTTCGTTACTTTTTCAACTTATGATCTATAACTGGTACCCAACTAATTTTTGATCTACTTTTTTATCCCCGAAGGGAGGGGCCGTTCCCAGCAATAGTGCGATGCTGGGTCGACCCTCGAAGTGGAGCTAGCAAGCCAGCAACCACTTCTGGTCTCAAAAATCGGTTAACCTTAGAATTCCAGTGGAATTCATATCGAAGGTTAATTCGATAAGAACTTTTACTTAAACTTTGATCTTAGCCAAAAGGCCGAGAAGCGATACGAACTAAAATAATTGTTCGTATTCTATTCAGAGACGTCCGTACATAGTACTGGTAGAACGCCACTTACTAGTAAACTTACAGTTTTCACGTGAGCTCGAGCCTGAAGGTCACGTGCAGCCCATTAGACAATGTTTCTGTATCCCCTGCCAGTTTATAAAATCAACTAATCTCATCACTTCCCACATGGAGATAGGGTTGCTTTCGCTTACGACCATACCACGTTGAAAATACGCCATCCCGTCCGATCTGGCAAGTCAAGCAACGTTGGGCCCGGTTAGTACTTGGATCGGAGACGGCTTGGGAATCCCGGGTGCCGTAAGCTTTTTGCTCGATTTTTTCTGCTTATTTAGAAAACGAAACAAGATAAAGTACGTACGTCTCTTACATGCCTACAATATGTCTACTTATTCTTTGGTTTAATAGCCCAAGTTTGAGGTGCTTTCTCATTCTGACCCAATTTACTTTGTGGCTCAGAGACATTTTGGAACGTTCTCTAGTAGGAGGACACTAATTACGAGTAAACTACAAGTAACTACAGTAGTCACGTGAAACGTGAACGAACTACAATAATTTAGCACCTTACCTCGAAAAAAGTTAATATTTACTGTGGCACGGAATCCCGTGCCATGGGTTGGGATTTGGCGTTACAAAGTGCAAGCGCGGTTACAAAAGGAGGATTTGCTTACCACAGAGTAAGCAAAACGGAATTTCGCTGGAAAAAGTTGATAAAACAAAGTTTAAGAAGGAAATTTGATATGAAAACACTCGTTTTGACCCCTTTTTTCGACATATGTTGAATATAATTTATTTTTGTGTCCATTTCGTTACTTTTTCAACTTATGATCTATAACTGGTACCCAACTAATTTTTGATCTACTTTTTTATCCCCGAAGGGAGGGGCCGTTCCCAGCAATAGTGCGATGCTGGGTCGACCCTCGAAGTGGAGCTAGCAAGCCAGCAACCACTTCTGGTCTCAAAAATCGGTTAACCTTAGAATTCCAGTGGAATTCATATCGAAGGTTAATTCGATAAGAACTTTTACTTAAACTTTGATCTTAGCCAAAAGGCCGAGAAGCGATACGAACTAAAATAATTGTTAATATTCTATTCAGAGACGTCCGTACATAGTACTGGTAGAACGCCACTTACTAGTAAACTTACAGTTTTCACGTGAGCTCGAGCCTGAAGGTCACGTGCAGCCCATTAGACAATGTTTCTGTATCCCCTGCCAGTTTATAAAATCAACTATTCTCATCACTTCCCACATGGAGATAGGGTTGCTTTCGCTTACGACCATACCACGTTGAAAATACGCCATCCCGTCCGATCTGGCAAGTCAAGCAACGTTGGGCCCGGTTAGTACTTGGATCGGAGACGGCTTGGGAATCCCGGGTGCCGTAAGCTTTTTGCTCGATTTTTTCTGCTTATTTAGAAAACGAAACAAGATAAAGTACGTACGTCTCTTACATGCCTACAATATGTCTACTTATTCTTTGGTTTAATAGCCCAAGTTTGAGGTGCTTTCTCATTCTGACCCAATTTACTTTGTGGCTCAGAGACATTTTGGAACGTTCTCTAGTAGGAGGACACTAATTACGAGTAAACTACAAGTAACTACAGTAGTCACGTGAAACGTGAACGAACTACAATAATTTAGCACCTTACCTCGAAAAAGTTAATATTTACTGTGGCACGGAATCCCGTGCCATGGGTTGGGATTTGGCGTTACAAAGTGCAAGCGCGGTTACAAAAGGAGGATTTGCTTACCACAGAGTAAGCAAAACGGAATTTCGCTGGAAAAAGTTGATAAAACAAAGTTTAAGAAGGAAATTTGATATGAAAACACTCGTTTTGACCCCTTTTTTCGACATATGTTGAATATAATTTATTTTTGTGTCCATTTCGTTACTTTTTCAACTTATGATCTATAACTGGTACCCAACTAATTTTTGATCTACTTTTTTATCCCCGAAGGGAGGGGCCGTTCCCAGCAATAGTGCGATGCTGGGTCGACCCTCGAAGTGGAGCTAGCAAGCCAGCAACCACTTCTGGTCTCAAAAATCGGTTAACCTTAGAATTCCAGTGGAATTCATATCGAAGGTTAATTCGATAAGAACTTTTACTTAAACTTTGATCTTAGCCAAAAGGCCGAGAAGCGATACGAACTAAAATAATTGTTCGTATTCTATTCAGAGACGTCCGTACATAGTACTGGTAGAACGCCACTTACTAGTAAACTTACAGTTTTCACGTGAGCTCGAGCCTGAAGGTCACGTGCAGCCCATTAGACAATGTTTCTGTATCCCCTGCCAGTTTATAAAATCAACTATTCTCATCACTTCCCACATGGAGATAGGGTTGCTTTCGCTTACGACCATACCACGTTGAAAATACGCCATCCCGTCCGATCTGGCAAGTCAAGCAACGTTGGGCCCGGTTAGTACTTGGATCGGAGACGGCTTGGGAATCCCGGGTGCCGTAAGCTTTTTGCTCGATTTTTTCTGCTTATTTAGAAAACGAAACAAGATAAAGTACGTACGTCTCTTACATGCCTACAATATGTCTACTTATTCTTTGGTTTAATAGCCCAAGTTTGAGGTGCTTTCTCATTCTGACCCAATTTACTTTGTGGCTCAGAGACATTTTGGAACGTTCTCTAGTAGGAGGACACTAATTACGAGTAAACTACAAGTAACTACAGTAGTCACGTGAAACGTGAACGAACTACAATAATTTAGCACCTTACCTCGAAAAAGTTAATATTTACTGTGGCACGGAATCCCGTGCCATGGGTTGGGATTTGGCGTTACAAAGTGCAAGCGCGGTTACAAAAGGAGGATTTGCTTACCACAGAGTAAGCAAAACGGAATTTCGCTGGAAAAAGTTGATAAAACAAAGTTTAAGAAGGAAATTTGATATGAAAACACTCGTTTTGACCCCTTTTTTCGACATATGTTGAATATAATTTATTTTTGTGTCCATTTCGTTACTTTTTCAACTTATGATCTATAACTGGTACCCAACTAATTTTTGATCTACTTTTTTATCCCCGAAGGGAGGGGCCGTTCCCAGCAATAGTGCGATGCTGGGTCGACCCTCGAAGTGGAGCTAGCAAGCCAGCAACCACTTCTGGTCTCAAAAATCGGTTAACCTTAGAATTCCAGTGGAATTCATATCGAAGGTTAATTCGATAAGAACTTTTACTTAAACTTTGATCTTAGCCAAAAGGCCGAGAAGCGATACGAACTAAAATAATTGTTCGTATTCTATTCAGAGACGTCCGTACATAGTACTGGTAGAACGCCACTTACTAGTAAACTTACAGTTTTCACGTGAGCTCGAGCCTGAAGGTCACGTGCAGCCCATTAGACAATGTTTCTGTATCCCCTGCCAGTTTATAAAATCAACTATTCTCATCACTTCCCACATGGAGATAGGGTTGCTTTCGCTTACGACCATACCACGTTGAAAATACGCCATCCCGTCCGATCTGGCAAGTCAAGCAACGTTGGGCCCGGTTAGTACTTGGATCGGAGACGGCTTGGGAATCCCGGGTGCCGTAAGCTTTTTGCTCGATTTTTTCTGCTTATTTAGAAAACGAAACAAGATAAAGTACGTACGTCTCTTACATGCCTACAATATGTCTACTTATTCTTTGGTTTAATAGCCCAAGTTTGAGGTGCTTTCTCATTCTGACCCAATTTACTTTGTGGCTCAGAGACATTTTGGAACGTTCTCTAGTAGGAGGACACTAATTACGAGTAAACTACAAGTAACTACAGTAGTCACGTGAAACGTGAACGAACTACAATAATTTAGCACCTTACCTCGAAAAAGTTAATATTTACTGTGGCACGGAATCCCGTGCCATGGGTTGGGATTTGGCGTTACAAAGTGCAAGCGCGGTTACAAAAGGAGGATTTGCTTACCACAGAGTAAGCAAAACGGAATTTCGCTGGAAAAAGTTGATAAAACAAAGTTTAAGAAGGAAATTTGATATGAAAACACTCGTTTTGACCCCTTTTTTCGACATATGTTGAATATAATTTATTTTTGTGTCCATTTCGTTACTTTTTCAACTTATGATCTATAACTGGTACCCAACTAATTTTTGATCTACTTTTTTATCCCCTAAGGGAGGGGCCGTTCCCAGCAATAGTGCGATGCTGGGTCGACCCTCGAAGTGGAGCTAGCAAGCCAGCAACCACTTCTGGTCTCAAAAATCGGTTAACCTTAGAATTCCAGTGGAATTCATATCGAAGGTTAATTCGATAAGAACTTTTACTTAAACTTTGATCTTAGCCAAAAGGCCGAGAAGCGATACGAACTAAAATAATTGTTCGTATTCTATTCAGAGACGTCCGTACATAGTACTGGTAGAACGCCACTTACTAGTAAACTTACAGTTTTCACGTGAGCTCGAGCCTGAAGGTCACGTGCAGCCCATTAGACAATGTTTCTGTATCCCCTGCCAGTTTATAAAATCAACTATTCTCATCACTTCCCACATGGAGATAGGGTTGCTTTCGCTTACGACCATACCACGTTGAAAATACGCCATCCCGTCCGATCTGGCAAGTCAAGCAACGTTGGGCCCGGTTAGTACTTGGATCGGAGACGGCTTGGGAATCCCGGGTGCCGTAAGCTTTTTGCTCGATTTTTTCTGCTTATTTAGAAAACGAAACAAGATAAAGTACGTACGTCTCTTACATGCCTACAATATGTCTACTTATTCTTTGGTTTAATAGCCCAAGTTTGAGGTGCTTTCTCATTCTGACCCAATTTACTTTGTGGCTCAGAGACATTTTGGAACGTTCTCTAGTAGGAGGACACTAATTACGAGTAAACTACAAGTAACTACAGTAGTCACGTGAAACGTGAACGAACTACAATAATTTAGCACCTTACCTCGAAAAAGTTAATATTTACTGTGGCACGGAATCCCGTGCCATGGGTTGGGATTTGGCGTTACAAAGTGCAAGCGCGGTTACAAAAGGAGGATTTGCTTACCACAGAGTAAGCAAAACGGAATTTCGCTGGAAAAAGTTGATAAAACAAAGTTTAAGAAGGAAATTTGATATGAAAACACTCGTTTTGACCCCTTTTTTCGACATATGTTGAATATAATTTATTTTTGTGTCCATTTCGTTACTTTTTCAACTTATGATCTATAACTGGTACCCAACTAATTTTTGATCTACTTTTTTATCCCCGAAGGGAGGGGCCGTTCCCAGCAATAGTGCGATGCTGGGTCGACCCTCGAAGTGGAGCTAGCAAGCCAGCAACCACTTCTGGTCTCAAAAATCGGTTAACCTTAGAATTCCAGTGGAATTCATATCGAAGGTTAATTCGATAAGAACTTTTACTTAAACTTTGATCTTAGCCAAAAGGCCGAGAAGCGATACGAACTAAAATAATTGTTCGTATTCTATTCAGAGACGTCCGTACATAGTACTGGTAGAACGCCACTTACTAGTAAACTTACAGTTTTCACGTGAGCTCGAGGCTGAAGGTCACGTGCAGCCCATTAGACAATGTTTCTGTATCCCCTGCCAGTTTATAAAATCAACTATTCTCATCACTTCCCACATGGAGATAGGGTTGCTTTCGCTTACGACCATACCACGTTGAAAATACGCCATCCCGTCCGATCTGGCAAGTCAAGCAACGTTGGGCCCGGTTAGTACTTGGATCGGAGACGGCTTGGGAATCCCGGGTGCCGTAAGCTTTTTGCTCGATTTTTTCTGCTTATTTAGAAAACGAAACAAGATAAAGTACGTACGTCTCTTACATGCCTACAATATGTCTACTTATTCTTTGGTTTAATAGCCCAAGTTTGAGGTGCTTTCTCATTCTGACCCAATTTACTTTGTGGCTCAGAGACATTTTGGAACGTTCTCTAGTAGGAGGACACTAATTACGAGTAAACTACAAGTAACTACAGTAGTCACGTGAAACGTGAACGAACTACAATAATTTAGCACCTTACCTCGAAAAAGTTAATATTTACTGTGGCACGGAATCCCGTGCCATGGGTTGGGATTTGGCGTTACAAAGTGCAAGCGCGGTTACAAAAGGAGGATTTGCTTACCACAGAGTAAGCAAAACGGAATTTCGCTGGAAAAAGTTGATAAAACAAAGTTTAAGAAGGAAATTTGATATGAAAACACTCGTTTTGACCCCTTTTTTCGACATATGTTGAATATAATTTATTTTTGTGTCCATTTCGTTACTTTTTCAACTTATGATCTATAACTGGTACCCAACTAATTTTTGATCTACTTTTTTATCCCCGAAGGGAGGGGCCGTTCCCAGCAATAGTGCGATGCTGGGTCGACCCTCGAAGTGGAGCTAGCAAGCCAGCAACCACTTCTGGTCTCAAAAATCGGTTAACCTTAGAATTCCAGTGGAATTCATATCGAAGGTTAATTCGATAAGAACTTTTACTTAAACTTTGATCTTAGCCAAAAGGCCGAGAAGCGATACGAACTAAAATAATTGTTCGTATTCTATTCAGAGACGTCCGTACATAGTACTGGTAGAACGCCACTTACTAGTAAACTTACAGTTTTCACGTGAGCTCGAGCCTGAAGGTCACGTGCAGCCCATTAGACAATGTTTCTGTATCCCCTGCCAGTTTATAAAATCAACTATTCTCATCACTTCCCACATGGAGATAGGGTTGCTTTCGCTTACGACCATACCACGTTGAAAATACGCCATCCCGTCCGATCTGGCAAGTCAAGCAACGTTGGGCCCGGTTAGTACTTGGATCGGAGACGGCTTGGGAATCCCGGGTGCCGTAAGCTTTTTGCTCGATTTTTTCTGCTTATTTAGAAAACGAAACAAGATAAAGTACGTACGTCTCTTACATGCCTACAATATGTCTACTTATTCTTTGGTTTAATAGCCCAAGTTTGAGGTGCTTTCTCATTCATGCCCAATTTACTTTGTGGCTCAGAGACATTTTGGAACGTTCTCTAGTAGGAGGACACTAATTACGAGTAAACTACAAGTAACTACAGTAGTCACGTGAAACGTGAACGAACTACAATAATTTAGCACCTTACCTCGAAAAAGTTAATATTTACTGTGGCACGGAATCCCGTGCCATGGGTTGGGATTTGGCGTTACAAAGTGCAAGCGCGGTTACAAAAGGAGGATTTGCTTACCACAGAGTAAGCAAAACGGAATTTCGCTGGAAAAAGTTGATAAAACAAAGTTTAAGAAGGAAATTTGATATGAAAACACTCGTTTTGACCCCTTTTTTCGACATATGTTGAATATAATTTATTTTTGTGTCCATTTCGTTACTTTTTCAACTTATGATCTATAACTGGTACCCAACTAATTTTTGATCTACTTTTTTATCCCCGAAGGGAGGGGCCGTTCCCAGCAATAGTGCGATGCTGGGTCGACCCTCGAAGTGGAGCTAGCAAGCCAGCAACCACTTCTGGTCTCAAAAATCGGTTAACCTTAGAATTCCAGTGGAATTCATATCGAAGGTTAATTCGATAAGAACTTTTACTTAAACTTTGATCTTAGCCAAAAGGCCGAGAAGCGATACGAACTAAAATAATTGTTCGTATTCTATTCAGAGACGTCCGTACATAGTACTGGTAGAACGCCACTTACTAGTAAACTTACAGTTTTCACGTGAGCTCGAGCCTGAAGGTCACGTGCAGCCCATTAGACAATGTTTCTGTATCCCCTGCCAGTTTATAAAATCAACTATTCTCATCACTTCCCACATGGAGATAGGGTTGCTTTCGCTTACGACCATACCACGTTGAAAATACGCCATCCCGTCCGATCTGGCAAGTCAAGCAACGTTGGGCCCGGTTAGTACTTGGATCGGAGACGGCTTGGGAATCCCGGGTGCCGTAAGCTTTTTGCTCGATTTTTTCTGCTTATTTAGAAAACGAAACAAGATAAAGTACGTACGTCTCTTACATGCCTACAATATGTCTACTTATTCTTTGGTTTAATAGCCCAAGTTTGAGGTGCTTTCTCATTCTGACCCAATTTACTTTGTGGCTCAGAGACATTTTGGAACGTTCTCTAGTAGGAGGACACTAATTACGAGTAAACTACAAGTAACTACAGTAGTCACGTGAAACGTGAACGAACTACAATAATTTAGCACCTTACCTCGAAAAAGTTAATATTTACTGTGGCACGGAATCCCGTGCCATGGGTTGGGATTTGGCGTTACAAAGTGCAAGCGCGGTTACAAAAGGAGGATTTGCTTACCACAGAGTAAGCAAAACGGAATTTCGCTGGAAAAAGTTGATAAAACAAAGTTTAAGAAGGAAATTTGATATGAAAACACTCGTTTTGACCCCTTTTTTCGACATATGTTGAATATAATTTATTTTTGTGTCCATTTCGTTACTTTTTCAACTTATGATCTATAACTGGTACCCAACTAATTTTTGATCTACTTTTTTATCCCCGAAGGGAGGGGCCGTTCCCAGCAATAGTGCGATGCTGGGTCGACCCTCGAAGTGGAGCTAGCAAGCCAGCAACCACTTCTGGTCTCAAAAATCGGTTAACCTTAGAATTCCAGTGGAATTCATATCGAAGGTTAATTCGATAAGAACTTTTACTTAAACTTTGATCTTAGCCAAAAGGCCGAGAAGCGATACGAACTAAAATAATTGTTCGTATTCTATTCAGAGACGTCCGTACATAGTACTGGTAGAACGCCACTTACTAGTAAACTTACAGTTTTCACGTGAGCTCGAGCCTGAAGGTCACGTGCAGCCCATTAGACAATGTTTCTGTATCCCCTGCCAGTTTATAAAATCAACTATTCTCATCACTTCCCACATGGAGATAGGGTTGCTTTCGCTTACGACCATACCACGTTGAAAATACGCCATCCCGTCCGATCTGGCAAGTCAAGCAACGTTGGGCCCGGTTAGTACTTGGATCGGAGACGGCTTGGGAATCCCGGGTGCCGTAAGCTTTTTGCTCGATTTTTTCTGCTTATTTAGAAAACGAAACAAGATAAAGTACGTACGTCTCTTACATGCCTACAATATGTCTACTTATTCTTTGGTTTAATAGCCCAAGTTTGAGGTGCTTTCTCATTCTGACCCAATTTACTTTGTGGCTCAGAGACATTTTGGAACGTTCTCTAGTAGGAGGACACTAATTACGAGTAAACTACAAGTAACTACAGTAGTCACGTGAAACGTGAACGAACTACAATAATTTAGCACCTTACCTCGAAAAAGTTAATATTTACTGTGGCACGGAATCCCGTGCCATGGGTTGGGATTTGGCGTTACAAAGTGCAAGCGCGGTTACAAAAGGAGGATTTGCTTACCACAGAGTAAGCAAAACGGAATTTCGCTGGAAAAAGTTGATAAAACAAAGTTTAAGAAGGAAATTTGATATGAAAACACTCGTTTTGACCCCTTTTTTCGACATATGTTGAATATAATTTATTTTTGTGTCCATTTCGTTACTTTTTCAACTTATGATCTATAACTGGTACCCAACTAATTTTTGATCTACTTTTTTATCCCCGAAGGGAGGGGCCGTTCCCAGCAATAGTGCGATGCTGGGTCGACCCTCGAAGTGGAGCTAGCAAGCCAGCAACCACTTCTGGTCTCAAAAATCGGTTAACCTTAGAATTCCAGTGGAATTCATATCGAAGGTTAATTCGATAAGAACTTTTACTTAAACTTTGATCTTAGCCAAAAGGCCGAGAAGCGATACGAACTAAAATAATTGTTCGTATTCTATTCAGAGACGTCCGTACATAGTACTGGTAGAACGCCACTTACTAGTAAACTTACAGTTTTCACGTGAGCTCGAGCCTGAAGGTCACGTGCAGCCCATTAGACAATGTTTCTGTATCCCCTGCCAGTTTATAAAATCAACTATTCTCATCACTTCCCACATGGAGATAGGGTTGCTTTCGCTTACGACCATACCACGTTGAAAATACGCCATCCCGTCCGATCTGGCAAGTCAAGCAACGTTGGGCCCGGTTAGTACTTGGATCGGAGACGGCTTGGGAATCCCGGGTGCCGTAAGCTTTTTGCTCGATTTTTTCTGCTTATTTAGAAAACGAAACAAGATAAAGTACGTACGTCTCTTACATGCCTACAATATGTCTACTTATTCTTTGGTTTAATAGCCCAAGTTTGAGGTGCTTTCTCATTCTGACCCAATTTACTTTGTGGCTCAGAGACATTTTGGAACGTTCTCTAGTAGGAGGACACTAATTACGAGTAAACTACAAGTAACTACAGTAGTCACGTGAAACGTGAACGAACTACAATAATTTAGCACCTTACCTCGAAAAAGTTAATTTTTACTGTGGCACGGAATCCCGTGCCATGGGTTGGGATTTGGCGTTACAAAGTGCAAGCGCGGTTACAAAAGGAGGATTTGCTTACCACAGAGTAAGCAAAACGGAATTTCGCTGGAAAAAGTTGATAAAACAAAGTTTAAGAAGGAAATTTGATATGAAAACACTCGTTTTGACCCCTTTTTTCGACATATGTTGAATATAATTTATTTTTGTGTCCATTTCGTTACTTTTTCAACTTATGATCTATAACTGGTACCCAACTAATTTTTGATCTACTTTTTTATCCCCGAAGGGAGGGGCCGTTCCCAGCAATAGTGCGATGCTGGGTCGACCCTCGAAGTGGAGCTAGCAAGCCAGCAACCACTTCTGGTCTCAAAAATCGGTTAACCTTAGAATTCCAGTGGAATTCATATCGAAGGTTAATTCGATAAGAACTTTTACTTAAACTTTGATCTTAGCCAAAAGGCCGAGAAGCGATACGAACTAAAATAATTGTTCGTATTCTATTCAGAGACGTCCGTACATAGTACTGGTAGAACGCCACTTACTAGTAAACTTACAGTTTTCACGTGAGCTCGAGCCTGAAGGTCACGTGCAGCCCATTAGACAATGTTTCTGTATCCCCTGCCAGTTTATAAAATCAACTAATCTCATCACTTCCCACATGGAGATAGGGTTGCTTTCGCTTACGACCATACCACGTTGAAAATACGCCATCCCGTCCGATCTGGCAAGTCAAGCAACGTTGGGCCCGGTTAGTACTTGGATCGGAGACGGCTTGGGAATCCCGGGTGCCGTAAGCTTTTTGCTCGATTTTTTCTGCTTATTTAGAAAACGAAACAAGATAAAGTACGTACGTCTCTTACATGCCTACAATATGTCTACTTATTCTTTGGTTTAATAGCCCACGTTTGAGGTGCTTTCTCATTCTGACCCAATTTACTTTGTGGCTCAGAGACATTTTGGAACGTTCTCTAGTAGGAGGACACTAATTACGAGTAAACTACAAGTAACTACAGTAGTCACGTGAAACGTGAACGAACTACAATAATTTAGCACCTTACCTCGAAAAAGTTAATATTTACTGTGGCACGGAATCCCGTGCCATGGGTTGGGATTTGGCGTTACAAAGTGCAAGCGCGGTTACAAAAGGAGGATTTGCTTACCACAGAGTAAGCAAAACGGAATTTCGCTGGAAAAAGTTGATAAAACAAAGTTTAAGAAGGAAATTTGATATGAAAACACTCGTTTTGACCCCTTTTTTCGACATATGTTGAATATAATTTATTTTTGTGTCCATTTCGTTACTTTTTCAACTTATGATCTATAACTGGTACCCAACTAATTTTTGATCTACTTTTTTATCCCCGAAGGGAGGGGCCGTTCCCAGCAATAGTGCGATGCTGGGTCGACCCTCGAAGTGGAGCTAGCAAGCCAGCAACCACTTCTGGTCTCAAAAATCGGTTAACCTTAGAATTCCAGTGGAATTCATATCGAAGGTTAATTCGATAAGAACTTTTACTTAAACTTTGATCTTAGCCAAAAGGCCGAGAAGCGATACGAACTAAAATAATTGTTCGTATTCTATTCAGAGACGTCCGTACATAGTACTGGTAGAACGCCACTTACTAGTAAACTTACAGTTTTCACGTGAGCTCGAGCCTGAAGGTCACGTGCAGCCCATTAGACAATGTTTCTGTATCCCCTGCCAGTTTATAAAATCAACTAATCTCATCACTTCCCACATGGAGATAGGGTTGCTTTCGCTTACGACCATACCACGTTGAAAATACGCCATCCCGTCCGATCTGGCAAGTCAAGCAACGTTGGGCCCGGTTAGTACTTGGATCGGAGACGGCTTGGGAATCCCGGGTGCCGTAAGCTTTTTGCTCGATTTTTTCTGCTTATTTAGAAAACGAAACAAGATAAAGTACGTACGTCTCTTACATGCCTACAATATGTCTACTTATTCTTTGGTTTAATAGCCCAAGTTTGAGGTGCTTTCTCATTCTGACCCAATTTACTTTGTGGCTCAGAGACATTTTGGAACGTTCTCTAGTAGGAGGACACTAATTACGAGTAAACTACAAGTAACTACAGTAGTCACGTGAAACGTGAACGAACTACAATAATTTAGCACCTTACCTCGAAAAAGTTAATATTTACTGTGGCACGGAATCCCGTGCCATGGGTTGGGATTTGGCGTTACAAAGTGCAAGCGCGGTTACAAAAGGAGGATTTGCTTACCACAGAGTAAGCAAAACGGAATTTCGCTGGAAAAAGTTGATAAAACAAAGTTTAAGAAGGAAATTTGATATGAAAACACTCGTTTTGACCCCTTTTTTCGACATATGTTGAATATAATTTATTTTTGTGTCCATTTCGTTACTTTTTCAACTTATGATCTATAACTGGTACCCAACTAATTTTTGATCTACTTTTTTATCCCCGAAGGGAGGGGCCGTTCCCAGCAATAGTGCGATGCTGGGTCGACCCTCGAAGTGGAGCTAGCAAGCCAGCAACCACTTCTGGTCTCAAAAATCGGTTAACCTTAGAATTCCAGTGGAATTCATATCGAAGGTTAATTCGATAAGAACTTTTACTTAAACTTTGATCTTAGCCAAAAGGCCGAGAAGCGATACGAACTAAAATAATTGTTCGTATTCTATTCAGAGACGTCCGTACATAGTACTGGTAGAACGCCACTTACTAGTAAACTTACAGTTTTCACGTGAGCTCGAGCCTGAAGGTCACGTGCAGCCCATTAGACAATGTTTCTGTATCCCCTGCCAGTTTATAAAATCAACTAATCTCATCACTTCCCACATGGAGATAGGGTTGCTTTCGCTTACGACCATACCACGTTGAAAATACGCCATCCCGTCCGATCTGGCAAGTCAAGCAACGTTGGGCCCGGTTAGTACTTGGATCGGAGACGGCTTGGGAATCCCGGGTGCCGTAAGCTTTTTGCTCGATTTTTTCTGCTTATTTAGAAAACGAAACAAGATAAAGTACGTACGTCTCTTACATGCCTACAATATGTCTACTTATTCTTTGGTTTAATAGCCCAAGTTTGAGGTGCTTTCTCATTCTGACCCAATTTACTTTGTGGCTCAGAGACATTTTGGAACGTTCTCTAGTAGGAGGACACTAATTACGAGTAAACTACAAGTAACTACAGTAGTCACGTGAAACGTGAACGAACTACAATAATTTAGCACCTTACCTCGAAAAAGTTAATATTTACTGTGGCACGGAATCCCGTGCCATGGGTTGGGATTTGGCGTTACAAAGTGCAAGCGCGGTTACAAAAGGAGGATTTGCTTACCACAGAGTAAGCAAAACGGAATTTCGCTGGAAAAAGTTGATAAAACAAAGTTTAAGAAGGAAATTTGATATGAAAACACTCGTTTTGACCCCTTTTTTCGACATATGTTGAATATAATTTATTTTTGTGTCCATTTCGTTACTTTTTCAACTTATGATCTATAACTGGTACCCAACTAATTTTTGATCTACTTTTTTATCCCCGAAGGGAGGGGCCGTTCCCAGCAATAGTGCGATGCTGGGTCGACCCTCGAAGTGGAGCTAGCAAGCCAGCAACCACTTCTGGTCTCAAAAATCGGTTAACCTTAGAATTCCAGTGGAATTCATATCGAAGGTTAATTCGATAAGAACTGACACAAATGAATGATCTGAGCCAAAAGGCCGAGAAGCGATACAAACTAAAATAATTGTTCGTATTCTATTCAGAGACGTCCGTACATAGTACTGGTAAAACGCCACTTACTAGTAAACTTACAGTTATCACGTGAATTTGAGCGTGGAGGTCACGCGCAGCCTATCAGACAATGTTTCTGTATCCCCTGACAGTTTATAAAATCCACTATTCCCATCACTTCCCACATGGAGATAGGTCTGCTTTCGCTTACGACCATACCACGTTGAAAATACGCCATCCCGTCCGATCTGGCAAGCCAAGCAACGTTGGGCCCGGTTAGTACTTGGATCGGAGACGGCTTGGGAATCCCGGGTGCCGTAAGCTTTTTGCTCGCTTTTTGCTGCTTATTTGGAAAACGAAACAAGGTTAAGTACGTACGTCTCTTACATCCCTACAATATGTCTACTTATTCTTTGGTTTAATAGCCCAAGTTTGAGGTGCTTTCTCATTCTGACCCAATTTACTTTGTGGCTCAGACACATTTTGGAACGTTCTCCAGTAGGAGGACACTGATTACGACTAAACTACAATTAACTACAGTAGTCACGTGAGACGTGACCAAACTACAGAAATTTAGCACTTTATCTCGAAAAAAGTTGATATTTACTGTGGCACGGAGATCCGTGCCATGGGTTGGGATTTGGCGTTACAAAGTGCAGGCGCGGTTACAAAAAGAGGATTTGCTTACCACAGAGTAAGCAAAACGGAATTTCGCTGCAAAAAGTTGATAAAACAAAGTTTAAAAAGGAAATTTGATATGAAAACACTTGTTTTTGAACCTTTTTTTGACATATGTGCAATATAAACTATTTTTGTGTCCATTTCGTAACTTTTTCAAAATTTGATCTATAACTGGTACCCAACTCATTTTTGATCTACTTTTTTTTATCCCCGAAGGGAGGGGCCGTTCCCAGCAATAGTGCAATGCTGGGTCGACCCTCGAAGTGGAGCTAGCAAGCCAGCAACCACTTCTGGTCTCAAAAATCAGTTAACCTTTTGAATTCCGGTGGAATTCATATCGAAGGTTAATTCGATAAGAACTGAAACTAACAAATGATCTGAGCCAAAAGGCCGAGAAGAAAAAAAAATATTTCCTCATACGGGTACCCCCACAAACACGGTGGGCACCTGCCGGGGCAGGGTAAAAATCCCCCCTTCCTCCCCTCGTGGGTCACGGGTTCGGTCATCGGGTCATAAGGATTTAAGGCACAGCAGAATCACGGGAAAGTCCTCATTCTCACCACGTTTCCCGCTTGAGTTGTTTCTCTTGCAATACTGGACGTGAGTTACGGTCTGTATTGTACAAAAGCTCGCAGAGAGTGGATCGATGAGTCTTAAGATAAGGGTAGTGTAACAATGTGTTGTGGAATGCTTGATTTTGATTTTTCCTAGTAATAACACTGACTTGGTTAGGTAGTCAATTGTATGTTATGTGAAAATCGTTATCAATCCTATTGAGTATTAGTTAAATCTCCATTTCATCATTGGAGTTGAATAGTGGTTTGGGTTCCAGCAAGTTCATAGTAGTTATCTTTTTCCATTTCGCACCTTTCAAGGTTACGGCCGGAATGAATCTTGCTCTGATCTCATAGTTATCTCCATGAATGTGTTTCCAGTATATGTTCTTGCTGTATTCGAGTACTGTAGCTGTAACTACCTTGACTAGAATTTTGTTGTACTGGCGCGAAATGCCTAACGCTCTCGTCGCCATGTCGTTCTCGGGTCTCCAGTTACCTAAGGACCCAACTACAATAGGAAGTTGATGTACTTTGTAGCCTTTCAACTCGTAGTCGGCTTGAATTCCGAGATACTTGTCAATCTTCCTTTGATATGCTGTTTGCATAGCTATTTCCCTGTTCTCGAAGGGGCAGGTTACATCTGATATAATGACTTCCTTCTTAGTATCATCAAATAACATAATGTCGGGTCGCTGCCTATTTGCAGTTTCTCCAGACTGTCTGTCCACTGTTAGTCTGAGATGCTTTTTGTCACCCTCTCTTATACCTTGGACCACTCTCTGTAGAACACTGTCGTGTCTATCGGAAATGAGGGTTCCCATGTGTACTTTGCACTGGTTGAGCACGTGCATAAGTCACTCGACCTCGTGGTCACATCTTCTACACGTTTTGTCTGCATCTTTTTCATACTGGATCACGGACCCTTTCAGTCTCGAAATTCCAAGTCTGGCTTGGTGTACAAATGCCTTAGAACTGTAACTCAGCATTCCACCATCTTTAACAAATTTATTGTTGCGTGAGTCTCTAGCTACAACTTCACTGACTTTTCCCATAGCAATATATTCGGAATGAAAGTTCTTCGTTATGTGCTCTTGCACGCAGCTCCGTAGTTTCAAGTAGAGAGTTTTCACTTGTTTTCTAGTAATCACAAGCTCAGGTCCGATATCTGTAGCTTGTAGTTTGAGCTTCAGGTCACCATCCTCCCAAATGAACTCGAACATGTGCAGCTGTTTTCGTAGATGTGCTGTAGCTTCGCTCATTCTCGAGAACACGTTATACACGTTGTCAGATTTCTTGACGTCTTTTCTGTTCAAGTAGTCGACAAAGTCTAGTTCGCTAGTGGTTGACTTGTCTTTGTAGTAACGTCTAGTAGTAGATAGTAGGAAGTCCCAAAACATTTTAATAATGTATGGATCATCCGACCACAATCTTTTCAAATTGGAGACTATATTTCCAATCATCATGGTAGTTTTCGGGCAAAGTACACCCAAACCACCTTTCTTGATAGGCATTTGCACGTAGTCCCGTGGACCCCCTTTAATAGGTATGTTGTGAATTGTTCTAGCTGCATCCATAACATTGCTAGAAAATTCGTTCATTTCTTTAACAAGTGGCGTTGCATTGCTGCCAATATATGTTACCTTGGGTAATATGAAAGTTTTTATTGCATCCAATTTTTGGTGTGCTTGCAATTTACTTTCCGTTATTTTTCGCAGATCTGAACTGCTTTTCTTGAAGATGTCGACGCAACTTGTCTTGTGTTTTGCGTTCACTTGAACACCAAGATATTTGTAGCTTGTAGTGTGATCAATCAGACGAATAGGCTCGTTTCTAATAGTTGCGGGGTGTGGTATTGCACCTTTCCCTTATGAATTGTTAGGGTTGCACACTTTCTTGGTTTGAAAACCAAATTGAGTTTTTGTGCCTGATTGTCTAGTAATAATAATAAACTTTATCAGTATAGTGATGGACAAACAAAGAGTTACGAATTTAAACCATATGAACTGATATTTGAGAAAATAAAGAAAAAGAAAAACTAGTACATACGCAAGTTGCTAATTTGTTGATACTACTGAAACTCAGTGAGAAGACCGAGATGGAAAGGGTACCCAAGATTGATTGATGTTAAACCGGAAACCATAGCGATCAAAGTACACGTCAGATACAATTGGGGCCAGATGAGGGGTCAATTGATAGCAACCATGGAAACAGCTGTAACGTTCACGCATGGAAACACCACTCAGGTGCATATTATACCACATGTCAACATTGTCATTTACACATTTCAAAGAAACATCATCGAGAGCATCATGGAACGGTGGAGGGTCGATTATGGATGGTGAATCACACATAGGAGAAGGATCATCAGATATTTGTGTAACTTCAACAGGGACGGGACTTTGGATAGCAGGTTGATCATCAAAATGGGTTGAACGAGGAGATATAGAGTTTGGAGATGGAAATGCTGAGACAAGATTGGAAACGACATTTCTAGTTTGTTCAACTAACTCCATTTCATTCGGCAGAATAGGATCGGCAGACGGTGCTGGTGTTGTAGTTTGGTCGGTGACCTCAGCTCGGGCGGCGTCTCGTTTCGATTGTCTGGCGAGGAATCCGGCCTTCCGCTGTTCCGGAGTCTCGAACTTTCGAACATGAAAAGTTGACATAGAAGCATCAGATTTCATAGCAGTAGATAGATCTATTAGACGAGGAAACGGAATACCATCTTTGATAGATACTTTGAGTGGACGAGGTAAACCATCTTGACGAGGTTTACCCAAACGGTGAAGAATGGAAATATTAGATGGAGAGACGGATACCAAATTGAAAACTGCATTCACCTTTTTCTTTGTTGAAGAATTCTCTGGTAGACCATAAATAGTGAGACAGCGACGATCATTGAAGTGGTGGAGTTGGGATTGAATAATAGTGGGTAGAGATTGGGTCAGAGAGTCGAGTTTGTCGTTGAGTGTTTTGATTTCACTCAAAAGGGTGGAAAAATGGGTTCGAAGTGGTACCATTTTTGGACGAGGCGATGGCATAATAATCAATCGAGAGGGGTCACCTCACACGACCGACACAAATGGTGGAATGACACAAATGGTGGAATGACACAAATGGTGGAATGAGTATATTAAGTTGACTTTGCAGTTCCATTATACTATTGCTCACAATTACCATATCATCCGCAAAAGCTAGCATCTTGACTCTGGTATTGATGAATTTATGCCCTAAGGCCGTAGCTAAGTGGTTCCGAATAAGATACTCAATGCTAATATTGAATAGCGTTGGACTTATTGAGTCACCTTGTTTTCCACCCGAATGGAGTGTTATGGGGCTGGTTAGCTCATCATGTGATGCCACCCTCATAGTATTATTTGTATAAAAGTCGGTTATTATTCTAATGAATTCTGTTGGAAAACCAAATGTTTTCAGAGAATGTAGTATGAGTTCGTGTGGGACTGAGCCAAATGCATTAGTGAGATCTAGGAAAGCAACGGATATGTTTCCTTTTGATGATCTCGCTTCATCTAGCGCGGAACGTAAAATACAGATATTCTCAGCACAGCCTTCTCTTTCCGAGAAACCTTTTTGTGTTTTGCTTATGAGCCCTTTGACTTTTTTCAATCTATTGTTCCAGAGACTACTATATACTTTGTATAGAGTGCTCATCATACTAATTGGTCTCCAGTTGCTCAAGTCCGACTCTTCACCGTCTTTATAGATTAGAACAGTTTCAGCCTCTTTCCAACAATCTGGGATTTTTTGCAGAATTTTACATTCATTATACAGTTTGAGAAGTACTTTCATAGTAGGATCCATTTCTAGGAGGTGCTTATACCGTACCCCATCTGGTCCTGGAGCCGTATCTCTTGCCTTTTTCAGTATAGTTTGGATCTCTTCTATAGTGAAATCATCCATGAAATTGTCCGGAACATCAGCTTTTTTGGTGTTCTTACTAAGACTCTCAAGATCTTCAGGATCTGTACTGGTAACTTTAGTAGTATTCTTGAAGTACTTCTCTACCTCTTTCGTATCAACTTTGCATTTCACGTTGTCATTTCCAGTAATGACCTCAAATGCTTTTGTACGATTCGTAGCATACAAGTCTTTCATTACACTAATAGATTTAGTATCAATGGTTCTTTTCGGTTTCACAGTTCGAGTTTTCTCAGTTTGAACGGCCATCTCTCCCTTGGTTTGGTCAGGAGGAGGTATTCTTTTTGTGATCTTCTCGAGCGATTCATAATTTCCAGCTGTGTACTGCATGCTGGCAGCCGCCAGCTGTTCTACTATCCAGTTTAGGCGCGAAAAGTTTGCACCACTGTTTTTGTAGTCAGAAAACAACTCATTAAACCATTTACGGATCACTAGTGGGTCTTTCACTAGTTTGGTTGTTTTCTTAGGTTTATTTAGCACAGCTGGTTTTGGATAGTGGTTCTCCAATAGTTTGGGAATTTTGTCTCTCTGTTCTTGCGTCAAATGACGAATAATTCTATTTATTTGGAGAGAAGACATATCTGGAGTAATGTCTTTAACATCCCATGTTTTTCTCGCATAACTAGTTGTAGTTGAAGAAGGAACTTCACTCGAACTATTGGTTATTGAGGTAACGACTGTGTTTTCCACACTTTCTATTGATTCCATGTCCGCTGTAGTGTCGTGAGCTGTCTCTGGATTGGTGGGACCAGAGCAATGCTGCACATTTGACGTAATATTGATGTTGATATTTTTGTCATTATCGACTGTAACTTTAGTAGAAGTATCAACCATATTCGTAGTGACCTCTTTCTTAGAAGCGCTTATTGGAAGATCTGCAACAGTTACCAGCTTGTGTGTGCTAGACGGCCGGATCGCGCCACTGTTTGTAGTTTGAACTTTGGCCTGTTTGGTAATCGTATATAACTGTACCTTACTGGTAGACGCATCTAGTTTGGGGCTTTCACCCTTCATAGCGTTATTAGAATCACTGGTCATTCGGGGTGTAGATATTGTTTCAGACAGGAGCGTACTAGTTTCAATAGTCTTTCTCCTGTCACTGGGTTTGTTCGAGTGCATATCACCAGCTCGAGGACTGGAGTTAACGATCCGCGAATCTGTCAATTCTTTGCAGAACTTTGATCGAAAAGTCGTTAGTTCTACCTCGGAAAATACTGTATTATTGTTCAGAATGTATGATTTAGCATACAAACAAACAAATATTCCACAGTTGACCATGTCCTCTTTTTGTTGTTTCAAAGTATTTCCGTAGTTGTACTCGAACAAAGTACAATTCAGGTATTTCTTGAACATTTCTCGAATAAAGATGTCAAGTGGTTTCTGATAGGGATCAAGGTACATGGCTGAGTTTCCGTTTTTGCCAACAATGACTAGCCTCCAATGACTTTCGTGGCATATGGGGAAAATCTTCTTTTTCGGGACAGTTTTCATCATTTTTTGCAAGCTTTCTGGCATGCGTTTTTGATCTGTTCTATGAGTAATTAGCACTGATTCCCAAAGTGCAGGTTCTATCAATTCGAATGAGTTCTCTTTGTTGACTCTTTTGATATATTCTGTAATTACTTCGTCATTCAGCCATGCCTCCTGACCTGTAGTAAAACTGAGACATCCATAAGACAGCGTACTGGTAGCTCGTGGATCGTTTGTTTTGTTCACAGTAGAATTTACCGTTACAGTACTTTTCGGCAAATTTTCACCGATTTTGCTCTTTTCGATAAGGAAACCAGTAGATGCTCTCCTATTGTTTTTCATTGTAAGTGAAAAAAGGTTAGTGGGTGGTCTTATTCCACTTTTCCTTTTGGTATTGCTTACACTTGCTAGTTTAGTCGACTCTGATATAGTTGATAGAGCTTCAAAATGGTGCGTGCTGCTTATGTGTATCTACCTAGGTATATTTAGACGAAATTAGTGGATTTATTCATTCTCATTTCCTTGTCCGTAAGCAGTGCGTTCCTGACTATGTTATACTGTGTGTTGTTGTTCATATGTCTCCTTTCACAAAATACCCAAAACCACGCTATTGATTGGTGACCTGTGTTCAATCGGCCACTTGTGACACAGTTATTGGTTACCCTTGAGACTCTTGCCTGTCTACATGTTTCTACTTGATGATGACTACCTAACCAAGTCGGAATAAGAGAACTTGTATTCAAGCCGCAAAGAGTTGAGGACAAAGGCTCTTTCCAATTTTTGACGCGCGTCCCCTTTTGCCATTTAAGACTTTCTGATGCCCTTTCTATCGAGCTCCTCGAGATGACGACTACCTAACCATGTCAGATGTCTCTTGGATCAAGCTCTTCAATGATCGGGGTTGACGAGGGGACTTTCCTATGATTCTGCTGTGCTTTCAATCCTTATGACCCAATGACCGAACCCGTGACCCACGTGGGGAGGAAGGGGGATTTTTACCCTACCACCGCAGGTGCCCACCATGTGGGGGGTACCCGTATGAGGATAGTTTATCATTCGAGCTAGGTTAAAAGCCGCTCTGACACACGAAAGAAGTGCTTACTTCGATTAGGTGTTAAAGAGAAAACATGCTTGTGCATATTCATTTGAAAAAAGCTTATTTTTATTCAAAAAGGATTAGCACAAAACGTTGAGCAATAATCTCACCTTTTCTCATTACTTTATTTTTGAGTGATTATGGTTATATACATTAATACTAGTATAGTATCTTGAATCTTACTATCGTCCACAATTTCGCATAGAATTTTCCGCTTTATGAATGGCAGGATTAATGTATATAAACATGAATGAAAAATGAATAGAAAATATACTATCAAATGAATGCGGTTGTTTCGGAGTGAATCAGTAATATTATTAATCAATTCAATTTCGGAATGGACTGGGGCCACGCAGACCCGGCTGATCCTGACTAACCGTCTGGGACGGTAGCAGTCAAATCGTCTGGGACGCGTGAACATCGCTTCCCGGACGGTCGACTGCTACGACGTCCCAGTCCCAGGGAGTTCAGGGTAATAGCGCAGTCGTTAGCGCCCTGCTACGAAACTTTTGCTCGCAGGTTCGATTTCGGCGAGCGACAAATATTTATATATTTGACATTCACTATACAAACGAAGTGAATTTATTTGCTACGAGTGAACACAATTGTTTTAAATGAAAACAAAATATGGAGTACACGGTACCAGTAATAGACGATAAAAAATGGAAGAAGCAGTTAAAGCACAGTATTTTTCTGACTGGAAAAAAAATATATTTAAAGGAAACAAATAGTGTTCAACAAATAGATTCTGCTGAATTGAAATCGAACTCATCACAAAGCCAAACAAACTATTACGTTTAACCATAATAATGAGAACAAAGTATCTGAATTTTAATTCTAAAAGGCACTGGGTAACTTTCCGTTCTTCATGAGACAATCACTGAATCTCACGCGCAAAAAAATCAGATCTTGAACTCTAGTAGGCGGGTTAATAATTGTATACCAACTACATGAATAGTCAAATCTACCACACTAAAACACGGAAAAAAAGTAAGAATTGGATATATTTTCACGTTTTCACGTGACTAATCCGTTTACTTGTAGTTTGATCTACCAGTTCAAACTACTTCTTTCTCCGCGTATTCCGGTGGCGTAATGATGATTTCGGCCGGTTTGTAGGATCGCGAGAAGTTCGAGGCTTCCGTTGGTTTCCTCGTCGAATCCGCGTCTTTCTTGTTAGTTGAAATCAGACTTTTCAGGAAGGACCACACACGAAGCCACATTCTAAACAGGACACACGTTAGGACACAAGAGACAACACGTGAAAACACGTGAACAGACATGAAAGATACATCAAAAGACGTGAAACCCCACTTGGAAAAACACGTGAAACCCTCGTGAAAACCGCATCATCACACGTGAAACCCTGAGTGAAATTACGTGAAAACACACGAGAAATCATGAAATTCCACGTAAAATCACGTGAGATCACGTGAAAACCGACGTGCAACCCCATATTACCCCATAAGTATGTTATTAACCCTTCACGAAACGAGTACAAGACACGAAAGACTGTTTTAGTAACAAAGAAATTAACCCGAAAAACAAAACATTGAGGACGGAGATAACGAGTAAAGAATATATTTAGATGGAATAAACTTTATTTATATTGTTTGTATTGAGTATCTGGTTTTTGTGGAGATTGCCGCACTTACTTTTCGAAAGAATCTCCAATCTTCGAGAAAATTGAAGATTTTCTACGGGACGGTACATAGCGCTCCTCACTGAAATAGATTAATAATAATAGTATAAAAAGTTAATAAAGGTTAATATAAAGTTTATTGCGCATGTATAAAAGAGCAAAAAAGAAGCGAGGACTAACTAATTGAGTTACTACAATATTGTGTGGCAAAACGTATCCCAAAGGATTGTATGTTAAACGTACAACCTACTTACAAGAGAGGTTGTATCAGCAAAATTAAATCAAAACTCTATTGTAACAGTTCTTGTAAACTTTTTCGAAACAACTTTCAGTTCGAGTGAATGCAATACGTGCACCAAAAGCTTTTACCACGTTCTGAGAGGTACTCCCAGAAAAAGTGAGAGACTCGACTCAAGAATGCTAGAGCCTCGGGCGAAAACTCGAAAACCTGCTCCCTGTCCAACTTTGAGAACTCGACCTAATTTAGTTGGAAATTCCTTTCCCTTTGTTGAAGTAGGAGGATTATGTGGACCAATCCCGACGTATCGGTCCTGGTCCATTAAACTGCGATTGAAAATTGTACATTTTAAAGGACTAAAGCGTTGGGTTTGGTCCACATAATCGTCCTACTTTAAGTGAATGGAATACATGCATTCAACAGTTTTTACCACTTAGTTCTGAGAGGTACCCCCAGAAAAGGTTAGAAAGACTCGACTCAAGGATCTTCAAGCCTCGGGCGAAAACTCGAAAACCTGCTCCCTGTCCAAATTTGAGAACTTAACATCTTCAACTATTCGTTCATTTGGAGAATTTGATTTTCCTTTGGCAGTACTAGGTTATTAATCGAGTTCCAAATTTCGAGTTTTCGAGTTTCGAGCTCGACTCGACTCGAAAACTTTCGAGCTCTGTTCGAGTCATGTCGAGAATTAGATCAACTGACTCTTTGACGGTGACGGTGCTTCGAATAGCATTCAGATGCTCCGGATCGTGATTACCGTGCTCGTGCTCTCTATTATGGGGCATCATGACAACCTCACGCACCGAAGACGCCAGTCTGAAACAGGTACGACCGATTCTAGTAACAATTGAACAAATCAGTATTTGACCTACATGCTCATGTATACTGTTAGTCAATTGCATGGTCACGCGAAACATGTTAAACACAGCAGAACTCAGAAACCAGCGATGATACAGTACGCGATGCCTCATTAGAATGCTAACTTCACGTGACTATTCAATTTAGTTCTAGTACAGTTCAGAAATGAAAGTTTGCAGGCAATCCACCATGAGGGGAACAACGAGATCAACTGGCACTGGGCTGTTACAAAAATCTGTGACATGCATGATGATCACCGCCTCGTAACGACGCGACGGGAATAAATATATATGTGAATTTGTAAAAAAGAAAGTATGTAAATGTAGTTCCAACTCACTTGACCTGACTGACAGAACCGCGTTGCATGTTGTTCCGCAGCCGCGAACTCTCCTCCGAGTACAACGGTTGGACTTCATCCCAGAAGGGGTCCTTCTTCAACTCGGGAGGCCTGTTGAAACCCTCGTCCACGATGATCATCCCCATCTGAATCATCACGATTAAAGGGGCGGGGGGCTGAATTCAATGCCGAATTCAGTTAACCAAGAAGGCGTGAGAATCAGAGAAGCGCGCGCAGTCATTATTTGTTCACTCTCAATCATCCTCGGCGTCTCTGACAGTAAGTAAAATTTGGAACGGTTTACACAGTTTACTAGAAGTAAATTGCATAGTCACGAACTTAAGCATTCTAATGAGGAATCGTGCACTTTGTCATTGCACGTGTCTGAGTTCTGCTGTGTTTAATATTCCACGTGACTGTGCAATTGACTAGCAATATACACCGAATTTGAACCTACCTTGAGGTAACTTCATAGATAGTATTCATCACTCAGATAATTTAAACATTTGTGTAATACCTTCATTCCAGTTAACTCCATTTCATATAACCTAATTCTGTTATAAACTTACCTTAATATTCCGGTCGATCAGAGCGTTTGTCTCGAAATCGTCATCGTCTTCTCCAAACGGGTTCAGAAGCACCTCAATCACCTGGAACGCCCTTTTCAGGTAAATTCTTCATCCGGTTTCTCGGTAACCTAACCGGGTTTCGGTAACCTTTTTCAGGTTACCTCAATAGGTAACCGGTTGGTAACCTGAAGTGGTGAACCGCTTACATGTATTCGTAACACACTTTTGCTTTTTAACCTTAGTTTGTACGGATTCCGGACCCGGATTTTAGTTACAGGTCACCTACCGTTTGCCTGTGAGGGAACCTGGAAACGGTATACCAAAAACCGCGGTTACACATAGAATTGGCCCCCTTTTTAGTAGCTCAGGCGAGACAAAAATATAGCTTGTCAAACTACCAATATAATCGCAGATAGAACATTGAATGAATGAATGTTTAGACAAACATAATATTCAACCGGCCTAGCGGAATTTCTACGAGAGATCATGCAGATCAGAGAAACGCAGATAGTCAGAGACAGTATGTGTCTCAGCGATGTGGTTCAATATGGACAAAACGAACAAATTTTCAACTTCTTTCTAAGAAACGGCGCGTCGGCTTGTGTTTGTACACGTGGTCACGTGGTCACGTGAAATTAATATAGCTTGTAGTTTGAAATGACAATACCTTCATCCAGCCCATGTAACACACGAATTGCAACACAGTCATAATTGGAAAGTAGGCATCGATCTAAAATTCGAATTTCTTTATTTCAGAAAGAGATTAGATAATTTTAACAAAAAATGAAAATATAAATATAAACACAACTGAAAGTTACAGAAAAGAGGGAAACAAAAAACTTTCAGCGTTAACGCCAAAACTCCAGTGCGCCGTATTTAGTACGGGTTTGCACAATTTCCCACAAGAATACTACAGCTGTATTTACGGTCAACGTACTTTGAACTTTCCAATGCATATGAAGACTCTTAAGTATAACTTCTGTGAAAAATGAAAAAGTTGGAAACTTTAACAAAATTATTTATAAAAAGTATTGTATTATTTAATTACCTCATTCTTGGTCTCGTGCTGTGTTATAACGTACTGTCGAGATATTATGGAGACAAGGAAATGAAGATGCACTGCCAGACAAACGACCTTGAATCATAAACTATATCAAATGTAATTTTTGAATGAAATCGACAATTATATGAAAACATAGAGTAAAATAAATTTATAAGTAAAAGTTACTAATGGTCTATGGTCAGTATTCACGCTCGAACTTCATGTTCTACATTAGAAAATGAATAACTTGAATAAAACATTTTGAAACCCACTTAAAGAATCCGTTCCGCTATAATCTGAGTTTCACGAAAAATTTAAAGAGCTCAAAAAAGATTCTTAATGTCTTCCCATAGACCACGAAAAAACTTTCTGATTAAAAATTTGTAAAATTTGCATAACATCAAGCAATAAAGAAGGGGACATGAACATTTTCACTGTGACGCAACTTGACTTGGTTTATTTACATCCAGATTTATTTTCACTTTTTAGTCCCTAATTGTGTATTCGTATGTGATTGAGAGTTTTGAAATCGTTTTCGCACTTCTATAGGCTATTTTGAGCATACCCCGTACGCAACTCCCCTATCGGTGCCATTACGTAAGCCGCTTTTCTGAGAAAACGAAGCAAGATAGGGATATAAAAGTATATATTTTTGATATTGGTTTTTCATTTGCCATAGGGCCAGTTTGTTAACTCAAAAGTCAAAATTAAAGCGGAACGGATTCTTTAAGTTAGGTTTGTTCACCAAATCAAAAGTGTTCGAAATTCCTACTGGACATTGCTAACTGGAACTCGTCTTAGTTTTCATTCACTGTCGTTCACATGGTTAGTTGGTTAGTTATAGGGGGTGCCAAATGTATACATTTTTGAATCTCCCCGGAATCGAACCTGCGAGCCAAAGATTGGTAGCTAGGCGCTAACCACTGCGCTACAAGAGTACATAACTGGTGAGCTTTGGAAATGTACCAATGTGTCTGTACACAGCGAAAGTTGAGATATACGTCGGCCGCGACTATATTGATTGTTATTGATTATTTACTATTTACCTGCGGATACATGAGGGGAAAAGGTACCCAATCATAGTTGAACAACCACTCCATGTTCGTTCTCCACGTACGGATTTCCTGAAAAGTTAACATTGTAAAAAAAATCAATAAACTCTGCTTTCAGTTTTTCGAGTTGTGAACAAGAACTTACTGTTGCGGATATTGCGTAAGACGACTTGCATGTTTATGGAATGAAAACCTCTTAATTGAAAACTATACTTTGTGTGGTTTTAGATTCTATCATGGCAGTTAATATTCCGAATCAAGTATAGGATATCTCTGTGAAGCAGCCCATACGTTGTTAGTTGCACTGTGTTTGTAGTCCGATCCGGACGAAGTTCGTTAGATATGGCGTGTATCAGGCATCAAACTACGAATATGCTTTGGTCACTTCCTCTGAATAATCAGTGAGAATATGGCCCAGAAGCGTCTTTCTCTTCGAAATATCAAGAGAAACTGTGAAAAACACTCAGACGATTCTCAGCCAATTGGCCAGCCACTTTTGTAGCGGCCTCGACGAGAGAGCGCGCAGGTCCGAGAGACGCGGATGTCTGCGGCCTCATCGACCTACATACTCTCTCGCTTTTAAAGCTGGCCAATCGTGAAAATTGGTGCTAATCGTTCTGCGTACCCAACCGACCTTCTGCAGGGCTACTTTGTAGTAGTCGCTCTCGATATGTCCGTCTTTCCACGCCTTGTAGGTCATGGAAAGCGCCCAATTGGCAGGGATCCAGTACTTAGGGGTGTTCTCTTTGTCGTTGTACTCTTCGAACACTGCTTTCTCGTGCGGAAGCATAAAACCTGGAATATGTTCATATTTCATATTTATTTATTCACGTCGCTTTCTTACGAGGCGGTGTTCACCATACACGTCACAGATCTTTTTCGAAGCAGCTTCTTGAGATTTTTTTTTGGTTGTTTTCCTTCATCGAATATTTATAGAAATTTACCAAAAAAGATCATACTAGAAGTCATATGAATAGTCACGTGAAGTTAGCACCCTAATGAGGAAAGTGTACACTTTGTCATTGCACGTTTCTGAGTTCTGCTGTGTTTAACGTGTTTCACGTGACTGCATTGATCAATAGTACACTTTGGTAAGTTTTTTAGGTAGTTTTTGGCACTTTCTAGCTAAAATTCAACTTCAGCAAACTTTAGTTGAAGCAAAATCTGCAGATTGCATTAAACAATAACAAAAAACTGTCTAACAGAATAACGAAAACTTCAGTTTTTTTTGTTTTTGTTTTTTATTTTTCAGTTTTTGAGTTTACCTGCTACTACCACAGTATCCATGGTGGGAAACCGTCTCCTCGTCCTCATACTAATATCTCGGAAAACTAGGACCTTCAAAAATCGATAATCATTAATCAATGATCAATTTCCATCTTTCTCTCCAGGATTAACATTATTCGTCCTAAATACTGAAATTAGTTCCTCTTCCTTGCTCACCCTAGCGTACATACTGGAAAAGTCTGAGAAACCGCAGAGTAGTGCAATACAGTTGCATTCAAATTGAAAAATAAAGCGTGGTCGAGATCGGGTTGGCGGCCCTTAGGGCCTTTTGGTCCCGCGCTTACTCGATCACACGAAATTCCCCTTTTATAGTGAGTACCAAATCTATAAATTTATGTCCCCTGCCGAAATCGAACCTGTGAGCAAAAGTTTGGTAGCAGGACGATAACCACTGCGCTATTAGAGCATATGACCGGCAAGCTTTGAAATCAAACACGTGTGTGCGTACACAGCGTAAAGTGAGATATACATTACTCTCCCGCCTTTCCGTTGGCGACGACTATAGGGCCTAATAGTCTCTCGACACCTCATCTGAGTGAATATTAAATACAGAAACATTCAATTACGTGGAATACGCACCTGCACGAGTGCACAGTATCTGAGAATGTTCCTTCTGTACCGACGAGCTCTTTCTGTCTTCCCGCGCACATAGAGAGCAATCATTAGACTAAGGCTGGAATATTAACCAAAATAGAGTTAGATGAAATAAAATGAAGTTAACTGAAATAAAGTTGATACTTAAAGGGGAAATGTACTATAAATGATGAATACTATTCATAAAGTTTATTACTGATAAAGTTTTTATGTTGATATAGGACTCGCACTTCACATAGCAAGACAATACGTTGAACGTTTCTCTATTCTACACATGACCGATTTGGCTTTCAACAAACCAAACAATAATATTAACAATAATAACAATAATATTAATAAAACAAAGCTCATAACCAACTTGTCAATGAATCCGATCGATAGATATAGTTTGTTCCATCGATTGATGACTTGTGTGGAAAAGAAGCCGAGCACCAGCTCCAATGGAATGTAACCCATTCGGGCATCGAAGTAGCGAATCACTTTCTCGAAGGTGCTGGAATACTATTATTAAGTTGTTAGTTTTCTAATATTTTAGTTATTCAAATGTAATTTAGAAGTCAATGAATTCGTTTTCAGCTAACTCAGGTATAGTCGCCATTTTACTCATAAAGACAGCAGAGGGTTCGATTGATTCAGCGATGCGGAGCGAGCGGTCGTTGATTAGATGCCAACAGACGAGAGTGTGTGTAGATCAATGATACGCAGAGTGGTTGCGGCCACTCCCTATACTTCATGACATTTCATGCGGTATTTTCTGTTTTTACATCTCAAATGTCCAATTGCTGGCTTTTTCCAAACATTAGACAATTTTCCAGTCACATAATTTGTTGTTTGACCGATCAACTTTTTGTCCGAAACGGGTTCAATTAGGAAAGATGTACCGAGCGGAATCGTTCCACTCGATTACAAAAACAATCAGAAAGAACCTCCGGAATACATTCAAAACAACAAAAAAAAAGTTTTTTTCTAAGATTTCAGGTTTGATCCCGGTACGTTTTGGAGGGTAAAATAGAATTGAAGACGTATATGAGACAGCATACTACAACAAACTTTCTCATAACCGAAAAGTTGCACATCTATATGTTGCTTTCCCCACGCTGTGTCGAAAATCGTGAATAACGGTGTTTTTTGAGTTCAAACTACAACCGCGCTATGGTAATCTTCTATCAAAGTACCGATCTCGAAGCTAATCGATTGCTCGCAAACGTTTAATAAGTTTGTTTTAAACTCAGTAGGCTTTTTCATTTCACAATTCAACTGTTTAAAGCGGGACGACTATGTGGACCAATCCGAACATATCTCTCCTTTAAACTGCAATTGAGAAATGTATTGCTGTTTGAAGGATTGAAGCGTTGCGATTGGACCACATTATCGTCCTTCTCTAATAATCTAACAATTTAAACAGTAGACGTCTATATTGTACAAAGGGATACAAGTCACCAACTATAAAATCTACCGCATAACCTTAAAGAACGTAATACTACCTACTAGTGAACGCAATGAATGATAAAAACACATGGTTAGTATACATATTTTCTTCCGATGAAAAATTGACAAAACGTGTGCGAACCTACTTTTGTTGAGAAGTGCTGAGCGCCGTTCGATAAATAACGGAAATTATTCCGAATACAATCAAATATGTGATTAATTCCATATAGACTGCCTTCCAGATAGAGGCTTTCCATCGAAAAAGCAACTTCAGAAAAGTCAGTCGATTTGAGGTGGCTATCTCTTTGTTATAATTGACAGTCATCTGAAAATAAGGGAAATAAGAGAGGGAGAGAGAGAGAGAGAGGGGGGAGAGTGATGGAGAGGGAGAGAGAGAGAGAGAGAGAGAGAGAGAGAGAGAGAGAGAGGGGGGGGGGAGAGTGATGGAGAGGGAGAGAGAGAGAGAGAGAGAGAGAGAGAGAGAGAGAGAGAGAGAGAGAGAGAGAGAGAGAGAAAGGTAAGAGATGGGAAATTCCGCGTACAGCAAAAACTGACCCGATTAGGGTAAAAGTTGCGACAAGTAGGACAAAACATGCAGATATCTTATATCAGAAAAGTAACAACGTGTGATTTACGAGGTAATTATGAAAATAGTCACAGCTGAAAGTAGATTAGAAGTAAATTGGATAGTCACGTGAAGTTAGCATTCTAATGAGGCATCGTGCACTTTTTTTTTGAATTCTGCTGTGTTCAACATGTTTCACATATCCGTGAATTTGAATAAGAGTATAATAAAAATAAAAGACAGCTTTCGTCAAAGATAGTGCAACAAAACGTCACAGCTAAAAGTAAACAAACAACAAAATCAATACAATTGTGTGTGGTTTTCAATACATCCGGAACACTAGGCGAATACATGATAAAAAGATGATGGGAAAATGGTAATAGTTGTTTGGTGAACGGTGGGAGAAGGAAAGAGTAGAGATCTCTGGTATAGACGCGACAGTCTCTCGCCCTCTCTCTATCTTTCTCTTTCTCTCTCTCTGTCTCTGTCTCTGTCTCTCTCACTCTCTCACTTTCTCTCTCTCTTCCTCTTCCTCACTGTCTCTCTCTCATTGTCTCTCTGTTTCTCTGTCTTCCTGTCTCTCTCCCTCTTTCTCTCACTATCTCTCTCTCTCTCTCTTCCTCTCTCCTATGAAAGAATGACGTGAAAATGATAATAGGGCTAGGGGTTTGGTGAATAGTGTGAGAAGGAAAGAAAAGAGATCTCTAGTGTAGACGAGACAGTGTGTGCAACTGAGAGAGAGCAGAGAAAAGATGAGTCAGACGACTTTATCCGAGAAACACGTTTTTTTATTGGTGACGTGAGACGTGAGGGGAGATGAGAAAAATGTCTAGTTATAGTCTTTTCCATTCCTACTGAGACTCCTACAGTAGGATTTCGAAACTTCCAAACCGTTTTGCTCACTTGCTCTTGATCGGATAATTTGAGGATTTTCGTACCTTATTCTCCTTCTCAGGTAGAGTATTTTCCATAAACTACATTTTCAGCTTCACGACAGCCTTTGCAAAATTAGTAAGGTTACTGTAGGAGTATCAGTAGGAATGGTGTGGACTATATATCTATACCGCTGAAAACCCCTAAGGACAAACATTGCACAAAAAAGCCAATTCTCGTTCCAACAAAGTTCACAAATACAAGGTTTGAACTGGAGGAGCTAGATAGGATTTATCAAACCGTTGTGGACACCGTACCATCCATTCTGTATGGGACGAGGTTTTTGGCGAGCGGCCAGTTCGTCTGCGTATCATTGATCTACACACTCTCTCAACTGCTGGCAGTTAACCAACGACCGCTCGCCCCGCATCGCTCATTCAATTGAACCCTCTGCTGTCTTTGTGGGGAAAATGGCGACTATAGCAAATTTTTATTTTTGACATTTTTCAGATCGATCACTGAACGTGTAAGTTTATGTTTCGGTCTACTTGGACTACTGCAGGAACGCGAAATAGTGCGCATACCGAGAGACGCAGGATGGGATACAGTTACCGGGATATTCCAGCATATAAAAGAAGTAAACGCAATGTCATAGCAAACTTGGAGAAACCTAAAAAAGGTGGTAACTTGATATTAGAACGTTACCAACCACTTATGTGTGTTCACGTTTCCAAGCAGGACGATAATGTGGACCAATCCCGTGTCAACGGTCCTTTAAACTGCAATTGGGAAATGTATTGCAGTTTAAAGGACTGAAGCGTTGCGATTGGACCACAAAATCGTCCTTCTTCAAGTAACGAATAACTATTATCGTTTAGCGCCCCTCGTAGTGCAGCATTGAATACAATAGATAAATAAAAGTAAATATGAATGTAGCTTGCAACCCCTAGTGATTCGTATTCGTCATAGGTATATCTTTGAATGTCGATTCTACTTGGTTTTTTTCAGGTCAAGAACAAAACAAAATTTTATATTATTATTAATGTAAAAAAAGTTTTTTTATTTGAGATATAATGAGCGACTAGTGCTGCGCTGTATGATAAATATATCAACGATCGTTTAGAGAAAGTGATGTGAGAGGAGAGAGAATAAGAGAGAATGAGAATTAGAGAAAACACGAATCCGGAGAAAAAGGGGAGAGTAGGAGAGGGAATAATGAAAATAAAATGAAATGTAGAACAGAATTTAGGAAGAGAGAAGATTGAGAGGAACATAGAGATTGAGTGAGGCAGGGAATGAATCAGTATCTGATCAGACGAAGAAATTCAAAGAGAAAAAGAGAAAGAGGGGAGAGAGAGAGGGAAAGAGAGAGAGACAGTGAGAGATCATAGAGAGAGAGGTAAAAGAGAGAGAGAGCATAGAGAGAGAGAGATCATTTAGAGAGAGAGAGGGAGAGAGAGAAAGATCATAGAGAGACAGCTACCGTAGCGAATGTCAACACTTCCCCGTTTTGGGCCTTCTTGACAAAAGATGGAGGGGCGGGTTGAATTACCACTGAAAGTGTGCAAATAACGATATTTACCGGAAATCGAATTGCAATCCTGGTGGTTTGGTCTCAAAAAAGATCAAATCTAAAAAAAAAATGAATGTTTGAAACTTGTACTTACAAAAAAGTGTTTGGTGAATTGTGTAAACCAATCCAAAACTGGTCGAAATACGATATTAAAACCATATTAAAATAGTAAAAAACCAAGTGGTTTGATCTCAGAAAAGATCAAATCGGAGAAAAAGTGAATTCGGAACTTGTACTTCAAAAAAATCGGTGTAAACCAACCTAAAACTGGTTGAAATACGCTATTAGAACTTTCGATCCTAATGTGATAGTTTGGAGCAGAATACTATCATGGAAATAAATGTATATAATTAAGTTGACTGCGAAATGAATTGCAAAAACTATATTCCCGCGTTCAATCTTCGATGGATGAATGTCTAGCAGAAAATCAACCGCAAACAAAAAGCCATTCAATTCCTTAGAAAATTATATGCTCAGTAAAAGGTGTCACTTTGAACACAAGACCAAAATCGTCTTGAATCAGGGTTGAAACGATTTTGAGTGGCACCTCTCACTGATCACATAATTTCCTAATGCCATCCAGACGACTTAACAATAAGAAATATCTTTGTTTTCAATAAATAAAATACTACTACTGAATCCAATTGATTCGAGGTTGAGCTTCCCGAAAAAAGTTGCGAATACTGTTTCAATTTTCGATCTTAGATGTCTGAATTTCGAAAACTTACAACCAAAATATATTCAATCGAGTTGAGATTGAACTGCGGAACAAATTGCCAAAACTATATTCCCGCCTTCCATCTTCTGTGGCTGAATCTTAAGTAGAAATGTAAACTTATGAAACTTGTACAATTTAGTTTAGGTTAAAGGTCAAACTTTCGAAACCTGAGTGCAGTACAGGACGGAAATTGGATACTCGATTGCGTGGCACTGTTTGCTAGTGAAATGTTGTCAACCTAGTTGTGTTTGGCTAACTTCATTGTTGTCATAGTCATTGTTATTCCGGTGAGATCCTTTTTCCTGTTTTTATTTGTTTGTTTGTTGTTCTGTTTGTTGTTTGTTTGTTGTTTTCAAAGGTGGTATAGTTCGTTTCACCAATCAATGTCCTTCTACAGTAATCTGTCAAATATCCAGGAGGCTTTTTCTAATGAATAAATCATTGTTTTTGTTTGAAACGTTCAGAGATTGTAGAAGTAAAGGTAGAAAACACAATAGCCAAATTTGAAGTGATTCCGAAAACATCGAACTACGAAACGTCGTTCTCGAAGTTTGCGCAGATTACTGTAGAGGGCTCATTGAACCCATGGCAAGCCATAAAAATGCCCATGGCATGCCTGCCAAAAAATTTCTGGCAATGCCTGGTGCATGCCATGGGCATACGTGCCGGAAAAATGCCCGAAACATGCCATAAAGTGCATATGAGCAGTGGTCGCCCAAAACTGTTTTACTGAACAGTCGTTTTGTTTTCGAGAACAATTCGAAAGACATTTTAACAAAATTTATGGAACCAATAAATATTATGAAAATCAAAACAATCAATACCGAGAAAAAACAAATACAACAATTCACAGAAGTAATACAAAAAAGAACATTCGAATATAATATCCAAACTCACAAAGAATGGTACACAAATATACACTTGGTTACCAGAAGGCACTATTAAGAATATTGTAACATTACGTTGAATGGTGATGCAAATTAATCAAAGTCTTATGAAAACACAAGCAGAGAAATTGAGAGAAATGTGAGAGATACCAGATACACATAACAACACCAAAGAAAACGAGCTATCTGCTCAGAACAACCTATCTGCATGATTCACTAATAATTATGAGCCATTCGTGGCACGTTTCGATGTCAGCCAATTGGTATCAATTCTGCACACATCAGTAAGCTCGAAAGTATATCCTCTAGGTGCTACTTCGCGAGTTGAAGAGACAATCACATATATGAGATAGTATAGGCAACACTGGGTATACCTCACTGAACTCACTGACATCCTGGGGAAGAAATTGATGATGAGAATGGTAAAGAATAAAAACATACTAAGGATACGTAACTACGTAACATATTATTGAATATGGCAACAGAACACAATTTTAAATATACAATTAACTACTCAAGCACAGTTTCACTACTAACAATATAAAACATTGAACATACATTTCAGCTTTCTCAGTTCTCATTCTCCGTCGCAAATGGTCAGGTACTCTGCAAAGTATAGTTTTCTTTATCGAGTTGGACTAGAATATTAGAAACATACACTTAAGTCCACGCGGGATATGTGAGCACCCCAAGCAGTAGGGATCCTATTGGAAAGAATGTGAGGGGGGAGGTAACCGAATAACTACTATGTGACGACAAGTGGGGAAAATAAGTAAAGCGTCGCCAAGACTGTACTCAAGCTACCCAGCAGTTGACGAAGCAAATCAGAACTACTTAACTCGGCTTCAGTTCTTCAAATACAGTTCTTCTAACACAGAACCCAGACACCTAGGGGTCTTATGTCCATTGGCCCTCCTTACTTGGTCGCGTCTCTTAAATAGCACCAGAGCTTCAAGTAGAAGGTAGCAATAAACAAATTGAAGCATAACCGAGTATCAGTTAATTTATTGAAGCAATGAAATGTTTGTAGCGACAGAGAAGTCTTATTAATAAATTTCATTTCTAAGCAAAGAATGTGAAACTATTCTGAAAATTCCTAGTGGATACAGACAACTTTTTATGAACTTGCCCAATACGAATGCTTTCTCCGTTAGGTATAGTTCACACCATTCCTGCTGAGACTACTACAGTAACCTTACAAAGTGAGTGAGTGAGCAAAACGGCTTGGAATTTTTCAAATCCTACTGTAGGAGTCTCAGTAGAAATCGAAAAGACTATAACGTCCCAATGCGGCACAAAATTTTTTTTTTCGACAGTCAAACTACAGATGAACTCGTACTGTATCATTACTTTTACTACCTTTTCTGTAGTCCCACATTTCCCATGGCGGTTAAGTTAAAAGATGTTTTGTATAGCTATCTAATTTTAAAACAATTTCGTTCTTCACGTCAAGTTCCATCTTATAGCGCGAACGATTCTCTGTCAACATGACACTTTCTACGCTATGCTAACTTCTAACAATCACAAAATTATGCTTAATGCCTATAGATAGTTTTTTGCCGCTTCTGTCGCTGACTGGGAACTTTTTGGAAGTACCTTAAAGCACAGTTGACAACAAGTAGAAGATAGATGATCTACCGAATACTGAACTGGACATAATCATTGAAATATTATTCAAGTGAGACTACTCGATCATACATGGCTACTTGATTCCACAAACTACGTCAGATTTACACCTTTCCCTATTTTCTTCGAGCGAAATGTCATAACTACAGTTTATTTCAGAGGTAGAATCACGAATATAGAACTATAAATCTCTAGAAAGACTGTCAATGTGAATCAACTTATGGTCAGGCTGGCAGGCTTCCATCACAAATGGACACAAATTGCCTCGTATTCTACACCAGTATTCATCAAATAGCTCAACCAAACACCAGCTAACCAGGATATATTAATTTCTGGTACCATATTTTGTGAATACATTACTCTCCCCATATCAGCGAAAAGGGAGTTTTTGAACTAATCGGATTTTGGATGACCGTTTCTCCAAGTTGTCTAGCTGATTTTTTGGTGTGTTGGAACTTGGAGTACTTGGAACAGGCTCCGAGCGTCAAACCGTTCCTATATATACAATAGTAAAACGTGAAAAAAACTAATGTTTCAGGCGATTGTGCCGCTGGAAAGCCAGCGCTTACCGATAAAGCCTCGTTCCCACATTTGTAACTAACGAAGTCACGATAGTTTATCTTGAGACAAATAATATTATTCTTTATCTCGACTCACCTAGTTCGAAATTCCTCTAGAAACGACGGCCAATACTGGATCCATGAGAAAGCAGCAAAAGCAGAGCTGCCCAGCAGCCCAGCACCAAAATACTATCAAAGAGTTATCTGCAATCAAAGTAAATTAGAACGAATAACTTGTATGGGATAACATTTGCATCTTCTTTCTTCGATTTCTCAGGTTTTCGAAGCCGAGTCGATTCCAATTCCAATTTCAATCAATTCCAAAAAATCTCAAATTTTCAATTCCAATTCCAAATAGTGAAAATTAAACCTGTATAAATTCCGAGAGAGAATCAAGTCAATTCCAATTCCAATTCCAGTTGTTCTGACATACGAAAGAATTGGAATTGCAATTCCAGATATATTTTGACATAGAAAAGAATTGGAATTGCAATTCCAAAATTATTTGGCATTCAAAAGAATTGCAATTGCAATTCTTTTGGAAGATTATCTCAATTCTTTCAATTCCAATTCCAATTCCAATTCCAATTCTAACAACCCTACGGTGCAGGGATACTTTTAGAGAATTTCGTTGCTATAGTTCCGATGATTCCCCCCCACTGAGACGAATATTCCAGGCTATTTTCCACCACTTCGGAGATTCTCCAAAAACTGCAACTGTCTGTTACGGGTTGTTTCGTTTCATAAGAACACGAAAATGAAATAAGATTTTTAGAATACTTATGTTTGCTCTGAGAAATGATCATCTGAAAATCCTGGCACAGTGCGTATGAAACTGACTATTTAAAGTTGTCGTTCTGTTGCGTGTAGGAATAAGGTACTGAACAGTTCTGTTATGACGGTCTCATGAGCTTTTCAGGAGACTACCTCGTGAGAACCGGACGTTTTACTGCAGGAGTTCCGTTAAAGGTAGATGTAGTAGTTCGGGATACTCTTCCGAAAATCTATTAGTTGAGCATAGTATCTGAGAGAGATATCATGAAGTCACTAACGAGGTAGCTCATGAGATCTTCTCATGAGAACCTGACGTTCGGCAGTAGGAGTTCCGTTTAAGGCAGTCGTGGTGGCACTGGTTGTTGTCTGTGAACCGCATCCGTGATAGAAAGGGATCTGATATAAGTTGTAGTTTGATCTCAATTCACGTCCTCACGTAAGTTTCAGACCAAAACACAACGGGATCAAACTACAAAAACATGGACAGAGCCAATAGTGGCACTGGTTGTTGCTGAAACATCCTATACAACTTCAGAAGTTCACGAAAAGTTCATCAAATGTTCCACGTTCTCGTGAGGTTCTCATGAAGTCACTCACGAGGTCTCTCATGAGATCGTCTCATGAGAACCAGACGTTTGGCATCAAGAGTTCCGTTAAAGGCAGACGTGGTGGCACTGGTTGTTGTCCGGGAACCGCCTCCGTTATTTGACTTTCGACAACCGATTCGCAACCTCTAAAAGGAAACTGTTTGCTCAAGAAAAACGCGGAAAGTATCGTTCTGCGTTTATCATCTAGTGACACAACAAAAAAATGTCTCAAAGTTTTTCAACTAGGGCTAGTTCAATAAAAACGATTGTACAAAAGTTGGTACAATCAGTTCACGAAAATTGCTGTGTTTTCATCTAACATACCGAACTTCGATTCTGAAGTTTTTCATATTACTGTAGAAGGTTATAAGTGCGTGGAACAAACTATAGTTTATCATACAAAAGTCACAACTATAGTTGTATGAAGTGCTATCCAAAGTGGCTTGCCATGTTTTGACGAGTAGAACTGTTTGTAGCCGTCTACTGTCGGTTGCGAGGACATATTTTCCGGGTTCACTGTTTGTATTTGAGATCACGAAGTTGGCAGATGAACAGTGATACAGCGAAAAACACCGCTCCTAGTCAAAAACAATCAGAGAATGGGTGAAACTGTACAAAATATTAGTATAAAAACGAGTGTAAAGAAAGTAAAGATTAGTTTTGGATAAATATGTACAAGAAATATAAAAGAAGTCCAATAAAAATATTTTGAGGAAAACTCTAATCTCGCTCGGTTTAGAATTTCAAAAAAAGGATACCGAGTTTTTGGTTGTCGGAAGAAAACTTCTGACTGCGACTCACAATAATCTAGCTTATACTCCGTTGTTTTCAAGAGAAGCGAGATTAGCATTTTCCTCAAAATATTTTTATTGGACTTCTTTTATATTTCTTGTACATATTTATCCAAAACTAATCTTTACTTTCTTTACACTCGTTTTTTATACTAATTGAACTCTTTTTCTATGGTTACGAAGTAACGGTCATTTTTGATAAAAAATAATATTTTTGAACAATAAGCTAAACAAGGAAAGTTATGTTTTTCTATTGGAGTTTTAAACCGTGCCGTAGTGCAGAACGTTTGGTGTAGTTGAAACCTCGTTCAAGTGATAGCAAATTCTCCACTCTAGACTCCAGGCAGGAATCGAACCTTCGTTCGCCGTGCGTGAATAGAGCGTTTATCCAATCCGCCAATGAGACATGTGAATAGGAGTGAAAACCAAGCTGTACCCGCCTGTCATGAGTTCGTCATTGGAAAACGTCTTCCTACTACACGTTAAACTGTTCTTTCATTTTTATTTTCACGAAACCGGTCTATCCATGATTTTTTGCGAGACCATTTTTGGCTCTCTCACACGTAATATTCAAATTTCAGACATACCTGAAAAATACGTATACCTCAACTTTTTTAGAGCTTTTCAAAAATGTAAGTATTTTTTGAATAAGTTAATTTTGTGCGAAACTATGCCGAGATTTGAGGAGGCGGACACTTTTGTCGCCGGCGCCGCAGCCGCCGCCGCCGCCCCGCACGGAAGCCATTTTTGCGAGACGTTGGGCCCTCTAACTCCTCTGAATAAATTCTACTTGGAACGTGAATTTAGTATCTTGTAGACGTGTTGCCCTTCAGTGATTCATGCAAAAATCTAAGAAAATGGTCGACGTACTTTGAAGAAAATTGTAATAATCTGTTTTGTATTGTCTGCAGACCTTTGAACAAAAACTAATCTGCGCAGCGCTCCGCGCTGCGCACGATGTCGAGCATGTCAACGAAATAGTGTTTTTTTTTCAATTGCGTGAATAATTTAATTACGTTCCGGTTTTCCTGATATTATGCCTGTAACCTTTCATCCTTCCCCGTTTTCCTCTCCTTTTCTCTCTCTCTCTCTCCCTCTCCTCCCCTTTCTCCCCCCCCCCTCCCCCTCCCCCAATATGAGATACGACCGCCGACCGTACCGCATATTGCATAACCCCCCATCTGTCTCTGCCAGCCGCTCTCCCTCTCTCCCTCTCTCTCTCTCTCTCTCTTTCTCTCTCTCTCTCTTTGGAACCACCCTCCTCCCTAAAAGATAAGCCCACCGCGTCTTTTCTGCTACACTGAACACTGCAAAATGGCGCACTAAACGGCATATGGCAAATCATTAATTATACCCCCAAATAACGACATCTTCAAAAGACGACCGAATACGTTATGTAACTGACGATCGAGATTCATGAAGCTGTGAAAATGTCAAAATACCAGTTAGAAGGAAAACATTTAAAATTGACATTTGAATGTGATCAAGGGTTGAATTTTGAAGTTTTGCAATTTGCTTGCAAAAAACGTTCGGATTTCGGCATTTTGTATGTTCTTGTGTACTGTCGCCGTTTTTTTTCTTCGACATGGAGAGTGAAAATCTTCGCTGTAGTTTGGTCTCGATACACTCCCCAATTCACGGAGAAGCTACGGGAGCAAACTACAAACCAGAAATCATAAACACTGTGTAACTTACGAGAAACAAATGAAGAACGGCTGAAGACGTCGAAATACCGGTCTCCACTGAAAGAGAACAGAGAAGAAGAAGAACAAGGCATAGAAACAAACACATGCTAACCAACTGGACGTGGAAATGAATGTAACAAATTTATTTCATATTTTCATATTTTCATATTTATTCGTTCACGTCGCTTGGTTACGAGGCGGTGATCATCATACATGTCACAGATATTTGTAGTAGCCGCTTTTTCTGAGTTATTCTCGGTCCCTTTCTTTCATAGAAGACTTCATGGTGGATTATCGAGTGCTCTGTTGGCATTGATCCAGTGAAATGCGATAAACTTCTTGAACGAAGGGAGAAGAACTGCTTGCGAACACTGCGAAAAGAAAACAAAATTCCCAGAAGGAATGTATGCATGCCACAATTGTGCATTCTGTCCACGTGTTTTCGTGAATACCGAATACTAATCGATTTAGTTCGGATTCATTACCGGAAAAGCAGGATCGCGTGTTCAGCAGAAGGTCTGATAACGTCTTCACATCGAAGAGAGTGTAGGTAGCGTCGTTCCTAGTATAACTCCGCCAGTGTGCCAATGAAGTTTGGTATAAACGTTTTTAAAGAAAATATACTAAATTTCCGCTTCAAAAAAGTGTTGAAGAAACCAAAGTGAAAAAGTTGTTCCGAACGGACCACAATAGGCACGATAGTGTACGAATGTGCACGTTGTTCTGCTGTATTTGTAGTTTGATGTCGCCGCATTTCATCTCTGTACAACAGACACGGTCTAACTGGCGCGTTAGCGGGAATATCGTGATCCTCAGAGTTCCCATACAATCGTTCAACCTTTTAAATGTTTCTGGCAACTTCAACATTTTGGAAAAGGCAACTTATTTACGCTCTGTTCCTTCCCAAAACTCAATTATGGATTTCTTCAAATCAGGCCAGAATGAGGTGGTTTACAGAAATGTCGCTATAATGATGAATATGACCACCACGAGAAGATTTTCGTTCAGGTATTATCCGCATTTTTACTCATTTCTCATAACTTTCAGCAAGATCCGAGTTTCATTCTGCTCACCTTCAAAACTACCGAAGTTCCTCTTTTCTATCACAACAATCTCGCCCATCACTCATCCCGCACCGCAAGGCATATGATGCATCCATTACCGCCGTCTAACTACCCCCCGACTGCCTCTAACCCCCCCCCTAATCCCCCAAAAGGGGGCGTGGCCTACCGTAACCCCGTTGCTTAGGTCAAGTAAGCTAAATAATCCACTGTTCTTGTCGTGAGAAGGCGGACAGAAATCCTTTCCGGATCAAATTCTTCCGAATTAATCCCGCAACTCATAAGCCGCGGTAGATCAACAGATCAACAGGCTTATTATGGATCATTTCCCCTCCCAGTTGATCTGCGCCGCGCTCGACGGCGGCAGCACACACGGAAACACAGGTATACCGTAGTCTCACGACTTTCTTTCCATTTTCCCCTCTCTTTCTCTGTCTTACCCCCCCCCCCTCTCTCTCTCTCTGCTATCGATACTGCAATATAAAATTCTTAACCTCACTTTACTCTCATTGCCTAGTTAGTTATATATCTTTTCTCATCTTTCTTTGCTCGCGTTTCGAAATGTCGCTGTATGTGACCAGTGGGTCTGACAGTCGAGATATCACAAAGTACTGCCTCAGTCCATCTAGTGAATGTGCTTGTCACGCGCAACGTGAAACTCCTTAGCACACTCGCATTTACGTGTTACGTTTGCTAGTGCTGATGTCGTTTTAATTGTATATATTTCATTACAATTCTACAGTCGCACCGGTGTCTTACTTTCCCAGTAAAATAGTGAAATGGACTAGCTCATCTGATGAATAGACGAACCCGACCGTCGGCAGCACACACGCAAACTTGTGTATACCGTAGTCTCACACCAATAGATTGCTCTCTCGCTATCTCTCTTTCTCTGTTGGCTCTCTAGTTGAATTCGTATCTGCGCGATGTGTAAGTGTAGAGTAGTATGGTTCACACCAATCCTACTGAGACTCCTACAGTAACCTTACAAACTTTCCGAAGGCTATTGTGCGGCTGAAAATGTAGTTCATGGAAAATAGCAAAACGGCTCGGAAGTTTCGAAATCCTACTGTAGGAGTCTCAGTGGAAATGGAAAAGACCATAGCTGACTGGCAGGACGTACGGCAACAAAACACGTAAAACTTGCAACAGAAATGCGCGGTGTACTTGTAACGTTTCAAGTGTTTACAGGTTCTCAGGTGTACGTCACTATATCTTTCATTAGAGGTGTTCTCAGTTTAGTTATAGACTGATACTAACCAAGTTGTTTTCCTTTCAAAATCGGGTGGGTGACGATTAAGCTCAAACGCATTAAGCTACAACCTAAAACTTGAATCACAACATCAACAGAGAGTTTAAACTGTCACAGTGGATAGTTTATATAAAATTACTCTATTTGTTAAAATTTGGAGAAAAATAATTCATACAGTTCCTAATAGGAGACATCCGCTTAATCTGTTTAAGCTTAATCGTCACCCACTCCAAAATCGTGAGCATTATTCATCCCACAGGGTCAGTGGTACAATACGTTGTGTCCTCAAAAGCTGACCATGCCGACTTTTCTTTGCTTTCTTACGGATTCCATATTACATGCTAGTTATATGCTGCTCCTTGTAATCCAAATAATTCTGAATACTCGTTTCACTAAACTCTCAACTCCCTCGTCTTCCAACGTCTGTAACTCTGCGCAGTAGATTCGATTCATACATCAGATAATTATTCATATTGTTAGATGGTTCTGTCGAGAACCACTTAACATGTGATGATGAGAACACATCTTTCCGGTTCCGATAACAAATGAGCTTTCAACCACACTACAACTTTCGAACGGCAACGTTTTGATAAATGACGATCGCCTAAAGCAGTTTCATTTACAGAACACCTGACATTCTATCGATTGCTATGCTACAACATTGAAAGTTCACGAGTAGCTCATGAGGTATCTCATGAGGAACTCATATCGAACGGCAACGTTTTGATAAATGACACCCGGCTAAAGCAGTTTCATTTACAGAACACCTGTTGAAAGACAAAGTTTCCGGCAAAAGATGGTCTTCTTAACCAGTTCCACTTCAGGTCCTCTGAACGACCTTTCCTACTGTAGTTCCTTCGACTATTCCATTCCTCTGCCTCGAACCGATGTACCGTCCCCGAATAAACTGCCTAAGGGTACGTTCTCTGAGCAACTTGTTGTTTCTAATAGAGTTTTTCACGAACAATTTGTGGGGAACTGGGATATAACGTCATTCGCCGACGACAGGTTTCCGAATCCGTGGTGGAATATAATAAACAGTCGCAATTGAAAACGTGTACTTCACCTCATTGGTTATATGTCGCTTTACAATAGTGAAAGAAGAAATTAGTTCCACACTTAACTCCGTGGTAAAATATAATATACAGTCGCGAATTCGTCCAAGTTTATGTTTGTATATATCGTAAAGTCATATTGTTCACCGCGTCTGCAGAAACTCAACTGCCAAATCTCCTGGTCAATCGTTCCAGATTTACATTATTGAAAAAGTGAGTTTTGTAAAGTGTTTGATCATTTGATCACAGAAACATTGATCTTTGCGATTTCCAGTTGAGACCGAAAAAGAAGAAGACCAGGAAGACCAGGGCATTGCTAGTCCGGCAGAGTCGCTGAATGGAAATAAAACGAAACCCCGGAGACAAAGAACACATTTCACCAGTCATCAGGTGGGAAAATCTGTGATTTTTGTAGAATAAAGGGCATAATAATCGTTTCTGCTAACATTAAACAGAAAACTGCCGAAAAATTGCATCTCTAGAGTTACGGTACGTTCTTGAAGGCATGCTAGTGTGGCTTTTGACTTCCATTAGGCTTTCATTTCCGATTGATTTGAACTTTCAAAACCAATGATGCGGAAGATTCTGAATTGAGATCACAGGACGAAATCCAATCATTAGTTGTGACGGTTTGGGAAATTCTGAAACTCACTGACTGCTATAGTTCACACCATTCCTACTGATACTCCTACAGTAACCTAAAAAACTTTCCGAAGGCTGTTGTGAGGCTGAAAATGTAGTTCATGAAAGATGTGCTCGTATATTTACTCTACCTGAGAAGGAGAGCGGGGTACGAAAATCCTCAACTTCTCCGATCAAGAGTGAGTGAGCAAAACGGCTTGGAAGTTTCGGAATCCTACTGTAGGAATCTCAGTAGGAATGGAAAAGACTATACTAACCATTCAAAATTTGTAAACATTTATTGACATTATATATACTTCATCTGTGTTTTTCAGCTGACAGAACTGGAGAATTGGTTCTCGCGTAATCGATATCCGGATATGGCGACCCGGGAAGAAATCGCCATTTGGATCAGTCTCACGGAGCCCAGAGTTAGAGTGAGTTCAAATTAATCAATACTTAGTTGAATAATAATTGTTTCATGAAGAACAACCACAATCAATATACTTTTGTTCAGAACCTGTATTATTCGAAGACCGTAGCAAAAGGTTCCTAGTCCAAGCCTTTCTTCCACTAAATACATATTTTCAACTGTTTCGATTCTAAATATGTTCAATATTCTGTTGCTGATTCAATTGGTGTATGTTTTGATTCAGAAACTATACTTTCTCACCCATGCGTAGAACCTCTTCCAAACCAACTCAGTTACTTGGTAACTTCTTCGATTCTCACGATGTTCTAGTTCTACAAGAATGCAATTTAAACTATTTCACTTTTGATCTATTTAACACATCATTCTTTCATGTTTCTGAGAAATGTGCGATTTGCCACAATTGATGTCTGCATTCTATTAGCCTCCCATTAACATTGTGATTAGCGGGTTTCCATTCTTGCGCGGCTGTCTTGTAATTGGAACACCCTCCTCAGGGAACCCCCCGGGTTACGGTAGTTCATTCGCGACAGCCGGTTGGAAGAAAAGGCGCGAAAAGCGGAAACTTAAATTTAAACGAATATACAAGGAATGCAATGATATTACGAAATTGTATTGAAACTTTTATTCAGAGATACGAGTTCGGGTTACAGTACTTCTTTCGTGACAGCCAAATTGTGAAAAATGGCGCCAAAAAGATTCAAACGAATATAATTGAAAAAGTATATGAAAACTTTTATTGAGAGAGTCCGGGTTACGGTACTTTCTTGGTTAAGCGAAATGGCCCCAAAACAGAAATTCCAACGAATAGCTATCTATCTTCACGACTGCACAGATAAAGTATCTTAGCAAATCGGACAATCATATTGTTTTTTTTGAGAGATTTCTACTTTTCTGAAGCCCAAAAGTGAAAATATCACGTGAAGAATGGTCTACAAATACTGTATCTCACATGTCTGATTGAACTTGATATAATCTCCTATTTTATAACATTGTTGAAACATTCAGGTGTGGTTCAAGAACCGCCGGGCCAAGTGGAGAAAACGTGAGAGAAACTACTCGGATGTGAAGCCGGGTGGCGGTTTGGCGGGCATTGGCGGCATGCCAATTGGCCTGCAGCCAGGAATTGGTATAGGCAGTCTGCAGGGCGGATTCCATCAATCGATATTGCACGGACAGTCTCAGGTGAGGGGGTAATTTTAAGAGAGGAGATAGAACTCTTAAAGAAGGACGATTATGTGGACCAATCCCAACGGTTCAGTCCTTTAAACTGCAATACATATTTCAATTGCAGTTTAAAGGACTGTTGACACCGGATTGGTCCTCACAATCGTTATACTTCCATACACGCGATACTCTGAAAATCATGCAACCTAAAATAGAGGTTTGGCCTACAAAACACATCCCGACCGAGAATATCAGAAAAAGATCTCTCCAGCGTATTTTGCGCGCGTTCAATCGAAATGCCCGACCAGTTATAATGAATACTTTGAATTTGATACAAAATAGTTTTATTTGCAAACTTGAGCATGATTTTGCGAAGAAAATGCTCAAAGGGACATTTTAGTATTCAAGGCTTTATCTTGTAGAAGTTTGAACGAGTTCTAAGTTGGTAACAAGAGTTGTTTGTAATGTTAAATTCAGTTTAATTTAAAATGAGCTTTTACTTTTAAAAAACAATGTTTGTAAATTTTGTATAAGTTATTAGTTGGTAACATGAGTTGTTTGTAATATAGTGGCAGTTGCGCCTCCTGTCGCCAGAGTTTATTTCAATGCGCTGTGTTTACACAGACACCAGACGCCTTATATGGCGAGGGTGAAACATTCAAACGAACAAGAAGTCTATTTACAAGAAATGTTACTTGGAGGGACAATAATATGGATAGAACTCAGCAAGATACATATATATCGAATTTTATGTAAGCGTCACTTTAATGTTCAGAAATGGAGCTCAACAAAAATGCCGTTCAGAGAAAAATTTGTTTTACAACTGTGTGAATGATCTCTGTAAACTATGCGGAGATCATGACCAGCTTGTAGTTTGATCTCCATGCACAGCAAAAAATTCTATCAATCATAAATCAAACTACAAACACCACAGATCAAGAGCTATCGATCCGTTAGTTTTTTATCGAGCAAGTCCTACATCATTATTTGTTCAGAAAAGAATTTATTCGGTTTCGAAAGCAGTTCCGAAAACTTTCATCATTTATCATTGTTTTTTCTAGATGGACGACGCGGCCTCCTTCTACGGGTACGGTAGTTCCTGGCAGCATGCCAACTACCCGCCACGACAGCCTACGTTCAATTGGAACCTTAAAACACCGGTTAGCAAAAACAGAAATATTGGTCCTCAGCCGCGTTTCTTGGGGAAAGCAATAGAAAACAATTTGGGAAGAAATTTTTCACATTTTCGGTTTGGGACTGAGATTGAGATTGGGTCAAAACATGAACGAAATGAAGTCTAAAAATACTAAACTTTTGCAAATTTGACATGAGAAATACGTAAATCTGTAAAAAAATAGATGAAACGAAGCTCCAACGTATATTTTTTGAAATACATGAATAGAATGAAACTCAATTAATGTATGTATAGTGTTGGCTCTTTCCAAACATCCAAACCCTGCCGATACGGTGTAGTTCAACTATACCGCTGTGTCTGTAGTATGATCCCTGTGCTTTTCGGTTGTAAATTATGATGTGCACCGAATTCAAACTACAATAAGGGTTCAGTCACTCATAATCTGTTATCAAACACCAGTAAACTAAGCGACAAAAAGTAGTCAGTTTTTAGCTACAAACACGTGAAAATCGATGATTTCGCACCGAAATCAGAGAAATTCTACCGTTTTCAGCAAAAATGTAGTCCGTTTTCCGAATTTTTCTGACTATTTGGACACCTTTACTGGTATATGTCTGCTATTTCATCTGGCTGTTTCAGTTGCCCTCTACCGGTCTGCCGCACATGATGTCCCCGTCCCGTTTCTCCACTGTTCCCCCACTGAATTCCTCGATCCACGGACCCACCTCGTGAGTATACAAATAATAATAATAATAATAATAATAATACATTTGTAACTATTATGTTTTTATCGTAGCACATTTGCCTCGTACACAAAAACATACAGTATCTGGTGAAACCTATTTGTTGATCACGTTTTGTAAACTCATGAACGCCGCAAAAGTTGTATTTCATGATTATGTGCCGAGATCTGTTACCTATCAAAAACCTTCACTCCATCAAACCAATTTACTGGTCAAGAAAATACGTTATGTCTCTTCACTCGAGTGCTAGAAACACCTCAAAAACCTTTTCGTTCAGTTTTACAAAAGTTTCATTGGTTTTCGTACAAAATATTCAATTTCGAAAACAAAACTAGATTTTTTTCAGTTCCACCCAATCTCTGCCCTCTTCCATGACATCTCTACAGGACAAGAAGTGTTCGATGGATAATGTGCATTCGGGATTGAACAACCTGGGTTCGAACCTCTCAAACAACCTAGGTTCCGGTCTCTCAAACGGACTGGGGACCAATCTATCTAGTCTGGGGACCACTCTTCACAACTCCATGAACAGCTATCATTGTCAGTATTCTGGACCATTGTAGTTTGTAGTCACTTGAAATATTGTCTATTTCACGCGTCCATGGAAACTCACAGTATACATTTCAAGAATTATGGCCAGCTTCTAGGCATTTAAACATTTCTTCAAAAAAGTCTTTAGAAACCTCTAAGGACAGCTTTCGAGTATGGTGAAGTGTTCGCTAGCTAAGCTTCGAAAACCGCAAAAAAAGTAGGTTGGATTCTCAAAGATTTGAGTGAAGTTGAAAACGATCAATAGAAGTTTTGGCTGGTTACTGTAGGTCGTTACGGATGAGTGAAACAGACAATGGTTTTGGTACCACGTTGTAGCCGGTTTATATTTTTTAGTTTCGTTTTGAGCACTTATCTACATTTTCACTCTTTCTGAACGCCATTTTCATAAAATTACATTAATTATATGTATTTCCCTCATTTTCTCGGTTGTGATCCCAGATGTTCAGTTCATTCAATATAGTAGTCGGTGAATTAAACTTGCCCGATTTTATTTCGTATTTCTACTTGCCGCTATTTAGAAGAAGTTGTGTAGATATTGTAAATTATTGTATAAAGCTTGACTGCATTGTAAACGGGGATCTCGTGTTTTCTCATAAAAAGAAATTTAAATTCATTTTCACTAGTAACCGATTTTTTCCACCAATTTCTACGAAACTACCTGTTAGAATTCTGAAAACAACGCCTTTTCGGAAAACGCAGGTAGGAGTTTCATACTTAAACAAAGCGTTTCTCTCTAACTTCAACTTTTGAGTTCACATGCTGAACCGATGGCAAATCAAAAATAATTGTTGATAATATCTACTTTTATGCCTCTAGCTCGCTTTGTTTCCTCGGGAAAACAATATACGAATGACACCGAAGGACCTCTACGTACGTGGATACAGAAATAGTGGACGAAAGACAAATTCAAAATTGTCAACTTCTCCTTATACTGGAAGCTGGAAAGTTCTCAAATCATCGATTTCCGGTTTATGAACTATTATCTTGCCCTATATGAACTCTACGCAATCAACTCATCAAAAAGTTTCCACATACAATCTCTTCTTTGTACTTTGATCCCATATAGTCGTCGCCCACGGAAAGACGGGAGAGTACTGTATATCTCACTTTCCACTGTGTAAGCACACATGTGTTCGATTCGAAAACTTGACGGTTAAGTGCTCAAATAGCGCAGTGGTTAACACCCTGCTACAAAACTTTTGCTCGCCGGTTCGATTCCGGCGATAGACGAAAATTCATAAATTTGCCACATACTATAAGACTTGAACAAAAATCGAACATCTTCATTCTGTTTCTTCATGTTATTTACAGTGAACAAAAGCACAATGGGCCACCCGTAAGGCGAGTGTTAGAAATTGACAAAAATGGCCACACAAATCGAAATCATTTGCAAAAAACGCAATTTCATATCAAAATAAGAGCACCGAATCTCACGGGAATCACGTGAGTGGGGAATTCACGTAGATCAAAAACTACAGTAACCCCTGGGAAAAGGGGTAGGTCAAAAAGTAAATGAATGGAACACGGGGGACGGGGTATCACAATGCATTTCTCCTCATTAGTACATGTATCACATGGAGCGTGGTGGAAAATACAGGTTAGCTGAGAGAGGGAGAGAGAATTAGAGAAACAGAGAAGAGAAAGAGAGAGGTAGGAGGTCCTTCTAGTACAGTTTCTCACGGGAATTAGAATATTTTATTAATTATATTTAGAAGAGATGGTGGTTTACTGTGTCAAGACCACTCCACGATAGGGTCCTTGCATTTTCAGATACTGGAAAAGAAATATATTAATTGTCAAATATAGTTCCAATCATTCCCACTGAGACCTCGGCAACGTGCCAACAAAATCTCCAGACAGTTTTTCACCACGTCAATGTTTACCAAAACACCAAAATTTTCTCTGACAAGCAGTCAACATTTGTTATAGCACGTGGGTGAAAGTTCTTCTCATTAACCCTTTCATTTCTATAAAATATACTCATTTGAACATTCAATAGGTGGAAAAAACGATTCGAAAAAGAAATTTCCTTCTGTCAATGTGTAAGTTTCATCTGCAAATATAAAAGTTGTTCTAGTTGCAAGAATAGAACAAAAACCTCTAAATAATAACAAGTTCGGGAATCTGAGCCACTGTTTTAGTAGTTGTGGCTTCAGTGCGAATTCAAGTCAGCTGCACAGATAAAAACACTGACGTAACCACTCAAGTGACCCAGTTCAATCGATGGAAATTTCAAAAACGCTGAACAACGTGAACTTCACGTGACTTCCACGTGAAAACAGGTGAAACGAAGACAACACTGAATCCGAAAGGTCAGCAAAACACAATGCAATATGCTTCGGACGTTGAAAACGGGTAAATCACGTGATCTTCCCGTGAAAACACGTGAAACGAACCTGAATGACAAGACTGGGGCCACCGGCGGTGATTTCGGGCGGAATTTGGCTGAGAGGACAGTTCTCGATGGACATAATTTCGAGGGATTGGCAGAGGGCCAATTCGAAGGGGAGGTTGTGCAGGGACGAATTGTCGTTCAGATATAACGACTTCAGACTGTCCAGGTGACCTTGAAATAAATTTATTATTACTTATATGTAATATTTAAAAAATATCAAAGTTTAAATGTCTTTTTCAACTGTCCAGGTGGCCTGCAAAGGAGTTTGTTGGAGAAACTTATGCTTAAACTAAAGATTTGAGGTGAATTATCCACGTTTTCACAGTGGGATACGTCTAAAACCCCATCAATATCAATATTCAGTACACACCTCACGTCAGTTAGTTGATATTGATTTTCTTCGAAGGTACAATTCACCTTCATCTCATTTTCTTATTTGTTATTTCTTCCAAACGCGATTTTTCTTTGGAAGAAGTTTGTCGACAACAAAAGTTCAACTTTTAAAAAAAGGAACCTCGTTTCATCATGATGAGCATCTATTTTTGGTACTTTCAACAATCAAAGTTGTTTCTGTGCCATACTGTAATACCAAGAAAATCCAAGTTTATTATTTATAAACTAAACAAAAACGAACCTATCTCCTCCGGCAGTGCGTTGAGACTGTTTTCTCCGATCCGGAAGTCCTGGAGACTTGCCAAGTTTCCGATGGTTCGCGGAAGAACCGTCAGTTTATTCGACTGGAGCCACAACTTGGTCAGCTGCAGCAGGAAACCTGGGAAAGAACAGAACCATAAATTAAGTCGTCCTCACAAACTGTGCTTTCTTTTCTCGTGAACGCAATCTGCAGAGAAAGTTGCTTTTGCATTTATTACAAAGTCAAACTGCTTGATACAATTATCTCATACTTTCAAAATATGATGTGACATGTAGAAGTATGCCAAAGGTGTATGTTAGAAAAAATGGTGGTACAAACTAAACTGTTCACATATTGCTACAGAAATAATCAAAGGCTTATCCAGTATTTTATTAGGTGAAAGTTGTCAGTTATTTAGAGAGTATGTGTTTCGAAAAGAAAAATGATGTGCTAGAATGATGTGCTAGATTTGATTCTGCTACTAACTTCATGAAACTGAATGATTTGGTGAACTTGACTGAATCAACGAACCAATTTCATTGGGAATGACATCGAGTTCGTTCTCCTCCAAATCCAATTCTCGCAACTTTTTCAAGTTTCCAATTTGGGCGGGCAACTTTTTCAGTTGATTGTTGGACAGGACCAGAATCTCCAAGTTCACCTAAGAAACGGCGATTATCGATCAAACACAAGACGATATTATAAGAAAAATGGTATTAAAACAACAATAATTGCACTTATAACTTATGCAAAGCAAAAAGTGAGATTGCAAATTCATAACGAAACGAAATTATTGAAACCATTCCTACAGGTACAACGCCACGGTTTTTAGGTTTAATTCGAAAGCTGTCCATTCTGTTCTAAAAACGTTTAGGTCCATTCGCTAGCAGATATTTGAGTGAAAAGTTTCAAGCTCAATTTATTTTGGCCACCAAAAACTCAGAGCTTGGAACTGACCAATTTCTCGACATCATCCGGCAGAACCTTCAACTGATTGGTGGACAGATTCAGTTCGGTTATGGAAGTCCAGCTACCCATGTCTGAAAAATGTTTGTTGTTATGTAAACAACATTTATTCTACATAAGGTAGGTTTTACTAATCGATTTTTTTGTACTGGGTCAGTGGCTTATCTTCTGATGAGGCCTCGACCACTGACCCTTGTCTGGAATAGAATATAATATGTTATTAACAATTTAACACGTGACTTTCGTCATGGCTAGATCTGGAACTCCGATTATGAGGATTTAAAAAAAACTTTAGGAAAACAAAAAAACAACAGTGCCAGTTGAATGGAGAAAACACAGGTTAACTAAATTAACAAAGACTATCCACAGAATCACAAAATTGATTTCAAGTACTTTATCTGGAGTTAAAACTAAATTGATTCCCCCTTTTATAGTCGTCGCCCACGGAAAGGCGGGAGGGTACTGTATACGCACACAAGTCTCCGATTCCAAAGCTTACGGGTTATCTGCTCTGATAGCGCAGTGGTTAGCGCCCAGGCTACAAATCTTTTGTTCGCAGGTTCGATTCCGGCGAGCGACGAAATTAATAAACTTGGCACTCACTATACCAGAAGTTTCTGCACTCCAAGTGATATCCAAACTGAAATAAGTTGAGAAACGAACCGAGTGCAAAGCGATCTTCCTTTCAAATATATCTAAGTGAGTTTTTCATTGCATTTTGACTATCTTTTGCTTTTCTGATGAAAAACGAACCGAGCGGCAACGTTGGGAGGTCGTTTTCCTTCAGATTGAGCTTCGTCAGCCCGGCTGCTTTCGAGAAAATTCCAATCGGAATCTTGTTTAGAAGATTGTGTTCCATGTTGATCGTCTACAAACAGAAACGTAAACATTTACTATTATTTTTGGCAAATTTGTAGACCGATGGACATTTCATTGAGGCTTTCCGCGTAGATTTATATGACATCACTTCCACAGAGAGATTTTCGTACTCAATTGTTCAGGTCAGAAAACAAAGCGGAAGGGTACTGTATATCTCACTTTCCGCTGTGTTCGCACACATGTATTCACTTCCAAAGCTTGCCGATCATGTGCTCTAATAGCGCAGTGGTTAGCGCCGTGCTACGAACCTTTTGACCGCAGGTTCGATTCAGAGACAGAAATTAATCAATTTCGTACACACTATAATAGTTCATGTTCAACAGGCAAACCAGGTTCAACATGCTTTTTACGTCGTTTCGGGAATGTATTTTCATTTGCGAAAAAAAGGACTAATGAGCTTCCATAACGAACGGAACCTAGGTCCTCATCTCAGAAGACGGAAGGAGCACAACCCAGTTTCTGAGACTACTTTTTGTGTGGTTAACATGTATATATACTTTGTGAAGCAAATCTTCACAAACTCGAGAATAACTCTAGTTTTTCCCTCATAGAAACACTCATTTTCATCTCCCAAAGACAACTGAAAGAGACTGAAAACTAACAACAGCGCTGGCGAATTGCTGGGGACCACCCTGGGGAAAACTGGCCAATTCGTTGCGGGACAAATTTATCGTCTGAATCTTCGGAAGACACGTCAACACGTTGTCCTGAACACGGAAAATCGATAATTGGTCGGGGAGAAAATCAATCACGTCTTCATAAATCAATAATATGATGTTTACATACGCTAGACTTTCACGAAAGTCGTCCCGACTTGGCTAATCAATAGGTTTGATTTGGGTATGAAAGCTGGAGTTTTCAGCTGGCAACTATGCAACAGGGAAATGGCATAAATAATAAGAATCAACATAAAAAAATTAATTTCGGTTCGTAGTTCAACTCGATAGTTATACCCTTAAGTTATAAATATATTTAAATTCAATATTTAAATTAAAACGTGAGAAACACAAAACGAACCGGCAGATTTTTCAGGTGATTTCCCTCTACGATGAACTCTTCCAATTGGACGCAATTGGCAAGGGAAGAGGGCAGGGAATGCAGTTTATTGTATCTGAAATTTAGAAAGTTGAAATTACGCGGTCGAAAAGTTTAAAAAACTTATTTGATACATTCTAAATATCGCGTGGAAACAGACAAAAAAGTATTATGAATTCATGTGCTTAGCGGATAGTGCCACTCAGAATCGTTTCGCGGCTTTTTTCTTCTGTGTTATGTATTAAAACATTACCATTCATACTCTTTACGTCTCTTCACGTAAAGTTTGACTATTTCCATTACTTCGAACTCCATTAACAGAAACAATAAAATGAGTCACTAATATAATTGAGAAGTGTGTGAATTTTATGGCCATTTTCAAAGCAGTTTGCGTTATCTTCATTTACCGTCCCTACTTTTTATACGGATATTTGAACAATCGATGTATAGTTTCGAAAACAACTCCTGATATTATGAAGAGAAAGGATGATTTACAGAGCTTTCATGATTATTGTATTCATAAAGAGTTTAGTTAACGCAAAAAATGATTATGAAGGAAACAACCATGTTCTACAATTTTTTTAATTATTCGGTTCACAAAATATCAGTTTGACCTACCTTAATCCCAAACGGACGAGGTTCTTCAGTTTTCCCATGGAATCGGGTAATTCTATCAAATCGTTGTGTTGCAGATCCAGCTGTGTCAGTCCGCTACACTCGCCCAATTCTAGAAATTGAATAATTCAAAAAAGCGTATTTGTATTTCAATAAACTTCATGTTTAGTTAATTCGCCCAATTCTGAAAGATTAGAAAACCATAGAAAAATCAAGTTACAAACCATATCCTCAAGCAGACCTAAGACAACTATTTTTTTCAATATGGAGAGCACCAGCACTCAAGACTCCAAAAACAACATTACGCGACCATTACGGAATGAAGATCCTCTACCACTGAGCAAAAACATAATTTACATAGGTTTGAGGGCGGTTATTTCAAAACTACACCCACGGATCGAAAATTCGAATCATAAATGTTTCTCTTCATACGAATAGTTCATGGTATATCTATTTCGAAGCACTTTAAACTGTTTACCAGTTGGTATTTTGGCCAGATTTCGCGTTTTACGAATCTATTCAAACTAAACAAAAAGTATTATCACAACTAAACAAAAACGATTGGTTAATATCCATCTGAATAGTATGTTTCTATATATTTCATTTACAAAAAGAATTAAAGAAGATCCTTAATTCCCTACCAGTTGGTATTTTGGCGAGATGATTGTAGCTAAGTAGACATACGACCAACGATTGGATACTGCCAATGCTTGCCGGAAGCTCACGGATCTTATTCTCGCGCAGGTCGATCATCTTCAGTCTGAAATTATTGATAAAATAAAATAAATTAATAGCACACTTTGTATTATTAATAATGTTTGATTGTTGACTGAAATTCGGGAGAAACATGGTTTTTCTCTACGTTTCCCTTAAATCTTTTCTATCGCATCATTTGCCGTATATTTGGTTTTCGCGCCAGCCGATCATTTTCGATCTGCGAAATACAAGAAGAACTGAAAACGAAAAACAAAAAAAAGAGAGAAGCTCGTTGGAAACACTCTGTTCAACACCTTCAGCTTATAACGTTGAAAAATCCATATTCAATTTGAAACGAACTTTTTGAGGTTCTCGATTTCATCTCCGACAACGACAATCCGGTTGTACCGCAACCAAAGGGTTTCCAGGGAGGGGATTCGGTAGATGACGGAGGGGATCTGGAGAACAGTATAGTCGTCGTCAACGGAAAGGCAGGAGGGTACTGTATATCTAACTTTCAGCTGTGTAAGCACGCATTTCTTCGATTCCAAAGCTTTTCGGATATGTTCCCTATTAGCGCAGTGGTTCGCGCTCTGCTACACATATTTTGCTCGCAGGTTCGATTCCGGCGAGAGACGGGAACTTATAAATTTGGCATCCACTATATTCCGGTTTGACCTACTTCGAAGAGCTCATTGGCGGTTGAATCAAATTGTTCAAAGAGTTTTCCTAAACGAGAAATCGATTCCGATGGGCGTCTCGACTCTTAGAAACAATAAGTTCATTCTGATAATGGAAAGCACCCCAGACGCTATGATGAGAAAGTATTATTTTTCAAAAGTTTCTCTGCGTCTACAATTTTGAGTGTTCTCTACAGGTTTTCTGAACTTTTTTCAGTTCTCTTCGTGTATATTGTCAATTGTAGATTGATAAATCGTAATAGAAAATAAAAATTGAAACATCAAAAAGTCTAACCTCAGTGAGCTTGTTGTGTCGCAGGTCCAACGTTTCCAATTGTGTGAGAGAAGCTAAACTATCCGGGAGCGATGTAAGGGAATTCTCGCTCAAACCTGAAATACATCCATTTTCAAATACAAAAATAAGTTCAAACACAGAAATATATTCTCTTGAAAAAGTCATTAGGCAAACACAATGCATAGCTCGGCTTTGCAGTCACCGCTTTGTCATTAAAAGTCACAAATTTGGTAGATCAAAAATTATCAAAAGTTTTAGAATAAAATTCTTACCGCCCTAGCATTTCTTTCTTCAAAACTATTATTAACCTTATAACGTTATATTGCTTTCAATTATAACGCCTATAGTTTCACAATAAACGTAATTAGTTATAGCTAGAACCTAGTAGACTATTGGGCAATTGCATTGCCACGTGAAACATGTTAGACACAGCAGAACTCAGAAACGTGCAATGACAAAGTGCACGATTCCTCATTAGAATTCTCACTTTACGTGACTATTCAATTTACTTCTAGTATATGACACGTCACTGAGAAACTTTTGATTGATTGGGCTACCGCCGATTTCTCTAAATGATATCGATACATAGTTCTATTGTTTTAATGTGTCGATGCCATGCAAAATCGTAAACAACATCAAGTTTGAAGACGTTTTTCTTACACAATCATTACTACCTACGTCTTAAAACAACATTTTATCACAAAGTGTCGATATAGTTTTGAAAACTTGGTCCAGAAATATCTCACAAACAAAATCAATTTTGCGAAACAAAACACACTCGACAAAGAAGAATAAGTCAGTTTTCTTATAAAGTCGTATGAATGCAGAAATGTCACATGAAACGTGAAAACTCAACTTTCACGTGAACTCAAAATCAATTTTAACGTGAGAACATCGTTCTTACGTGAATCCAAAGTAATTTTCACGTGAAAACCCCACCTAATTTCCTGAGTGACACTAGGCATCCAATCTCGGAGGGAAGGGCGGTCAACTTGTTCTTGTAGAGAAATAATTCCGTCAATTGAGTTAAATCTCGAATTGAGGCCGGAATCGAAACGATCTGCAGAGAATTTGATTCAAAATTCACAACAAAATACTACTACTTTTCCCCTAGTTTTTGACGTTTTCTTCGTTCTGTGCCGGTAACGGCAATAAGAAAGTTGCAGAATATCAACGACTGGTGAAAATACAAACTTCAGGTTCAAAAAACTGATCGAATCGACATTGAACCGGAAGTACGAGATTCATAACGAAAACCCTATATAAATTTAGATACTATGAAGATAAAGTTACAAATCTCAGGTTGATGTTTGATAGAGAATAAGAGAAATCACTCGAATCGAAATTGGACCGAAAATTACGAAATAATCAATAAATTGGGTGTTTTTGAAACTGACGTCATTTGAGCTGAGATCGAGGCGGCTGTCGTCGTTTTCTCGACATTTTTGGAACTCGCGGTTCAGATCCTGGAAAGGGGTCATTCAAAAAATCAATAGAATCAGAATTTGGTTTACTAATATGCTTAATCACGTGAACTAATGTTCCATGAAACCTGCCATGAAAAAAACTCGGAAGTTCGCGTATTATCGTGTGAATGAGTGGGCGACGATTCAGCTAAAACACGTTGAGCTACTATCTATTACTCAAGTAATGTTCATAACTGAAAGTTCATAACTTCACGATAGATACTATGTATGGATGAAATATGGTTGGTCAAAATAGAAAGAAAATTACTATAGTTTGTTATACGAGACATAAGCCCGAAGTGTTTTAGCTGAATCGTCGCCCACTCAGCCTCATTTGAACTACCTAGGTCACAACATGGATCGACGAACAAAAATGCATGGGAAGTGCTTGTTTACTCACAAGTCACGTGAAACGTGAACAGAAACGGTTCACGTGACTTGTGAGTAAACACGTGACCAATTTTCACGTGACCAATTTTCACATTTGCTCACCTTCTTCGGTTTTTCATTGAATCGCGTGGCGTCGTGGCTTTTTTCGCTCAAACTATGTCTCGTTTTACTCCGGGCGAAGCTGCTCAACCGGCCTATTACGCCGGGACTCTTGCTGCGCGAGCCCTCCTTATTGGGACGGAACTCAAACTCTTTCGTCTCCATTTTAGCCGTCAGGCATAGGGCGAGCGCGTCCGGTAACCGCGCCGTGTTGAAGCCTCGCAGCGCCAGTGCCAATCGATAATGCAATCGATAATTAGCTTCCGGATGGGGTCCTGGCAAGGCAGAGAAAATCAATAACTCGAGATCAGATCAATCAATAGTTGAGAGGGAGACGTAGGGGGTAGGTAATTCAATCAATATACGGGGCTTTTGGGTGGTCCTGGCAATGCACAGAAAATCAATAACTAGAGATCAGATCAATCAATAGTTTAGAGTGAGACAGGGGGTAGCAGGAATGATAGCACAAGACGCAGTCCAATGATAATAAGGTTCCAAATAAGAGAGATGGGTTCACGTGTCGGCGCCCTCCGCGTCCCGTACACTCTCTCGCCGGCTGGCGCGTCTGCGTCTCTCAGCTAGCAGTGCTTACTCGCCAGCCGGCTGACCACTCTGTCATGTTACAACAAAGGGGGGTTGTGACCGCGAAGTAGTGTAAGAGACGAGAGAGTTGTTCACATTTCATGAACACATTTGCGGCGCCGTTTCCGATGAAAAGAAAAATGGAATTTGAAACTTTATGTTTATTTATAAAGTTTGTAAAGTTTTAGAACCATTTTAATGGAGATATCGAGATATATCAAGATTTCAAGAGAGAGCCTTCATTTCTATTCATAATGTTTGTAGATTTGAAAACATCGGAATTAGTCAATGGTCATTAGACAGAGTGATGAAGTTGTCGAGAAATTGTGAATTTTCGAAAGTTTGGGTAAAATATAGCTTTTTCTTGTAGTAAATGAAACAGGCATAAAATCTTGACATCTGATTAAGTTCTGTTATGTTCCTGAACTTTTACAAGTTTCACTGTGAGAACTACATTAATGGGTTAATCAAATCAAGAAAATTTACGGGTCAATTAGAAGAGAGAGAGGAAAAAAGAGAGAGGGGGAGAGAAAGAGAGAGATAGAGAGAAAGAGAGATATGAAGAAACTTACAAAAAGCATGGTTACAATACAAGGAAAGAAGAAACTCTAAGCGTCATCTCACGCAATGTTTCAATAAGGAATTGAACAAAGCTGGTAGAACATCCACCTTAGTTGGGGAATTCTAACTTAGAACTTGAGAATAATTTAGAAGAACTTAGTATCGTATTAAAATATATACAAAACTTTCCCATATTCATGAACAAAGAATGAAACAACTTAGTTACAATGTGTTCACATTGCACGCGCTTCACGTAATTTAGTTGTTATATTGTCGCCAGCTTTCCTACTGAGACTCCTACAGTACACTTTACATGGTTTACCAATAGTTGTTTTCTAATGAAAACTTCAACGTCAGCGACTGAGAGTTCGAACCCGTTTGCTATTGGTGATCAGATTCAAATCCAAAAATTGTAAGCAATTTTGATAATGTTCACGTCACGGAAACAGGCTGGAAGTTTTGTGATCTTACTGTACGAGTCTCAGTAGGAATGAAAAAGACTATATTCAAGTTTTACCTTCTGGAACAGCCCCATTTGAAGTATCACTCATGCGTTTTGTGAGTCTGAGAGTTGAAAAAAGTTTTGCAAAAGATTAATGAGATATGTTCACGCAGAATATTAAAACAAAAGCGGCGGTTTTATGTTTTGATTAATTCTTTTTCCACTGGTACGTGGAACGAAAATCAATCGGAACAAAAAATCATTGTATTGCAAAATTAATGTCACATGAAACTTTAAAAAGGCTATTCTGCTAGTGGACGTGTAGTAATGTGGAACGTGTGATTTACGTTTGACTTACTAGACAGCGTGAAGTACTATATTTGGCTTTTCAAATATGCGGAAGATAAATTATAAATGGGTAGTAATTTCGATGTTAACATGTTCTAGCGAAAGTTTCTGCCAACGCCTCACACGTTCACACGTTTTTCATCACGTTAGGCGAGCAGGAATATTGTTAATCGAGAGCTGATCTAATACTATTATGACTACAAACTCTTCTACGATCTTCTTTTAAAGCAGGACGATTATGTGGACCGATCCCGTGTCAACGGTCCTTTAAACTACAATTGAAAAATGTGTTGCAGTTTGAAGGACTGACGCGTGGAATTGGAGCACAAATCGTCCTTCTTTAAGCGCAATGCTACGATAGATGTTTAGAAAAAACGTCATTTGTACCTTTAAAATAGAGGAATTCGCCAAATAGAGCGCGGGAATGTATAGTATATATCCGAAATAGGAAAGAGAATGGAAATAAGACCTGTTTAGGAGGACTGATAAGAGATGGACAGAGGGAATGATGAATGGGAGAGGGTGCAGAGAAAGAGACGGAAGATAAGAGATAGACTGAGACACTGATAAATATGAAAGGGTGCAGAGAAATAGACGGAAGATAAGAGATGGACAGAGGGAATGATGAATGGGAGAGGGTGCAGTGCAGAGAAAGAGACGGAAGATAAGAGATAGGGAGAGGGAATGATGAATGCGAGAGGGCGCAGAGAAAGAGAAGGAAGATAAGAGATAGGGAGAGGGAATGATGAATGAGAGAGGCGCAGAGATGTAGACAGGAAAGAGAGATAGAGAGACAGAATGATGAATGAGAGAGGCGCAGAGAGGTAGACAGGAAAGAGAGATAGAGAGATAGAATGATGAATGTGAGAGGGTATAGAAAAGGAGACAGGATAGAGATAGACCGAGGGAATGATGAATGGGAGAGAGGCAGAGAAAGAGACAGCAGAAAGATGGACATAGGGAATGATAAACGAGAGAGGGTGCAGAGAAAGAGACAGCCAGCAAAATGAACAAATGTGGGTGAATATAGGCGAAATGGAGAACCATTTATATCTAAATTGCGCCCAATCAGAGTTGGTTCACAACAACCAAACGACATGTTTATTTTCGATGAATCATGTACTTTTACTAGTAGCAAATATGATATTCACGTCTCACGTGACGTCACACGTTTCACGTGATCGCTAAATCTAACATGCTAATATGCTATTCACGTGACGTCACACGTTTCACAAAATCTAACATGCTAATATCATTGAATGAGGGCAGTAGGGAATGCTAGTTCAGGTACGTACCTAGCTGTACATAATATACGGCAAATTGGTTCGAAACAGAAAAGGTTCTTTCAGGCTTGAATATTGAGTTTTTCGGGCCCCTTTGAGATCACTGTGGATCGTTCTCTATGAATCTACTCTGGGTACTATTGCCACAAAGCAAATGTACAAACCCAAATTAGTTTCTGCAACTTTTATACATTATACACATGCTTATTTACTGCAGGCTTGGGTTGAGTGGGGGGTGATTGTTCATCAGTTCCGGGTATGTACTATCACCCCTCGTTTTGTATTGTGGGGGGTGATTGTTCATTGTCGAAGATGTACAATGTCCCCCCACCCATTTACCAATTACCCCCCACCTTCGCGCGACTTTTCTGGGATTTCAATTAGGTGGGGGGTAATAGTACCACGAGGGGGGTGATTGTTGGGTGGGGGGCGATTGTACATTTTCCCCTAGCTCGAATCTAGAAGTTTTTTCTGTCAAGCTATTCAAATAGTAAAACTAAACGAAATGCTACCATGAGTCGAAATACAAGATTATAGTAACTTTGAACGTTTCGTATGAAATTGTGGAAAACTACCGGTGTTCAGACTTCCGATAGGACCAAATTTATGAACAAAACCTACACTAAAACATTATTTTGGGATCAAAACTTGTTTTGAATGAAAACATTTGGGAGCCGAGCCGAGATTTCTCGAAAACGGAGGTTGAATGTCTCATTTTTGTTTGAAATGAAACCTCTTAAGAGGGTGGAGGTAAATAGAGCTCAAGGGGGAAAATGAAAAAAGAAGAGGAGATATAGGTTCAGAATGAGAGAGGGGGATAGAGAGGGATGCAGAGAGGCCAGAGAAAGAGAGACAGAGAGAGAGACTGCGAGAGAGAAGGAAAGATGAACGTAGAAATAGAGAGAGAAGAAGAACGAAAAGGAAAGAGAAAGAGAGAGAGAACGGTAGACAGAAAAAGAGAGACAGAGCCAGAGAGAGGGCGAAGAGGAAAAAGAGGGTCAGAAAGCGAGAGAATTAGAGAAATAGAGAGAGAAGGGTGAATAATTCAATGTGATCCGGAATGCGAAACAGATTATTGGCTCTGCCAGTGTAATGTCCAGGACACCTGGTTTGAGGAGGCAGAGAACGACGAGAGAGTGTGTGAAACGAGGAGAGTCAGACAGTCATTTAGTCTCGCAAAGAAGATCCGAGCAATAAAAAAGTGTCGGAGCCATCAAGTTGCAGGAAGAATTATTCTGTTTGCTCCGAGAAAAACCACAGGATTTTGTGCAAATTTAGAAGAAAAACTGAAGAAACCAGTGAAAAACTCAGTAAATTGTGTGAAATTTCAACAAAAAATTCATTTTATTATGTATTATGTTGTTGTTGAGCTTATTTTTTCACTCATTTCGTTTGATTCTCGAATTTTACGAAGAATTATTCTGTTTGCTCCGAGAAAAACCACAAAATTTAGCGCAAAATTTTAACGAAAACTGAACAAACCGGTAAAAATCATTGCAAATGGTGTAAATTATTTTCAAAATCGGTATATTAATGTGTTATATAGATGAGCTCATTTTTTTTACAAATTTTGTTAATTTTCAAATTTCACATTCTGCATTTTATTGGATCGCAGCAGTTTTTTTTTGTAGTTCGATAATTTTCCGACAAAATCTTCAATAAATGTTATAATAATTTGAAGAATCGTCGACAAATTGCTCATTTGACAATTCAAGTCACACTTTCTACTAGGAATCTTCGAAAAGTTGAAGAAGTTTAGTCCGAGAGTGAGATAGAAAGAGACAGACAGAAAGAGAGGGAGAGAGAGAGAGGGGAAAAAAGAGAGAGAGACAGAGAGAGAGGGAGAGAGAGAGAGACATAAACACTGAGAAAGAGAGAGAGAAAGAGAGAGAGGGGGGGAGAGAGAAAGAGACAAAGAAAGAAAAAGACAGAGCAGGGAAGCTAGAGCGCGAGAATACATGCGGGCCAATCGGATTTCGCAGTACAATGAGCACTTAGATTGGGCGCCAGTTTCAAAAGGCGAGTTGGAACAATGCCAACGGGGGAATTAAGTACAATTATTCTTCTCAACCCAAGCAGAGAGAGAGAGAGAGAGATAGGGAGAGAGAAAAAGAGAGAAAGAGAGAGAGAGATAGGGAGAGAGGGAGAGAGAGAGAGGGAGAGAGAGAAAGAAAGAGAAAGTGATAGAGGGACAAGATTCAAGCTTCGAGCACTACTGAGTTTGACACTTCTTATTTTGAATTCTGATGTGCTGCACACATTCTAGGTTGTCAATCATTTTACTACAGGCGTGTGTTTGTTTACTGGAACTATTCTAGTCCAAACATTTTTCCAGTTGAAAATCAAAATTTTATTGGAACACTGCCAAAGTCCATTGGGAACGGTGAGGACTATGGATCGAGTCTTCGAGGAAAACTCGTAGATTAGAAGAGACATCTTCAACCCCCATTCTATTATCTTCCTTCCTCTCGACAAAATGAAGAATTATGCGACAACAATGAACACTTCACGACGATGAAATTCTCTATTTCTGTTGAGTACAAAGATCAAACTACAATTTTGATATGAAAGAACGCATTAATATCGACTTCGGATAAGAACAAGTGAGAAATTCGAGCAAAACGACAAAACTATGATGCTAAAGGGGAAAAGGAGAAGAATTTCAAGTGGTCGGCGACACATTTTAGAAACAGTTCTTCATTGAATTTTGTGCAAATGTTGCATAAACATGATGTTTTGAACTTAGCAGCTGTGTTCCGTTTGCGTGTGTTTGCTAATAGAAACACAAGAGAATGGAAAAATTTCTGAAATGGAAAAATTGAAAAAAAACTGAAGTCTAAAGTGCTGAAATAATGTGGTTCCGAGAGAATTAAACTTTGAAGACTATGTTAAACTATAGAGAGAGCAAGAGGAGAGAGTCTTAGGGAAAGAAAAAACACAAAGTCACAAAGATATAGAGATAACTAGAAAACGGAGAAACAAAAAGACAAAGAAAAATGAGAAAGAGAGAGAGGAGAGAAAGAAAGAGATAAAAGAGGAAAAGAGAGAGAAACCGCTAAACAGAGGGGAACGGCGTAAGCGAAGTAGACAAATGATAAACTGAGAGAGAGAGAGAGAGAGAGAGGAGTGAGAGAGAGAGGAGAGAGAGTGTGCCAGACAGCCAGAGTGTCTCTTGAGACCTGCGTCAAAGAATTTGCGGCCTCTTTCCCATATTGAATTTGGCTGCGTGATAGGCTATGAGAAATGGGCGAGAATCCAAGATTCCCCGCTAAAAAGGCAAACATTCCAGGATGACAAAAACAGGCCATATCTATATCTAACCGGGGTTTTTCGGTTACCTAACCGGTTTTGGTAACCATTTTGTAGGTAACCGAATTGAAACTGAATTCCGGTTAACGTAATTTTAGGATGACAAAAAACAGGCCAATTCTGTATCTAACCGCGGTTTTTGGTAACCAAACCGGGTTTTAGTTACCCCTTTTCAGGTTACTTCACAGGTGACCGGTAGGTGAACTAGCCCTGAATTCCGGTTAAAGCAAGTTCAGTGTGACAGAAGTAGCAGAAATCCGAATTATTTTTTGTCTTATAATGATTGGAAAAAAGATACAAAGCTCGTGTTAGTTACAAAAATCATGTGATGATTTAATTAAAAGGGTCATTTATCAAAAATATGTTATGTTATCAAGCGAAACGCATAATTAAAAGAAAAAACAATGATGAAAGAATGACAATAACCATTATTTTTACCCAACAACTTTTCGAAGTTACGGCTGTAAACAGAGTACAGGTACATTGGATGCGTGGAACAAACCGATTAATTTATCAGGGTTTGATTCCAAACTTTTAGGTTCGTCTTAAATAAAATGTTTCTCATATCAAACCATTCGTTATCTAAAACTTATTTAACTGAACAGTAGTATTCTTAATCTCGCATTTTGCAAGAATAATATAATAATAAAAAACTAGGAAATTAGATTATATAAATAATAATTTGTGGCAAGTGAAATATGAATTTTGCGGTCATGAGATCCTCCAGTGAGGCTTTTTTCTCCAGTGAGGCTTTTTTGATAACAATGAAGGAGGGAAAGTAATGAGAAAATGGGAGTAGATTATATGTATAATTCATGTTTCTTGGGAGAAAAGAATGGGAATGAATTGGGGTTGATTGCGAGGGGCCAAGCCGGCAGATATTGATAGAAAGAAAGTTGGCTAGAAAAAGAAGAGAGAGAGCCAGAGAGAGGGAGAGAGAGTGACAAAAAAGTTGGTAAAAAGTGGTGGAATAAGAGGGAGGGGTTAGAGAGAGTGAGAGAGAGAGAGAGAGAGAGAGAGAGAGAGAGAGAGAGAGAGAGAGAAAATGAGAAATTAGACAGATGCACAGACATACATACGAAAAACGAGTAGAATCGCTTTGCATGCCACTCTTTAATTCAATGTTTCATGCATTCAATTTAGTCATTTCCACGCAATTCGTCCATTTCCTATTTTTCTTACTTTTTTCTTTCTTTTTTTCCACTCCTTCGCGAGCTTTGAGCACTTGACACCGCGATTCAGAGAAAAAACTCACCTTTCCTTCATTTTTTTTATTTTGCAACGTCTTCTATTTATCAAACAATCACGGGGAAACGTAAAATAACACTAGAAGTATGCACTTTATTGCACATGTTTAAAATTCACGACACGTTTCCATGAAAAACGTGAAAAACTGGTCACTAAAGTGCACATTCTCACGATTTTTCACGTTCTCACGCGCGTCACGTGACCGTTTCACGTGACATTTCACGTACCTTGTTATGTGAGGGCGTCTTTCGCTGTTTGTGTGGAAATATGGCCTTCTCGCCTCCAGTGACAACTGAAACCCGCTTCGCTTGGGAAGAACGACCGTTTTTCTGCTGAAAATGCAATATATTTACAGAGATAAATCTGAAAAAGGTCTTCTTAAAATTCCTTTTCGGCTTCTAATTTCGAAAAATTCTGCTAAAAATGGAAAACTCTGTCAACAAAAATGTGACCTAAAACTTACCAGGACGGTTTCGTTTTACGAAATACCTCGAGTGTTAACCAATTTTCATTATATATTTTGATGTTTGCGGGTTTTTATTTGTAAAGCGATTGTAACAATATAAATTACTTGTTTCTTTCACATCCTGTTTCATTAAGAGTATATAGTGGTTGTGTGTGAAAACTGGGCACATTATTTATCAGTCTTATATGGCCAGCCACAAATAGAAAGTGGATTGTTCAAGTTTCACGTGAATAGCAATTGTGCACGTTTTCAGTCCACGTGTGTTGCACGTGATCAAAAGGTTGACTTAAAGTAGGACGATTATGTGGACCAATCCCGTGTCAACGGTCCTTTAAACTGCAATTGAAAAATGTATTGCAGTTTAAAGGACTGAAGCGTTGCGATTGGACCACGTAATCGTCCTACTTTAAATGCTTGAAATCGTTCGGATTTGTCCAATTCCAGCTATTTTTTCGATTAGCAACTCTCGTTTAATGTTTGACGATGTTCACACGGGCATAATTTCCTGTCTAGACTAAAACTCTATAAATCACGAATTGCAAAGCTTGTTTTTCTCTTGAAACATGATCAAGAATGACAGTTGCATGGGTTCATTTGGATAGAAACGTGAACACTACCAAAAAACGCGGGTTTTATTTGTTCTCAATTTGAAGGCATAAAATATTTGCTCTCTCCAAAGCAAATCTGTAGTTTAGTTTGATTCCGTTGTTTTTCGGTCGAAATTGCAATCATGACGATTAAACTACAACTAACATTTGATCATCAGTTAACATAAAGTAAATTGAATAGTCACGTGATATTGTCATTCTAATGAGGAATCGTACACTTTGTCATTGCACGTTTCTGATTTATGCTGTGTCAACATGTTTCACGTGACTCTACAATTGATTAACAGTACATAGTCGAAAATTTCCTTCTGCCAACCTGAAAAATATCTGGCAGACTGCCATTTTCTCGTTTTCCCGCCTGTTTCAGGGCGATTCCCTGCAGATGCTGGCAGACGTCCTGGTTAGGTTGGAGCGAAAAACGCCGTCGCGCCGACTCGAAAATTCGATTCGTCTTGGGTGGTCTGTGGGGGCGGGGCGAACTTTTTTGCGAGCGCGGCGAGGAGGCGTCGGACTCGACGCTGAAGCGACGCAGAAACGAGGCCACCGACATCCTGGGCTAGACTCAGAGAAGCAGACGGCCAGGGACGCAGAGAGGGACGGAGAGTCAGACGAGCAGACGGTCAGGGACGCAGTGTAAGAGGAAGACAGAACAGCCAACACTGAATACAGCTAACTTATAAAGAGAGTCTGGGAGAGAAGAGTTCAAAGTATAAGAATACAAGACAATAGTATTCATCACTTGAGAACAAATGAGAGCAACATTATAAAAGTCAGGTAAAATAGGGTGATTAACATTCAAGGATAAATCCTCTGTGTGGTTTGGATTACTCACTGTGACATTTGAAAAATATTACAAAAAGAGTTATTTATGTAATAGAAGAAGTATGGCGAGCAAAGTAACAAACTATTCAGAGGGCGCATCTTGTAAGATCAAATATAGTTTGTTTCACTCACTAATAACCCTCCACAGTAATATGCTCAAACTTCTAGGTCAAAGTTTGGTATGTTGGCGTTTTTGGAATTTCTTCAAATTTTGGCAGTGTCTTTCACACCTATACCAATACCAACTCTGAAAGTTTGAAACCAAAATAATGAATCGTTAATCAGAAAAAGGCCTTCTGAATATTTGACAAATTACTGTAGAAGGACATCAATTGGTGAATCAGAGTATAGCCGGGTAAGCTAATTGTGCCAAGTGGAAATAGCATCCTTCAGACTAAGTGTTGATATAGTTTTGATACAACAATGAAAAATGAAAAATATAATGAAATCCTCGTTAGTTAAAGCAGGACGATTATGTGGACCAATCCCGTGTCAACGGTCCTTTAAACTGCAAAGTATTGCTGTTTAAAGGACTGAAGCGTTGCGATTGGACCACATAATCGTCCGCAGAATTGAAACTTTGCTCAGGTAGCTTTCCCGGATTACAAAATACGGCGAAAGGAGTAAACCACACACACTTTATCAAGGCAAGATGGATGTGTTTTGATGTTATCCTATCTAGATGCCAGAGGAGAGAGAATCAGAGAGAGAGAGAGAGAGAGAGAGAGAGAGAGAGAGAGAGAGAGATAGCGAGAGAGAGAGATAGATAGATATATAGCGAGAGAGAAAGAGAGAGCGAGAGAAAGAGAGAAAGAGAGAGAGAGCGAGAGATAGCGAGAGAACGAGAGAGAAAGAGAGAGAAAGAGAGAGAGAGAGAGATGAAAGAGAGAGAGATAAAAAACAAACGCAAGTTGTGAAAAGAGGTAAGTTGTTGAAAGAGGGGTAAGGTGGGGGGGAAAATGAGTTACTGGAAAGCAATTAGCATTGAGATGCAATGATGAGCATACATTTGCAATCAATTCACTAGTAGAGTGGAGAGGGGAGGAGGGTACAGAGAATCAGAGATATGGAAGAGAGAGAGAGAAGAAGGGAGGGCGCACAGAAAGAGAGATCGAAGAGAGAGAAGAGAGGGGAGGGAACAGAGAAAGATAGTGGGGAAGGAGGAGAGAGAAAAAGAGATGGGGGAGATGAGGGAAAGATAGAGAGGAGAGAGGAAGAGAGATGAAATAGGGGGAGGGAAGGGTGCAGAGAAAAAGAGAGATGAGAGGAACAGAGAAGTGCAGAGAAAGAGATAAGTTGGAGAATTAAAGGGCAAAAAAAAACAAAGAAAACAATAGGAAAAAGAGAGAGATGCCAAATCCAGCAAAAAAGCGTCGGCTGGCAGCAGCGAAATGATGGATTGGCAGAAAATTGGTTGAAAGACACGAACCAAATGGACCTTAGGATCGCAGATGGAAATATTTTGGAAATTAGGGAACCATCTTTTTAGAGACTACTATTACAATCCTAGAACACCAACCAAGTTTTATATCAATTTTGAGTTCTAAAGTTGCAACAGAACAAATTTTATTGAACAACACAAGTTTTTCGAAAAACTCAATTTTGTTTCAACATCGTGTATGGAAGTTGGTTTACCAGGAATATGAATGTTCTCTAGGAAAACTAATGAGTTTCTTACGTGAAATTACGAAATGAACCTAGGATCGATAAAGAATTTTCGCGAAATCGGCAACCACGTCAAAAAGCAAAAAAATCCTAGAACAACAACAAAACGTTTTATTATTACTTTGAGTTCTAAAGTTTCTTTGAATAAATATACATAAAATCCCTCGCGGAATAGAACAGTGAAAAAAGTTCTATAGCTGCTTAATCTTCATCTCTACACGGGATTTTCACGTAAAAAACCTCAGAAAAAAGTAAGAAGCATTTTACATACTCACTTTTCCTATCTTGCTTGTTTGAATTGTGAAAATACAACTTTCCCTATAGTGTTAGTCAATTGCACAGTCACATGAAACACGTTAAACACAGCGGAACTCAGAAACGTGCAATGACAGAGTGCACGATACCCCTCACTAGAATGCTAACTTTACGTGACTATTCAAGTTATATTTAGTATATCTGATTGAATACACATAACACAACTTTCTAGAGATGTTGCAAGTTAGTAACTTCGGATAACGTTTGAGGCTTCTTTATTCAGAAGTCATCTAAATCGTCGTAAGTTTCACACGTTTCTCGCAGCTATGTATATAACTAACATTTTAGTTTCAAGTACTTGAATATAGACGATTCTATCTTATATAGATGTTCCAAGTTAGTGACTTTAGACAAGCTTCGAGAGTCTATTTAAAGGACTGTTGAGTTTCTATTTATGTTCTATTTAAAGGACAGATGTCACGTGGACTTGTTCTTCATATACGAATTTTCTTTAAATTGATGTCTACAGTAGTTTAGTTTTAAGTGCTTGAATAATGAAAAGACAACTTTGTAGAGATTAGAGATGTTGCCAGTTAGTGACTTTAGACAAGCTTTGAGAGTCTATTTAAAGGACTGCCAGTGAGTTTCTAATCCCGAACGGAAATGGCGCGCGATTAGGAGAAAAGTGGGGAAACAGCTTAGACTTGCACCGAATCAATGTGGCTACGGCACGGAATGTATCATTCCCGGAACTGGACCAGGAACTATGATATTAAAGAAGATATATTTAAAATACAATGTAAAGTGGACAGTTAGAAAAATAATAGAAAAATTAAATGTGGCATTATGTATACGGGAAAACTTTTAAAAAAAAAGTAGATATTCGGAGAAATTTATGTTATATACTCAGAAAACAATGTAAAGTGTGGAAACACTTGTTACAAGATATATTTGAAACCCAATGTTAAGTATACATTTTAGAAAAAAGATAATGTCAATATGGCGAAACACGGAACTGATCAGAACTAGACCAGGTATTAATTAGAATTATGTATTCGGGAAAACTTGATCACAATTGGCTCGAATATATAATTGATATGAAATATCAGTGTTAAATTTACTTCGACCAAGAATATTTGGTGCCACGAAGAGTTTTAAATGATTCTGATACAAACAACTTTACAGGTAAACTAGTTTCGGAATTGAGCGTGAGAGAGTTACCACTACGAACTATATTTACGAACATGACACTCCGTTTTTGTAGCGAGTCGATTTTGAAGAAGGACGATTATGTGGTACAATGCCAACGCTTCGGTCCTTTGAACTGCAATGCATTTTTGCAATTGCAATTGCAAAGGACCGTTGACACGGGATCGGTCCACCACATAATCTTCCTTCTTCAAAGGAGGACAGAATGGAAAGCTAGTTCAGGTATAGTCTTCTCCATTCCGACTGAGACTCCTACAGTAGGATTTCAAAACTTCCAAACCGTTTTCCTCACTTACTTATGATCTGAAAAGCTGAGAATTTTTGCACCTCATTCTCGTTCACAGGTACAGTAAGTTTACGAGAGGATTTTTTATGAACTAAATGTTCAGCTTCACAACAGATTTCGGAATGTTTGTAAATGTTTGTAGGGTTACTGTAGGAGTCTCAGTAGGAATGGTGTGAACTATATCGCGGGGTACCTAAACATAACGTTGTGCGCGCCAAAACAGACTAAAACATGTGAACCGTTTGCAAATACGGTTGGTCAGTTTGCATAAAGAAAGGTATCAATCAGTTTCTCTCCAGCAGATCTGTCATATTAACTTTCCTTACTGTCCCCCCTTTAAGTAACAATTACAATTTTCGTAGCCTTGTTATGGTGAAAAGCAGACTGTAGGTCGACTTTACATTATGTAGAATATATGTTGACTAAAATTTACAAATCGATGTAGGCCAGTCTATAGACTAGAAGTGTGAAAGTCTTCCAGATGTGCGATATTCAGTGTAATTTGACTGCGAGAAACAAAAACTTGAATCGAGGGACGGGAAATTAAATTAATATAGTTATATCCAAGTTATATCTAAAATGAAGTAATTTTGAATAAATATTATTACATAAATGAAAGAATAAAGTTTTTTCAAAGTTTGAAGTTGCCCCGTTTTGGTCTGTGCACCTCTGTTATGTGTTACCTAGTTACCTGTGCTATATTTAGCATAAAATGCAGCCAAACAAAAATATCACGCAAAATATAAGTTAAAGACATGAGATAAATTGGTATTTTGTGAGCCTATTGACAATTAACACGATATTTGGCGTGTTTACATATACTATAAGTAAGTTAAATAGTCACGTGAAGTTAGCATTCTAATGAGGCATCGTGCACTTTTTCATTGCACGTTTCTGAGTTCTGCTGTGTTTAACATGTTTCACGTGACTGTGCAATTGACTAACAGTATAAACATAAATATATGTTGAAGACATGATAAATTGGTATTTCGCGTGCTAAGGCACAATACGACATAAGGCGTTTTTAAATACATGTCAGTACCTAGTTATGGAAATTTAGTTTTTGAACTATCAACTACAGTATATACATCAACATTTCTATGTAAGTGAATTATAAACATTTATCTTCTTTCTCACATTCAAACTTGTTGTACGGAAAACCCGATTCAAAAAAACCTAGGAGATGCTTTAAATTTTGTAACTTTTTCTAGATTCAAGAAGCTGTTTCATATGGCATATTTAAGAATTATGGCTGATTTGTATTCAATACAAATTAATCAAAATTTCGGGACGAATTGCTTTCATTAAAGCAAATTTTTTCACTAGTTTGAATACTTCAACTTTTCATTATAGAATTATACTATAAAAAGTGGTCTACGTAGGAATTACTTAGTTGTAATGTATGGATTTTCTATAGGAAAAAAATTTGGAAATGAGTCGATACTGGGGAAGTGTGAAAAGTAGAAGACGCAATTTTAAGGATTCTGGGTAAATAGAAAAGATTAGAATGGCACAGAGAGGAAATTAAATCAGAGCTGTTGACAGAAAAAGAAAGGATGAGAGAGAGAGGGAAGGAGAGAAATAGAGAAAAAGAGATGGGGGAAAGGAGAGAAAGATAGAAAGTTTAAAAGAGAGATGAGAGAGGCGACAGGGAAAGTTAGAGTTGTGGAGAGGAAGAGAGAGAGAGAGAGTAGTTGGGAAGAAGAGGGACTGTGATAGAGAGTGAGAGATAGAGAAGAAGAGAATGGAAAGAGAGAATGGAGGAAGAGGCAGAGAGAAGGAGGGTGAGGCAGTTGCAGAGAAAGAGGGAAAGGGAGAGGAGAAGGAAGAGGTTTTGAGTGGTTTAGCCTGTTTTGGCAAATCTTTCGTGAGAAGAAAGTGATGTTGATATAAATTATTCATAGTTTGCACATTAAATCGGGATACACGCCATTAGTGGGAAGCCAGTTGGAAAATATACTAAAAGAGAGAGAGAGGGGGGGGGTATATATAGAGAGAGAGAAAATGATAGAGAGAGAGAGAAGTGGGAGGGAGAGGGTGAAGAAATAAGTAAAGAAGTAAAGAGAAGATAATTTGTTCTGTAGGTCTAGCTGTCAATATGGCAATCTTACTTGCGCAATACAACTTTATTCGTGTCACTTTTGAAAATGTCGTTTTATTAAGGAGAAAGTTTGTTCCAAACTTGGACTGTTTTTCTGCTGTAGAGGATAGAATATAGAGCCATAATTTTTTTCTCGAAAAACTAGCTAGAAATCGTTTAGAATAGTGAATGTGTTGATTAGACTTTGCAATAGATAATTCTAGCTTCATTTCCTTTGTTTACGTTTAAAAGGACATATATTCGGTTTACAACTTATTATTCGTCTCTATAGCTAAATATAGCCTAAGCTCTACGCATAGGGCCTAATGTGGGAGATTTTGCAAGTAATACAGTGAAAAGTATTGTTGTTAATAAGTTAATTGGCTAAATCGTATATTCCGAGTATAGAAATAAAGTAGTTTGATCATAAATCTTGAAGTATTGGGTGCACCGGGTTCAAACTACAATCCGCTATGGTCAACCCCTATCATCCTGTATACAGTATACGTAACGGTGCAGTTACTTGCAAGGGTGCAATTGTACCAACTGGTGTTATAACTTGTAAAAAGGTTGTGGTACAATTATATGTAAAACTTAACCAAAGTTTCGATAGAACTTTCAAGTTGCATATTTTCACTAATAAAGCGTGAGTTGATTTGAAGCGATGAAGTAGATCGCTTCATTTAGAAACTAAATTATCGGATGGAAAATGTTACTCAAATGATTTACGAACAGTTTAGTTAGTTAGACGATACTATTATACGGCAACTTCAGCATCTTAGTTGAATCTTTGTGATTTATTATCGAACAAGTGACGATTTTTAACGTTTTCTCACGTCTCCTCATGTTTCTGCAGTTTTTTAGCGTGCGCAGCGCGGAGCGCTGCGCAGATTAGTTTTTGTTCAAAGGTCTGCAGACATTACAAAACAGATTATTACAATTTTCTTCAAAGTACGTCGACCATTTTCTTAGATTTTTGCATGAATCACTGAAGGGCAACACGTCTACAAGATACTAAGTTCACGTTCCAAGTAGAATTCATTGAGAGGAGTTAGAGGGCCCAACGTCTCGCAAAAATGGCTTCCGTGCGGGGCGGCGGCGGCGGCGGCGGCGCCGGCGACAAAAGTGTCCGCCTCCTCAAATCTCGGCATAGTTTCGCACAAAATTAACGTATTCAAAAAATACTTACATCATTGAAAAGCTCTAAAAAAGTTGAGGTATACGTATTTTCCAGGTATGTCTGAAATTTGAATATTACGTGTGAGAGAGCCGAAAATGGTCTCGCAAAAAATCATGGATAGACCGGTTTCGTGAAAATAAAAATGAAAGAAGAGTTTAACGTGTAGTAGGAAGACGTTTTCCAATGAAGAACTCATGACAGGCGGGTACAGCTTGGTTTTCACTCCTATTCACATGTCTGATTGGCGGATTGGATAAACGCTCTATTCACGCACGGCGAACGAAGGTTCGATTCCTGCCTGGAGTCTAGAGTGGAAAATTTGCTATCACTTGAACGAGGTTACAACTACACCAAACGTTCTGCACTACGGCACGGTTTAAAACTCCAATAGAAAAACATAACATTCCTTGTTTAGCTTATTGTTCAAAAATATCATTTTTTATCAAAAATGACCGTTACTTCGTAACCATAGAAAAAGAGTTCAATTAGTATAAAAAAACGAGTGTAAAGAAAGTAAAGATTAGTTTTGGATAAATATGTACAAGAAATATAAAAGAAGTCCAATAAAAATATTTTGAGGAAAATGCTAATCTCGCTTCTCTTGAAAACAACGGTGAGAATAAGCTAGATTATTGTGAGTCGCACGCAGTCAGAAGTTTTCTTCCGACAACCAAAAATAGGTATCCTTTTTTTGAAATTCTGAACAGAGCGAGATTAGAGTTTTCCTCAAAATATTTTTACTGGACTTCTTTTATATTTCTTGTACATATTTATCCAAAACTAATCTTTACTTTCTTTACACTCGTTTTTTTTATACTAATAGTTTCTAGGTTGTTGTAGTTTTTTTCGTAGTTTTTCAGGTTTTCGAGTTTAAACTTGAGAGCTTACGAGGTTCAGAATGAAAAACCTACAAAACTATAACTGGATCGAATAAATAGGCGATGAAAAGGTTGAAATTAAACTTACTCATCTCTCCCACGCAATTTAAATTTCAATATCTATTTAAAATACAAATTAGGAGTAAATTGAAACAAAAGTCCAGCTCTAAACCGTACACACCATGTCAGTAAATGATGGAAAAACCCAAAGTGATGAAATTTTCTCGAAAACTGTGCGAAACCTTTGCACTTCATGGAGTAAAGAGTGTTTGATTGATACGATGTTACAGCTGATATTGCTATAGGGCGGTTAGTGTGAAAGAAAAACTTTTGGAGGTAACTTTTTGGATAACCTACTTATATATAGTTCACACCATTCCTACTGAGACTCCTACAGTAACCTTACAAACATTCCGAGGGCTGTTGTGAAGCCGAAGATTCAGTTCAGCGAAAATCCTCTCGTATTCTTACTGAATCTGAGAACGAGAATGAGGTGCGGAAATCCTCAATCTTTCCAATCTTAAATTAGGACGATAATGTGAACCAATCCCGTGTCATCGGTCCTTCAAACTGTTATTGAAAAATGTATTGTAGTTTAAAGGACTGAAGCGTTGGCATTGGACCACATAATAGTCCTTCTTTAAGTAAGTGAGGAAAACGGCTTGGAAGTTTCGAAATCCTACTGTAGGAGTCTCAGTAGGAATGAAAAAGACTATAAATAGCCCGTTGTTCATAATCAGTCTAGCAATTCTTCGGACAAGCACATATTTTTGTTAGAAATCAGAATTGGATGTAACAATCTAAGTAGGTTTTTCGATGTCGTACTGTAGAAGTCCAGATAGAAATGAAGCGAACTATACTTTATCTGTAACTTTTACGATGTTGAACTTAAATATAAATAAATTATAAAGGTCTTACGTAACTAGTGTTACATAATGACACGAATATATGAGAAGAAATGTGAAGAATGCAAAAGTAGGAATAGAATGGACGAATAAAATAATTTACAGAGTCACACTGTAGAATTCCGCATTCAAGTAACTAGAACTATTCAAAACTAACTTTTAGATATGAAAGATTAAATCGAGACAAAAAAAAGGGTTTTGTGTAAATAACGTGGCACACTGTAGAAGTCCGCATTCAAATAACTAGAACCATATCTTTATCTGTACATTTTAAGATAAATGAAGCTCAAATCGAGCTAACTCTCCAAAAGAACGCTGTTTGTGTAAATAACGTGGCATATTGAGAAGATTATGAATAGAAATGTCAGATATTGGTTGAATGGAAAAGTAGAAATAGGAATTCCATGAATAGTTATAGGCTGGCCGTGTCTGAATGCACCAGAGTAGTATTGATTGGCACCAGATTAGGGGGGGATTGAGAATATACAAGGAGGGAGAGAGAGAGAGAGGGAGAGAAAGAGGGGGAGGGAGAGAGAGGGAGAGAGAGAGAAAGAGAGAGAGAGAAGGAGAGACGGGGAGAGAGAGGGGGGGGGAGGAGGGAGGGAGAGAGAGAGAGAAGGAGAGAGGGGGAGAGAGAGGGGGAGAGAGGGGGGAGAGAGAGGGGGGGAGAGAGGCAGAGAGAGCTAAGGAGAGACGGGGAGAGAGAGGGGGAGGGAGGGGGAGGGAGAGAGAGAGAGGGGGGAGAGAGAGAGAGAGAGGCAGAGAGAGAGAAGGAGAGACGGGGAGAGAGAGAGGGGAGGGAGGGAGGGAGAGAGAGAGAGAGAGAGAGAGAGAGAGAGAGAGAGAGAGAGAGAGAGAGAGAGAGAGAGAGAGAGAGAGAGAGAGAAGATGAGAGTTGAGAGCTGTACTAGAAAGAGTGAGGACATATTTCAGTTCTCTTTCAGATTTGAGATAAAATCTTAAAAATGGAGAATATAACAATGAGCGAATCCGAATAGGAATGCTAGAACATGCCGGCTCCTTCATCCTATCCTGCGTCTCTCGATTTGCGTACTATTTCGCGAGACTCGTGTCCTGGCGGGAGGTGAGAGCAGAGAAATAGCGTGCGTTTGAGGAGACGCAGGTTGGGATAAAAAGACCGGGATGTTCTAGCATACGTTCTTTGAAGTAAAGAAAAGAGTACGAAAAAGAGAAAGAGAAAAAGGAGAAAAAGAAAAACAGTATGATCACTGGTTGGGGTGAAAAAGGGTGCGTTTAGAAGATGAAAGAGAGAGAGAGAGAGAGAGAGCGAGAGAGAGAGAGAGAGAGAGAGAGAGAGAGAGAGAGAGAGAGAGAGAGAGAGAGAGAGAAAGAGAAAAAGAAAGAGAAAGAGAAAGAGAGAGGGAGAGAGAGGGAGAGAGCGAGAGAGGGAGGGAGGGAGGGAGAGAGAGAGAGAGAGAGAGAGAGAGAGAGAGAGAGAGAGAGAGAGAGAGAGAGAGAGAGAGAGAGAGAGAGAAGTATGAAAGGACAAAAATCGGTGCGATTAGAAGTAGTTGGGTATTAGCTGAATAAGCAACGAGAAGATCGGGTTGCAATTGCTAGTTAGTAGATGAGGTCAGAGATTGGAGGTAGAGAGTAACTAGACGGAAAGAGAGGGTGAAAGAGAGAGAGAGAGAGAGAGAGAGAGAGTCACTAGACGAAGAGAAAGAAAGGGAAAGAAAAGAGATTCAAAGAAAACCAAAGAGAGTAAAGGGCAGAGAAAAAGATAAAAAGGAAGGAACAGCTGCTTGAACCAGCTTTGTATTTGAAAAAAAGAAATAAATACATTTCGTGAGGCTTTGTTGTCTCCTTTCAGTTTTTGTTTCCTCTTCTTATCAAGTTGCGACGTTTTAATACAGTTTTCAAAGATTGAGAACTAGGGAAACTGTTGTATGTATATTTTAATTTGCTGTTATTTAGACCATTTCATAATTTTCATGGTGTTTTGAGACTTGCTGTTGACATAACTCAATGTTCCCGATGGATTGGCCATCTCTGTTATAGTGAGTGCCAAATTTATAAATTTCTGTCGCTCGACGGAATCGAACCTGCGAGCAAAAGATTCATAGCAGGCCGCTAACCACTGCACTATTAAGGCACATAACGGGCAAGCTTTGGAATCGAAGACATGTGTGCATACTGCATACACAGCGGAAAGTGAGATATACAGTACCCTCCCACCTTTCCGTTGGCGACGACTATACTGAGAATGGGTTCCGACACGAACTGTTCAATACACGTTGTTTCACGTTTAGAATCGAACATTTTCCCGTCTCATCACGTTTTCTCGTCTATTTTGAATATATTATCTTTTTTGAACCCCACTTCGAGATTAATGCTGATATGGCCATGTAGTGATGTACATGCATAACGGCATAAGTATATATGCACTGTTTTAGTATGTATTTGTGTGTACTAGCCACATTAAAGAAGGACGATTATGTGGTCGAATCGCAACGGTTCAGTCCGTTGAACTGCAATACATTTTTCAATTGCAGTTTAAAGGACCACATTATCTGACACGAGATTGGTCCGCGTGATCGTTCTTCTTTAAAAAGTAATAAAATATGAGACTCACAATTCTGTGACTGAGTTGAATATTCCACGACGTGGAGCGGTCCGAAACGAGCATCACGCGCTGGAAATATTAAACTATTACAATATTCTAGTTTTAACAGTTTTCATTGCTACATTATGGGAATTTAGTTCACATTTCTGCTGGAAATCGAGAGTGTAAAAGTAATTCAGGAAAATAAGGTTTCTGTTCCGGAGACAGAGTAAGAGTGTTTGGAAAACACTAGAAGAGTTCAAATCTTAGTAAGGCAAAGTGACTAACGGATGTATACACAAATCGTTTATTTGTTTATTATACTTAAAAATGTTCAGAGATCTTGAAACTTTTATGGCAGGCAAAAACGACCTTGCTAACTATTGTGTTTTGAAGTGGTGAAGTTTGTACTTCTGAGTAAAAACGAACAGTTTAAAAAACATAAAAATATGAAAAGTAATCAACATTTTTTACAGGAAGCCGTACGATTTTCTAAGAACGGATGGAAAAGACTATAAAAGTACTGACAGTGCAGAACACGAAATGTTTCAGCTGAGTTTTATCGATGCTTCGCACATTTAATTATAATTCACATGTTTCAAAGGTTATTTAAAGAGCAAGTCATATGAGCAAATAAATGTCAGATTGCAGAGAACATCGACTTGCAGTGATAATTCGATGCAACTAACAGCAAACAAAACACATCAGGTAAATTCTATATCTAACCGGGTTTTTAGGTAACCTAACCCTTTTTTGGTAACTTATTAGTAACCTAAAATGAAAAACCGGTTACCTGTTTTTCTAACGCAAAATGTGGTTTCTACCGTTAGTTTGGACGGTAACCGGATTATTGTTCCAGGTTACCTACAAGGTAACCTGAAAAGGGTTACCAAAAAAGGGTTCGGTTACCTAAAAACCCGGTTAGTTGGAGAATTGGTCAACACATCACGAAAAAATGCTAGTTGTAGTTTGGTGTCGAACGCATATGAAATCAAACTACGAAAATTCGAATTGAAAGTAAAAATAATCGTGTGTTTCTGCTCATAGGAAATAAGATATTAATGGTGAATACAATGCTGACATCTAAGTAGTTAAATAGGAAAGGTAAATAAAAAAGGAAAACGATAAAACTTAGGAACCATCTGTGTGAAATCGTGTTAGCAAGGCATTTTGGGCTTTTAACGTCTATATGTTGACCCCAGAACGATGCATATAGAAATAGTGTAGAAATAGAGATAAAAAGCTATGTAAAGGGACTATTTGGGTTCAATCTCAAAAATAGAATTGGCTGATAAAAAGTCAAACTAAATTTCTATTTATTGAATGTTCAAAAAATAATAGTTCAGAGAGTGACGGAAAAGTCAGTTATGTTGTTCATGGGTTTTAGATTTCATCTTTTCTCAACCTTTCAAAACGAGTTTCGTGTAGTTTTCCAAGTTTTGTCGGATTTCAATAGAAACGTTTCACTTGACAGCAGTAATAAAACCTCATGTTTTACATATTTAATCCATAACCTACGTCATGTCTGCAAACTTTATGATGTGATTCGGGGTAAACTTTACAAAATCTACTTTTCGGAGATTATAGCGAAGCGGTACCTTTAATGGTCGAGTTTATATGAATGTTCATAAATTCATTCACAAGTGTTACAAGAACAACAAAAATAACGTTTAAATATGTTGAACCCCTGAGGGGTGAGGCAACAAAACCCTACCCACAATAGAAAGGGAGTTTACACTGTTAGTCAATTGCACAGTCACGTGAAACAACGTGAAAGATGTTAAACACAGCAGAACTCAGAAACGTGCAATGACAAAGTGCACGATACCCCTTAGAATGTAAAAATTACGTGACTAGTCAATTTACTTCTAGTATACAAAATAAGAGGAACTTACTAGTAATACTGTTCAAGAGAAAAGTAAAATGAAAGATCAGTTTGCTAAGCGCATTGACTTTTCGTTTCGAGTTGTTCAAATACAAAGTATTGCGTCAATAGGTTGGAGTTAATTGGTCTATTTATACAGTTGTTACCTTGAATTAGAACAGAGCTACTTTTGCAGTAGACATACCTCAATATTAGTGAAAACTTAATTTTTGTATTTTTCCATAAATGTCATGAAATTGTTTCGAGCATGCTAACGGTTAAAGGCACCGCAGCCCCATTCGTTGTTCCATGGAAAAGTGAAAAGTTGAGAAAATACATGTATTCTGGTTTCAATAAAAATATTCTGAATAACTCACATCAGCAACTGAAAGAAAAACGGACTTCCAAAATCTCGAACATTCACAAAAAGTTACAATTAGTTTATTCAAGTTCTGCAACAAACTAAGAATTGTAGCATTCAAAATGGGAATAAAATAGTTGGAACTGAACATTCCAAGTCATTAGTAAAAGTACATGAAAGGAGACTTGTGGTGTCCTTTTTCAGTGTTCACTAGAGAATTCTCAATTGACGCGTGACTTATTTATTACATTCAATTATAATTCAAATTGAAATTAGAACACAAAGTGTTGCAAGTTTATCTTGTAGAAAAGTTTCAGCGGTTCTCTGAAATAGCTAAATGTCGCGAAAAGCGCAATTGACAGGAAATGGTGAGGAAATTAGCTGCGGTGGGAACATTTTTGATTGATTTTAGAGATGGATTGGTTCCGAAATAACAAACACGTGTGAGAGATGAAGTCACGTTAAACATAAAGTAATGCACGTTGAACTTTTTTTTTCTCAATTTTTTGTCTAATCGAGTGTTGGAATATTTACACAACTTCCCATGAAACAAACGGAAAGTAAATTTTCCGACTAATCCAGAAATGATAATAGTTTGGTTTCTTTCATCACAATCGCCCACAAATTTCACCACAAAAACTTTTCGGTAGAGCCCAATTTCCGATGGGTTCTTGAACAAATATTTCTGTACTTTGTGCTGTATTGAGGATGAAAAGCCAGTTTTCCTTGGAAGAAAATTCAAAATGTAAAATGACGACCTGAAAGTGCTGTTGCGCTCAGAAAATGTGAGTACTTGGAAACTTCTCTTTTACAATGTGTTTCTAATTTTCCAATTGATGAGAGTTACAAAACAAAAAATTCAACGAATGGAGAAATACCCATTAAAACGCTAGAACTCGACCGTTCAAAGTTTCGGGAGTAGTGTACATTTGCCCCCCACCCTGGTCGAAAATGGGTTGAAAAGGGCCCGTACTACAATCGCCTCCCACCTTTGGGGGGCGATTATACACCATGCTTATTTACTGCAGGCTTGGGTTGAGTGGGGGGTGATTATTCATCAGTTCCGGGTATGTACTATCACCCCCCGTTTTGTATTGTGGGGGGTGATTGTTTATTGTCGAAGATGTATAACTACTATGAAATGTGTGAAAATTTCAATTATGAGCAAAAACAAAAGTGTTTTCATCTAGTCGAAACACTCACATTTATATCTCTGAACGTTAATTTCACTCACAAGTAATATAAACAAGTGTTTTTCGAAGTATTCAACGTATTAACAAAGTCATGTTTTGTTAATGTACAAAACTAACATAGTTGGCAAGCAATCTTTGAGAGTATTGCAAAAAATAGCGAATATAAAACCTATAAAAAGACTTTCACCGTTCTAGGGGACATTTTCAGTACTAACAACTTACTCGCAGAGTTTCAAGCAACTCATCACAAAGTGGGTTCGAAGTACAAATTACACTACATTTTATTATTAAAATAAAATTACATGAAAATAAATTTAAATAAGGTGGTTTCAGAATCTATTACTTAGCATGAACCATATTCAAACTAATACGTAAATGTTGAATAAGGAGTTAGATCACACAAGATAGGTTTGATTTTTGTCTGCAACTATTTTTTGCGAAGTATCGTTAACAGTGACAACAACTAGAACATGTTTCCAAAACTATAATGTTTTTTGGTCAGTGAACCAAAGAACACAACTTTTCTCCCACAAATACGCGTTAGATAGGAAACTGATGTGTTTGATACGCTAATTTACTAGAAAGAGTATGACAATGTGTGAGAGTCAGAAGAGCAAAGATCGACCCAGATCTCTAAACGTTTAGATACTTTTCAGGAATATAAAAGTGTACGACGGAAAATAGGTTTACTTGTGGTAAATTTGGCAAAAACACACTGGAGAAAACGAAAGAAACACAATGAGTTACTGTGATGAAAGACTGGAACTGGAATAAAACCAGGGACGTTTCTATGCTTTCTGAAAAGTGTTTTTGAAAAGGCTTGAAAAAGGCTGCTCTAAGGAACTAAGGAAGTGTGTACTTTGATCTGTCACACACATATTTCCAACTATACTTGTGATTAAACTACAATCGTTCAATGGGACAAAGAAAATCGAGAAAAGTTCAAAGTACGAATGCTAGAAGATCCCGGAATCTTCAACCCAGCCTGCGTCTCTCGCTTTTGCGCACTATTTCGCAGTATCCCGGCGGGATGTTAAAGCAGAGACATAGCGTGTGTTTGAGGAGACGCAGGTTGGAATGAGATGGCCGGATTGTTTATGAGTACCGTCTCAGCTCGGCTAGAAGAGCATGACATAAACAGGACGATCTATCCGTATCTGGGCGATAAAATCATATTTTCGTGGGTGTTTTTGGGAAATAATAGATAAGAATTTGGTTATCAGGGCAGAAGGACACAAAATAGAAGAATTGAGGCTACTGGATTCAGCTTCAAGAAAAAATATATTTCAATGTTGTCTTGAGCGAAAATCAAATGAAAAGTTCGCATCTTACAATGAACATGTTCTAAAACATGCTTCGTGTACATATTTTGACTACATTTGAGTCAAATAGTCCAAATACAATCGAGTACCTGTATTAAAGTATTAAACTAATTGTAATAAATAGTTTTCCTTAAAACTATAATCTATGATTTTATCAAATTGGAATTCCTAACAAAAATTTTGTTGCACAAATGTAACAGGTTTGGGAGAGATGCTTGGAAAAATATTCCCAGGCTATGATGAATTGATTCATGAATGAAAAGAACGACCCACACAAACACAAGATTCAAACTACATCGAGACATGAAACTACATTTATACCTTTTACTTCAATTCTTCATATTTGGATTTTTACACTTTTTCGGAATGTACACAATGTTATCGAGGCTCCAATTTATGGAGATAAAAGTGAACGATAAGCTTTCTAAGAGTACAGATGTAAAAAAAATATATAAAAGTACGTTTAATGTGAAAGTATATAGAAGTACGTTCTTTTTTTTCCCAGGTTCAGCTGCATTGAAGATTGTAAAAAAAAAGAGATGTTGTTTCGAGGAAAAAAAAGATTTTTCCAGCAATTTCATTCACTTCATCCACAAATATTTTAGTTTTCAACTTTTGTTTTTCGTGAATTTGTCTTATATGAAGTGAAGCGTTATGCACGTCATGTGAAAGCATAGATGAAAAACAATAATAGTGGGATTTTCCTAATAAACAGATATTGGACATAATAAAGCATGGCAGAAACATTACATTGGGCAAAACAGAATAATATTGTTGAGATAGATTCAATTTTACAACAGAACCCATACCAGTAATTACGTATCTCTTACAGTATATGTTCACGTTTTTGAACAGCTGAGAAGATGAGCTACCGGGACATTTCTTTAACCTTCCTTCTTTATGACCTGAAATTTCTCATGAATACCTCGTGAATATCTCAACTTTCGATGCTAAATAGAGAAATGTGTTGAACAACAGTCAATAACCCTATCTGAGTTGTAGTTTGAGCGAAAAGCAACCGGATCTAACTACAAACACAGCGGAATACATGAGCACCGTATTGGCTTGCTTTGGAAAGAGTGAATCATAATTCGTTGAGGTGGTGTCGTTAGTGTTATGGGCGGATTGCATAATCTGCAGAACGCACTAACTCTATGATCTTGGTATAAATAAAGTCCTACGGCGTATGTATTATGATGTAACTCTATCATAATTTGATGTTGAAGTTTATAAAGTTCCTATGATTCTTTTTCTAGGAAGTGGCAATCATGTTTTTTATCTTATTTCACTTTCAAATGGAGCGAGATGAATCGGAAAAGAACCGTTCGGCGAATTTTCGTCTGCGTGCCTAACTTATCTAATTGGGGAACCAGACTACAAACTACATATTTCGCCTCAGACTCGGCATATGAGGTTTTCTTCGACAGTTCACCAATAAAGTATTTAAAGGGACCGTACCTATATAATGTGCAATGTAAGTAGTTTTTGAAAAATTAAAAAAATAATTTATTTGGTTTTGAGATGAAAGCTTCACACGTTACACACAGAAAGTGCAAAAAACCACATTATTTCGGAGAAAATTAGAAGCCAACCGAATTTGGGTTACTGTAGTGCAGCAATCCTTAATCTATCACTGCTTTGTTGTTCTCATGATATCTACAAACCTTCTTTCACAGCTTTGATTTTGGTAATATCGGCAATGTTTTGAATATTGTTTTCTATTTTTATGGACATTTTGAAAATTTCGTACGTAGGTGTCTGTTTAAGTTCATTAAAAACAAGCCATCTGAGTACGTAACACTTTAAGTAGCACAACATTGCGTTCTGGAGAGAGAGAGAGGGGGGAGATGGAAGGAGGAAGAGAGAGAGAGAGAGAGAGAGAGAGAGAGAGAGAGAGAGAGAGAGGGGATGGAGGGAAAAAGGGAGAGAAAGGGAGAGAGAGGGAATGGAGGAGGGAGGGGAAGAGAGAGAGAAGAAGAAAAGGGAGTATAGAGAGAGAGAGAGATTACGTTGAACTTTTGACGTGGAAACGACTTCCTTTTTGAGGGGGGCGACGAGGAAAAAGTGTGCAGAATGATGCATATTCAATGAGGGAGAATTCAATTAGCATATGGGAGACTGGGTTGGGGAGGAATCAAGAAAATGGACAGAAAAAGAGAGAAGGCTTAAGAGAGAGAGAGAGAGAGAGAGAGAGAGAGAGAGAGAGGGTGAGAGAAAGAGCGAGAGAGAGAGAGAGAGGGTGAGAGGTATTGACGATGGGTGGGAGAAGAGGAAGGCTGGATAGAGAGAGTTTGTGTATGTTAAAAGAAGAGAGAGAAGAGAAAGAGAGAGACCGACCTTAGCAAGAGGTTCATCGGTAGACGAAGTGCATGGCTGGCACATCCAGTCGATGAGGGAACGGAAGCTCATCGGGCAGGGACCGGGCGGGTGGCGGGCATCTGGAAGAATACAAGTATATTATATTATTATATTTACATTTATGCGAATGAACAGTAATATAACAACATTTATCACACAAGAGTGTTATGATAATGCACAAGCTAAGCCTGTAGGCAAGAAAATCGCAACATAAAACATATGGGCTCACTTAAAGCAGGACGATTATGTGGATTTATTGTCAACGGTCCTTTAAACTGCGATCGAATAATGTATTGCAGTTTAAAGGACTGAAGCGTTGCGATTGGAGCACATAATCGTCCTTCCTTAAGGAAGACCGTACACTAAAGAGTGTTTGCTCCAGAAAACAGAAGCATTTATATAAATTTTCTAGATGTAAATGTAAATACACATACGGCTCCAAATAACTTGTTACACATTAAAGGAGGACGATTATGTGGTCCAATCCCAACGCTCCAGTCCTTTAAACTGCAATACATTTTTCAATTGCAGTTTAAAGGACCGTTGACACGGGATTGGTCCACATAATCGTCCTGCCCTTAACATATTCATAGTTGGTATATGATCTCGCATGTGAATGTTGAATCGCTTCCAAATATGGTTTGCATGAAAAAGATACATTAAACTAAATTGTTGAATACATGATAGAGGTGATACATGCGCTCAATACATGCAAGCACTATTAGGAAAACATCACAAAAACTCGAAACTCAATGAAAGTTCCATATACTAGAAGTAAATTGAATAGTCACGTGAAGTTAGTTTTCCAATGAGGCACCGTGCACTTCGTCATTGCACGTTTCTGAGTTCTGCTGTGTTTAACATGTTTCACGTGACAAACGGTATAGTCTTTGCCTTTCCAAAGCATGAACTACTCTGCATGTGGCCCTATTACTGTAGTTCAGAGTTTGACCTTTTTCTGTCAAAAATTGTAAATTATGACGTGTCGCCAGATACAACGAAGAAAAAGTTGGCACGTGAAAGCGTGAAAAATATGAAAATGAAAAGAGGAAAAAAACAGAAAATCGAGCAGGTAAACAGAAAGAGAAATGAATAAAACATTTCACTTTGAAAGTTCTACTCTAATTAGGATTTGATGGGTGCTACCGTATAGCCAAGCAACCTCAATTGAGTTTTCGATAATACCACGTTATTAGAGCTCTTTCATCTTCAAAGAAAGATTTAGTGCTAGGGTTTTCAATTATAGTTCCAACTAGTTAATCTTTAAAAGCCAATTCAGTTTTCAAGCTTCGGAAGGCGGTTAGATAGACAATGAGAAATGTTAATTTGTTGATTCAAGTTCCAACTGTGCAAACTTTAAACGCTTAAATTCAGTTTTCCAAGCTTTTCTTGGGTGTTAAATAGACGAATAGGAGAGTTGAGATTTTAATTCAAGTTATTGAACTTTTTAAGCATATAAAACAGTCTATTGCATTGATTGCAACGTGTTTCTGAGTTATTCAAGCTTTTCTTGGGTGTTAAATGGAAAATTGGAGCAAAGAAGTTTTTCGGTTCTGTTACAACTAAGTAATCGATGTTTTCGAGTTGTGGAAAACAATTTAACCTAAGCGGCTGAAAACAACTCGAGACGACTCCATTTAAAAACGAACAAGGTTCGAGCAATTGAATAAACCGAAATAGGTCACTAAACCAAGTTAACTAGATAAAATTATCAAATAAACGAATAAATGAACTATGATTAAACAGTACTGTAACTAGAAAAAAGTTACATGGATGATTAATATAACTATGATATGTAAATACTATCTATTATTGAATTGATTATTGAATAGGTATAAAGTTGAATGCAAAGTTATTACATGATTAAATGAATTGACTAAGTTTGATCGAGCGGCAGGCCTACAACATACATAAGACACGTGCTATGTACACATATATACGCAGGTTTTGGAAACTGAGCAAGTAAAAAGAAGTTTGACCTACTTTCGAGCGGCTTTAACGTGCTTTTGAGTATGTACACAAAAGTGTTTTGTTAGGAAATGTTATGTTTTCGGGTATTCTATTTAGAATGTAGAAGGTTGCATGTACATAAATAACATGTATAGTATAACTAATGTCATGTTCTCAGTTACT